>JAKSZT010054215.1:8927154-8992498 GCA_026826555.1 Tolypeutes matacus | reverse complement strand
CTGAGGATGAGCCACTATAACTCTCATTATACTGTAGAGCTTTAAAGAATTGCTTTCCATCTTTTAGCCCTTTATCTTCAAAGAAAATCAGAGCGGTAATGGTGAAAGTGGAGAAGGGGGTCTGGGTATAAGCTTACAAATTTCTATCCTTCTTAGAGATCTTCACTCAGTTCTGGGGCAGTCTGGAGACCAGTTTTAAAACAATTATTATAAATAATAACAGAAACCTTTCAGTAAAATCTTGCAAACTATTGGAAATGTTCTTAATATTAACTATAAATTTCCTTTAAAGTGAAGTCTGCCATGAATAGATTGTCCCATCTTTTGAAATCTGGAAATTAAAACCATCAAATTGATGTTATTCACAATATTTTGTAGAAAGGAACAAGCATTCTCAACAGTGAGTTTCACAGAGAGAGTTTAACATTGACAACTTTTTCAATTGTAATCCCTTGGCTAGAAAATGCTTTCCTTTCTTCTTCACTTGTTATAATATACATGGCAAATTATAAAGGGTTGCTGATAATGCATAATAAAAATAGGTCCAGGAATTAGGTATTTAAATTAGGCAACGTAATATATGATTTATAATAGTTCAGGACATAAAGGACTATTAGAATTAAAGAACAGAAAGAAGTAGTAGATAAAATAACACACAAAAAGTATTTAAATACATTGATGGACTCAAAAACAATAGTAGCAAGGCACAAGGCTCAAAGAGACTGGGCTTAAGCGGCCGTGGTTGGAGGGGCTAATGGGCACACATGTGACTTAGTGGTGGGCTTGGTCCTTATGCCCATGCAAGGATAGGAAGGAAATATCTGTGAAGCCTCAGGCTACATATGCAGCGAGCACCCTCCCCACTGTTCCCAACACGGCCCCAACTCGCTGTATGTCTGCTAACCTCAAGTGCCAGACCCCCTCTGAACTGGGAGTAGAGAGATTCTTCCCATTGGTCTGAGGAATTGACAAGGAAACTGGCCAGCATGACGTGCCACTCACAGAAAACTGGGAACTAAAATTATGCACACCACACAGACCTAGATACGAATTCATACTTCATCCGTGAACTGGGAACCCAACACTGAGTAATTAAAGTGGTGCATCCCCAAGTGTCCCTGAAGAGTCAAACGTCAAACTAGGCTGTAGAGACACTTTTACCACCTAGACATAGGATTCCCCTGAAAAAAGAAAGCCCATTGAAGAAAAGCTCACAAAAGGAAAAACCTGCGTGTTACGCAAAGAAAGTGATAAAATCACATGAAATCAGCATGCAGAAGAAACAAGGTAATTTATCATCCCAAAAAATAGGAGATCGCACAGCAGTGATTTGATATTTGTTAAAGAAAAAATGTAGTAAGAAACCAAAAGACTGAATATTGAAAATTTGACAGTCAAAGCAGGAAACTGCAGCAACTCCAAGATGAGGCTCCACGGAGGAGGAAAGCGGCAGGTGCTGCAAAAGCCCAAACCCCAGGAGCCATCCATGTGCTGAGTAAAGCCAAATCCCTCTACTGATTGGTGACAACTGGGTGAGGTAAGCTTGGACCTGCTGGGCGCCCTGCTACAGGAGCGGGGCGGCCATCTTGGGTTAGTGGCCCCTGGGGTCTCCTTTTTACAGGACAGGCCTGCTTTGGGCTTAGGTGTCTCTTATGGGTTGACTCAAAATACATGTTCAAGTCCTAACCCCTGGTCCTGTGAATTTGGCCTTATTTTAATAGCAGTAGGGTCTTGACGATGTTAGTTAAAATAAGGCCAAACTGGATCAAGCTGGGTCCTCATCCCATATGACTGAAGCCCTTCCAGGAAGAGGAAATTGGACACTGACCCCCAGGGGAGAAGGAATGTGAAAAAGGGGGCAGAGATTGGATATCAAGGATCGCCAGTCATTGTCAGAAGCCAGGAGAGAGGCATAAAACAGGTTTTTCCTTAGAGAAGGAGAGGGAGCGTGGCCCTTCCGATTCCTTGATTTCAGACTTCCACCCTCTAGAAAGCGATTTGTCTTGTTTTAAGCCGTCCGGGTTGTGGCACTTAGCTACAGCAGCCCTAGGAAACTAAGACCGCGGCCAAATCTGGCTGGCCCAGCGTCCGCAGGCCCAGGGGCCAGTTGAGGATTTCTCTTAAGACAATGAAGTAACATCTGTAAAACATTTTGGGACAGTGCCCAGCACATTCATGTGGGATATAAGTAAAATAAAATTAATAAATACAAAAGACAATGAAATAAATATGCTTGAAATGTTAGAAATAAAAGCAGAGAAACAAGGCAAGATCAAAAGCACACATGATGGGTGTAAAATTTTACTTAAATTTATAGATATGGAAATAAATGGACTAACTGAAGAATCAATGGGTGCATCACCATAGCTTGGAGAAGGGAAGTGTGAAGTAGCAAATTGCAAGACAGAATTGAAGAACTCATCTGGACTGTACCACCCTGGGGAAGTTCCTTCACAGGCATAGGTTTGTGTATTTATTCTATATTCTGGAATATGGCAACAAAATATCTTGTTTTAACAAGCTAGCATATAATGACAAATTTTTTTTTTTTTTTTTTTTTTTTTTTTGAGGGAGAGAGGGTGAGAGAGATGTCCTGAGCACTGGGTGCCTTTTTAAAAAATTTGTACTAAGGTAGGTTGGGAGTGCCCTGACCAGGGATGGTGAAAACACGTAATTAATGTGCCCACATATATGGCTTGCTGTACTCCTAGGTAAAAGAACAGACTTACCTAATGAAAAAAGCAAATACCAGCATTTCATTTAAATGATTCCACACCACAGAACTTCCCCATGAAGATCTAAGAGGAAAGATTTAATTAGAAAAGTATAATATGTGGGTGAGGGAATTATGCTGGATCATAAGCAGAGAGGGGGAAACAAGGATAGGAAAAATAAATATATAGTAAAACATGAATATTAAAAAAAGAAATAGAGACTTGACAAGAGTTTTCTCTTCAGTCAAAATAATCTTTATGAAAGTGAGAATTATAACAAAAATGTAAGATTCAAGGCCTTACGTATTTAGAGGAAGCATTAAAATTAATGAAAGTATTTCTCACCTCACTTGGCATTGTTTTTCTCTTTTCATAAAAATCTGAATTAATGTTTTATTCCTAAATATAACTATTCAACTGTCAAAGAAAACAAAACAAATAAGCTCTAGCTAAAATAAACTGAAAACACGAAGCAAGATCCCTACTTTTCAGGGAAATTACGCTGTGCCAGATGGCTCATGTGTTAACAAGGATGTTAAAATGATCCGTTCTGTCTCTGATTGTCAATGTTTCAACCAGATCCCTCATATGTGACTACTACTTGGAGAGCTTTGCGGAGTGTAAGTAATAAAGACAAATGTTATAATTATGGCATTAATATATACAATGTGTATGACGTGCGTTTATGGATCCCTTTCAATGAATTTTATACAATTAAAAAATGATGCTCCCACTTATAAACCCTTTATCCCCAATTCCCACCCAGATATAATGAGCCTTGGATAAGCAAGTTATCAATCAAGAGGCCAAAATTTAAGTTTCATTCATGTAGCTTTTTAACTTGACTCTATGAAACATGTTTTAATTTCTCTTTATCTCAACTTCTTTTGTCACTAATGAGATATTACTTAGTGAAACAGTTAATATACACAATGATGCAATAATTCTTGCCAAATATAAGGAGTTTTATTTATTAGTAAAAGCAACGATGAATGATATCTGCTTTGTTTGAATATGTTAAGGGAGTGCTGAAGGATCCTGCAAGGTTATAAAGTATAGGACATGATAGAAGCTAAAGTTGCAACAATTGATTAGGAAAGCACATTCATTACAACTCAAGTACATATATTTTGCTGTCACCATGATTTTCCCAAGTTAAGTACCTTATTTTGCACTTGGCAATTTTTTTCAGAATGTCACTGATGCCATAGGCCTACTTTGAATGGTCTAAATGAGAAAGCAGAATAAATAGAAATTGATGTATTTATTCCCCAAGTACTTATTGCCTGGCCAATAGTTTCTAGACTCATTGCTAGCTCCTGGAGTGAGAAATACAATGTCCTGTGCTGAGGACTCTAGCATGGGCATGAAAACTAACCCATCCTTATTTTTCCCCTGTTTATTCCCTAACCAGGAAATTCCTTTAAGGTAGGCAGAGACACATTCCTCATGTACATGCTTTCAATGGTGATTCCTGCAGATGCCTTCCTTAGGCTGAGTTTCATGTTATCAAATATAAGGGCCTGATTTCCACATTGTGATTGCCTCAGTAACATCAAATTATTCTTCTCTTTCAAAATATAGTATGTCCTTGAAAACACTGAAAAACAAAATCATTAATGGGCTTCACCTTAATCCTATCACTTAAAGAACTGTGTAAAGGTTGAATTGAGACTCACCCATCACCACACCTTCTTCCAAGCACGTGACCCAGACATACACAAAACTAACATTTCCAAATTAAATGTCATTGTGCAAGTTTCATCCATTGGTGGAAATTGATTATTAAGGGAAATGTTTTATTGCAGTGTACCAGAATAAGAACAGCAGTATCTTGGTTCTGAGTGAACTCTGGGCGCTGCTACTGAAATCCTTCCTGCTGGCTCTTTCCCAAGACTTGGGCCATTTTCTCAGACCCAAGGAATCACCAGTATTTAGTGTGATAATCAAGAGGGACCCTCCTGAGATCTCTTGAGTTTGCCCTCTGTCCAGTTTCCTCTCTGGTTCTCTGTCAGTGAAGTCTGGTCACTTGTTCACTTGTGGCTTTCAGTCCACCTGCTCAACCCAGGGAAGTTGCCAGTCTTTGGCTACCCCTCCCACACCATGGCCTAGAAACTCTTTTCAAGGCGGTGTGGAGCAACAACAGGTGTAGGGCTCACCTCGTTTGCTTCTTGTTTCTCAGTAACGACTCTCATTTCTTGCCTGGTGTCCAGTGTCAAGAAAATTGTTCTTCCATATATTTTGTCTGTCTCTTGGTTGTTTCTTGCATGAGCCTAAATCGGGTCCCTGTTCCTTGGTATTGGGTGGAAATGGAAGTCCGTATTTGCTACATATTTGCTGCATATACTGATATTAATTCCTTCTTTATCTCTGCCATACTCATTGAATCATGACGTGTTGGTTTATATAGAGTTAACGTCACATTTTTTAGGTATGTTAGATTCTTGACTATAGGCTTATTATCAGGTAAAGATAGTTGCTTCTTGTCCAAGAATTAAACCCTCACCCCCTTATTTAACTGACTTATTTAATTGACTCAGACCTGTCTCTATACCTTTGATCAGTCTTTTCGAAACTGTGCAAGAATATTTAATAGATATCAAACTTGGTGCTAACTGTATGGGTTAATCTTCCTTTTCTCTCATTTATAGTAATTTAAGATGTTCCCATACTCTCTAGCACATAATTGTAAACTCCTAACTCAAAATTAGGGTACTTACTAATTAATGATGTATTTCAGTTAGATGGGAAAAAAATTTCATGTTTGGTTCTCTTCACATCATTTGAATAGTCTTAATGTCAAGGCTTAGTCCTCAATATGACCACCTTGACCACCTCAAATATGCTTTCGTAGTTGTTTATTTTTAAATTATATTGTTTTAACTTGGAAAAAAAATGGATTTACAGAAAAGTTGCAAGGATAGTATAGAAAGTTCCCATAGAACCCTCACCCATTTCCATTTCCTCTAACGTTATCTTCTCACGTTACTGTGCCACATTTGCCAAAACCAAGAAATAAACATTGGTTCATGACTATCAACTAAATTCTAGTCTTTTTTTCATATCTCAAAAGTTTTTCCATTAATATCCTCTTTTCCATGATCCAATCCAGCATGCCATATTGCATTTAGTTGTCATGTTTCCTTAGTTTGTCACTTGTTTGGGGACAGTTTCTCAGTCTTTATTTTTCAGGACCTTATAGTTTTGAGGAGTATTGGTGAGATATTTAGCAAAATGTCCCTCAAATTGGGTTTTAATGATATTTTTCTCAAGATTATACTTCAGTTATAGATTTTTAGAGATAAGGGTAATATGATATCCACCTCCCATCACTGTTGATGTGAATCTTGATCACTTGGTTGAGGTAGGATTTGCCAGGTTTCTTCACTGATTCTTCCCATACTCTTGTTTGGAAATGATTCATTATTTCCAAACCACACTCAAGGGGGGGAGGCTAAGCTCCATCCCCTAGAGGGGGTTATCTACACCAACCTATATTATTTGGGTAGCTACATATATTACTTCTATAGAGAAGATTTGCCTCTTCTCCCTTATCTCTATATCTATCTGTTATCTATCTGCCTATCTATCTAATAATCATCTATCCCTCAGATATCTATCTCTACTATCTATCATCTATCTATATATCTTTGTATTTATTTATGTATTTATACATTCAACCATTTTATATCATTATGCAATATAGTTATTTTATGCTTTGTGTTCTGGTATAAAGCTCTTATGATTTTGTTGCTCAAATTGTTCCAGCTTTAGCCAATGGGCATTCCTTTAATTTGGCTTCGGTGTCTTTGAAATGTCTCCATCTTCTTATTTTTTGAGTACTTCATTACTTTCTTATAGTACAAGATGCTTCAGGCTTATCTGTATCTTTCCTATCCCAGCTCTAGAATCAGCTATTTCTTCAAGGAGCCCTGCTTCCTTTTATTGAAGAATGATATTAGAAACTACCATCTGGACACTGGGTATGCTTTTCACAAATGCCGTGTCATTACTTCTTGGCCTTTGTAAACAGCCAGGTGTGTATGTGTACTAACCAATCTATTTTCTTTCTATATTTATCCATCTATATTTATATATTAAGCTAAACTTCAGGTTATACAGAGGTCTCTGACTCAAAGGCAGTAAATACTACAGGTTTCATTCTAGTTTTCTATTTTTGCCTATCTGTAACTTATCTCTCTGACTGTGAGAAACTTGCCACCTGCCATCCCCCGCCTCCACTGACTTATTGGTTCAATCCCGTTATAAGTGGGATAACTAAGTGTAAAACAGTTTCAGAATTGTAAATCTGTACCTATGAAAAAAGCATTTACCATCTACAGTACAGTGTTTACATGCAGTTCTTTTTGTACTTTTAGAATTTCTAAGTAAACATTTTCCAAAGTTACTTAAATCAGCTCCTTCGAGCCCCACCCACACATCCTTCAGTGAAGTTGTGTCATATATTTATAATACAGTTAGTTTCATTTGTTACAGTCATCATTCCATTCTATCCTGGGATCCCCAGATATCCGGTTCATTTTTTTTTTTATCATAAGTATACATTAAAGTTTAATTTTTATGATATTCAGATATATCACAAATGTAAGCATCATGTACATCCACCATTACAGGACCATATGGTTTTGTGCCACCATCCTAAATAATCCCCTGTGCTTCCCTCAAGCCCTCTACCTTTCCCAAATCTCTGGCAATTGATAATCTGTTTTATCTTTTGTCCTATAGTTTTATCTTAACCAGAATGTCATCTGAATTGAATCATACAAATTTGCAGACTTTTGGGTTTGGCTTTTTTTAACTCAGAAAAATGCATAAAAGACTCACCCATGTTTTTGGGTGAATCAATAACTCATTACTCATTATTACTGAATAGTATTCCATTATATGGATATAATAGAGTTTTCCATTTCCTTTTTGAAGGCCATCTTGCTTCCTTTCAGTTTTTAGCAATTGTGAATAAAGCAATATAAATGTTCACACCTAAGTTTTTGTGTGAACATAAGTTTTAAAATCACTTGGGTAAATACCTAATGTGTGATTGTTGGGTCATACTGTAAGTCTATGTTTAACTTTGTGAAAACTGCCTGATTGTATTTCAAATAGGCTGTACCATTTTAAATCCCTATCAACAATAAATGGGAGTACCTGCTGTACCAAATCCTGGCCCACAATTGATACAGCTGTGTTTAGGAATTTTGCCATTTGGATAAGTATGCAGTGGATTTCATTTGGATTTTTAAATTTGCATTTCCCTGGTGAAAAATGGTATTGAGCATCTTTTCATGAAGTTTCGTGTGCCTGAGAAAGTCATTGTTTCTCCATTACTTTTGAAGCATAACTTTGCATAATATAGAATTCTGACTTGGCAATATGTTCTTTCAACATTTTAAAGGTTTCAGTCCAATATTGCATTGCTTGTAAATTTCTTCCTTTGTATCTAAGGTATTTTACACCCTCTGGCTGCTGTGAAGGTTTTCTCTTTGTCTTTGTCTTTTTCAGTTTGAATATGATATGCCTAGGGGTGTATATGTGTGTGTTGTGTTGTGTTTATCCAGTTTGGTGTTCTCTGAGATTCTTGAATGTACGAGATTCTTGGTGTCTGTCACTAGTTCATTTTGTTGTTGTTGTTGTTTATTTTTTATCTACTAGTTCAGTTTTTAAAAATATTTCTTCTGGCCTATTCTCTCTTCTCCTTCTGGTATTCCAATTACATGTTATGTTAAACCTTTTGAATTGTCTCACCGTTCTTAGGTGCTCTGTTTTTATTTTTCCTTCATTTTTTTCTTTGCATTTCAGTTTATGATGAATCAATTAACTTTTTTTTTTGTTCAACTGTGTCAAGTGCACTAATGAGTCCATTGTAGATATTCTTCAATTTTGTCACTGTTTTTTTTTTTTTTTTTATTCCTCACATTTTCTATTAATTATTTCTTATATTTGCCTTCTCTCCACTGACATTATCAACTGGTCTTGCATGTTGTCTACTTTTTCCATGAGATCCCTTAACATATTATTCATGGTTATGTATGCTGTAGCTATAGACATCATATGCTTTAAATCTCACTAGTATGCTTTTATTTAATCTCTCCTCTTGTCTTTGAGGGTTTACTTTGTCTCTGCTATGTAGACAGATTCTGTCCATAAATATTTGAGCTTTTATTCCACTGTGTGGGGGAGACAGGAATTCTGTAATCTTATGATCAAGATTCAATCTTTTAGTGGGCCTGTTGTCTTGGGGGTGTAGTTTTCATAAATGCTTCTGTGCCTTTTCCTGGAATGTAGTTTTTAAAAATCTTTACCCTTTCCTTCCTTCCATGACCACAATGTTCTAAGTCTACTTCCTTGTCGATTATGTTTTTTTCCTCCTTAGTCAAGGCAGGAAAGCTGGAGTGGGGCTGGAGCTGGCCAGAGTTCCCTTCCCACAGCTAGCTGAGATCTCAGTGTTGCTCTCTGGCAAGTCCTTCTCCTTGGAGATGAAGACTTTGTCAATTAAGGGAGAATGCTCTGGGAGGGTTTCAGAGTGCCTTTCCTTCCCATTACTCTGCCAGGGCCACAGCAGAAAGCTTCTCCAGGTCTCCCTGTGGGAGCCTGCTGGGGCTCTCGGAGGAAAAGCCTGGGAAGGTATGAGGGCCTTCCAAACCATTGTGGCCCCATGAGTGTAGCCCTCTCAACTTACCCCACTGTCAGCCTCCAGCAATTCATAAAAATCACTATTTCTATATTGCTACTGGCTTAGAGCATATGGCAGCTTCTGTTCAAGTAAGAAGATCTCTTGCCTTCTATCTCCCTGAACATGCCTGAGGTGTTCCTTATGAATTTAATTTCCTTAATAGATGTAAGAAATCATACCTATTCAAATTCTCTCTTACTGCATGAGTTGTGTTAGTAAGTGTTTATTGAAGAATTGATCCAGTTCATTTACGTGGGCGAATGTATATGCGTAGAGGTGTGAGTAGTATTCCTTATTAAGCTCTTGGTGTCGAGAGTCTGTGGAGCTATCCTGTTTCATTCCTTATATGGATAATTAGTGTATTCTTGCCTTTCTTATTTGTCAATTTTGCTACAGGTTTGTAAATTTTATTAATCTTGTTCAAAGAACTTATTTTGTTTTCACTGGTTATCTTTATTGTTTTAATTTTTTCAATTTTGTTGATTTCTGTTCTGATCTTTATTATGTCTTTCATTTGGTTTGCTTTAATTGAATTTATGCTTCTTCTTCTAGTTTCCTAAGATCAAAGTTTAGGTTATTGATTTTAGAGCTTTCTTGTTTCCTAAAAAGTATTTAGTGCTGTAATTTAACTCTAAACCTGATTTAGCTGCATCCCACAAATTCTGATACATTGTATTATCATTTTCATTTACCTCAAACATTTTTTGGAATTTCCCTCCAGACTTGTTCCTTGAGCTAGGGGTTATTTAAGTGCATTGATTAATTTCTAAATATTTGCAGTTATTTTCTGTTACTGATTTCTGAATTAATTCTTATGTGGCCTAAGATTGTCCTTTCTATTTTTATAATTTTTCGAATTATTAAGGTTGATATTATGGTCCCCAAAATGGCCTATCTGGTCAATATTCCATGTGCACATGAATAGACTGTTTATTCAGTTATTGCTAGAAAGGTCAATTAGGTCAAGGTAGTTGATATTGCTGTTCTTGCCTACTTCTTCTATCATTTATTGAGACGGTGGTGTTGAAGTCAACTAAAATTGCAGATATATAGTTTTCTCCATTTCAATTCATTAGTTTGTGCCTTATATATTTTGAAGTTCTGTTTTAAGAGTCTTTTATCTTCGTGGAGAATTGACTCCTTTTCATTATGAAATGTCTCTCTTTATCCCTGATAAGTTTCCTTTTCTGAAGCCTACCTCATCTGAAGTTAATATAGTTACTCCAGTTTTTCTTTTTGTTTTTTTTTGTTTGTATTGTTTTGGTTACTGTTTGTATGGTTTATCTTTCTCCACCAATTTACTTCAAACCTAACTAAATCCATATTTAATGTGGGTTTCTGAACATAGCATATAGATGGGTCTTGCTCTTATATTCAATTTGGCAATCTCTATTTTTTAACTGGTATGTATACATAATTAAACATTTTTAATATAATAGACTTTATTTTTAAAGAGGTTTTAGATGACAGAATATATCATTTAAATTTGAAGGTTATTTATATAGTTAGCATACAAACTGTCATCTTGCTAGTTGTTTTCTATTCATTGTATATTTTTCCTCTTATTATGTCTGCTTTGATTTTGAGGTGTTTTTCTTTACTGATTCCATTTAACCTCTTCTATTTTTTAATAGAAGCCTATTTTTTAAAAACTTTAAAATGATTGCTCTAGGGTTTGCAATATATATTTTTAAATAATCTGAGTCCACTTTCATATGATAGTATACAACTTCACATGTAGTGAAATGACTTTATAACAATGAATTACCATTCATCCCTTCCAACTCTTCTGCCATTGTTAGCATACATTTCAGTTCTATATAAGCACAGGTCATGAATATTGCTAAAGGTGCTTGTCTGCCTCTGTGTTACAAGATAACTACATCCCTGTGACCTCAATTGCATGACAGGTTTAAAAAAATTAGTTAATTTTGTTTTTCCAGCTCTTTTTTCTTGCTGCAAGTGTGGAAGGATGTCTTTTCATTCTACATTTTCAGGTAGAAACTTGAAAGTTGATCTTTCTTCTATGTCAAATAAATTCCTCTAAGGCATTATACCATTCTACGCATGGATTTGACTGCTACAGAACCTTGTGTCTCCCAAGTATTTATCTTTTTGTTTTGGTCTTTTCTTCTAAAACTCAGATTTTCTGATATTCACTCCTTCTGGATATCACAAAGACACTGTGGATCCACTATACTACAAAATAGAACTCATCTTGTCCTCCATATCTCTTCTTCTCCCAATCTTCCATATCTTGGCCAATGGTCTCTCTAGATACCCAAACTGAATCATTCCTAGATTTCTTGGTGTATCTGCCACTCCCCGTATAATACTTTATCAAGTACTATTGTTTTTTACTCTCTATATACTTATCTTTTCCCCCACACCCCATATTATTATTGCTCTAGTTAAGAATTTTCTATCACTCATTTGAGGATATCTGAAAGCCTTCCAACCTCTAGTCTTAACATCCTCCATATATGTAATAGAGCAGCAAGTTGTACTTTTTTTTTCTGAAACAAAAAACTTTTCATGTTCCCAGCATGACATCATTCAGGGGTTTCCTATCATATAGGATTAATTCATATCTTTAATTAAATACATGATATTTCTGTGAATTTGCTCCTACTTACTGTTTCTGCCTTGCCATTTCTACTCCCTTATAATCCATAAACTAGAAGGAATGAAACTCTTGTAGATTCCCACATGCACTGTTATTCCACACCTCTGAGATTTTTCTAGTGCTACTTTCTTTGTCTATAATACACTATCCCTTCTGAAATTAGAAATCCCTTTTCTAATAAGGCCCTGTATTTAAATCATACCTCAACTTTCTTCTGATTGATTTTCCTCTTGGAAGACTTTACAAAATTTCTTGGCAAAAATAAGTGTTCTTCTCCAGCTATGAAAGCACCATACCCATTACTCTCTACAATGCTTTCTAACATTGAATAAAAAATATCTCTGTATAGGTCTTCTTCCTGACAATAAGGTTTTTCAGGTCAAGTAGTCTTTTATGTTTGTCCTTGTATCTCAAGCATTTGAGCTACCTTTCCTTTCCCTTTTAACATGAGGTTGGAGAGAATACAAAGAGATAGGTATAATTATAACTACTGAGTTCTGATACCATTGTTCTGAAGAATATGAAAGGGTTTCTCACAGAGTTCATATAAATCACTGGTCTTAGTAAATTTAGTTTGGGTTTTTTGTTTTTTTTTTTAAGTTTGGACCTTTATAATTTTTTACATGACCCAACAGAAAGATATGGTAAATATGGGCAAAGCACGTTTCTTTTTTCTTGCTTCTATGTTTCTAAAGCACAATGCCCTACTGTACTCTAACTAAGAAAAGTGAGAGTTGGAGGCTGGGTGAGCTTTACCACCTGGCTCCCTTCTGACCCAGGAAGCTCTGCTCTGGCCTTCCAGACTAAGTATGCTGAAGTGGGTGGTGCTTTGTACTGACAGCTATCTCCTGGGATCTCTGTGGTCAAAAAGCTTATTCACTGGTGTTTACATAGGACAGACATTTACTGGACTTTCCAGGAGCAGAGGGTTTGTATACTATTTATTCTTCAATGAGCTCACATTTTATTTAATTTTCTTCTAAGCATCACTTTTTGTCATTAAAGAAACTTAAACAACCTATTTAGACTTCAATATCAGAAGTGATTTTGGACTGTTAAGTAATTTCCTGAAATTGCATAATGCTTTTCAAATTATGTCAATAAGAATCAGCTTAAAGAATAGGGGAAATATCACATCTGAGTCAAGCACTGTGTAGGTGGTAGCTGTGAAAGCTTACCTGTCAGAGTGCTTCAGTTATGACATATCATTTTTCCATCCTGTGCAGCTTTCTTGAGCATAAACTGCCAATTGTTCTGATTTGTCTAGGGGGTATATCATATCACACAATAGGCAGTATTCCATTCAATCATTTTTCCCTGTTAGTAGGATAGGCATTAGTGCCAATCTCTAAATGTAAAAAATATATATATAACTCTGCCCACTCACCTCTCTATCATTGGTCTCTTAATTAGTATTTATAACTTGATCCAAGAAAAATAAGAAATGGCATCAACACTCTAAAATGGCTGTACTTTACATGTGTGTAAGCAATAAACAATATCTGTCAGGTGGCAGGAAAAATATAACCAAAGAGGATATGTGTTTAAAGATTACCTGGCAAGGTTTAACATGTATTTTAAAATGTCTCATATACACTAATTTCCCACATTTTAAAATAATAATCGCATGCAAATTAAAGGTCCATTTGTTAGATAATACTATATCATACAATACTTGAAGAAAAATGAATATAAAACTCATTTCTGACTCAGACAATTGAATCACTATTTTAAAATCTTGGGTACAGTTCATTTCCTACCTGGACTGAGATCTTGTGATAGATTCGTTAGGTTCTAGGTTACCATGGCAACAAGTCATTATTTCCAAAAGTAATTTGACGCATCTCAAGATTTCGGCCTTTCTGTAAGCCTGTATGGTGCTACAAAGAAAAAGTGTTAGTTGACTTTAGAAATATTTCCAGTAGAAGCAGCAAGGGGGAAACTGCAATATTTTGCTTCAAAGCTGCTAGCCCTAGAGCAAGCTTAATTGAGATTTTTAGGAAAAATTGTCCATAGGGGCACAAACCATACTGACATTCCATTTATTTTTTTAATCTTGCAGGATTTGTGGGAAAGTACTCATATGATTAGTGGCATTTTTCAATTAAAAGTAAAAGCAATAAAATGTAAACCATAAATCCCCTTTAAATCTCCTCCTTATTTCTTATTGATAATGACAAATCATATCACTGGCCTTTACTGAATTATCTAATAATCCACCTATTGCCTTAAAGGCTTACAGATATATAAAGATCAGAATAAATATTCTATAATGAATTATTTTGATAGCACACTGAAAAGTTCACTCAGAATTATCTTGTAGTTTCCAAGGTGCCAAAGATACCACCATTTTCTTTAGCTTCAGGAAGTGATCTGCTAAACTACAACCTTGTATCTAAAGAAATGGATGCACTAATCCACCATGTATAAGACATTGTACTATATTTGCACATAATATTAATTGAATTTCATCAACAACACTGTGAGGTTGGTGATATCATTTCTATTTTATTAATGAGCATATTTAGCCTCAGTAAGGTTAAATACATTTCTAATAGGTAATAAGTGAGAGAGCTAGACTTATAATCTAGATGTGATTCAAAGATTTGTCTTCTTGCCATGCTGAGATGTATCCCATTAATAACTTTTATTTACTCTGATTAATTAAGTCATCACCTCTCATGCATCTAAAAGACAGGAATCCCAGTTGGGTATATTTTGCTGATTAGGAAAACAAACAAAGGTTAAAAGAAAAAGGAACAATTCTGAGTGGAGTGTTCTAATGAGGTTACTGTTGGCACAGTCCCTGGAGATGCCCTGGCTCTTGGAAAGCAGACAGTATGCAGGGGCACAGGAGGGGAGGCACAGAGGGAGTCTGCCAGGGAGGGGTGCTACTTCTAAAACAAAACAATTTTGGCCAATTCATAATTTCTGAAAAATAAGCATAAATTATTTTATAGTGTTATTATAGCATATGCATATGTGTGTATATATAGCTTTCAAAGGAATATATGACAAAGTCATTTTGTTATTTTTAATAAAAGAATTATTATGATATTAGGTAATCCAACAAATTAATAAATTATTGAAAAGAATCTTCCCTACAATGGAGGTCAATTATTTTCATTCTAGAATGTGATTTTCATGAGGTCAGTGTTAGGATATCATCTGTGGGGTTTTTTTGTTTTGTTTTGTTTTTGTTTTGAGGTACAGAGCCGGGGATTGAATCTAGGACCTCATGTGGGAAGCCAGCGCTTAACCACTGAGCACATTGGCTCCCTGAGTTGTTTTTTTCATATGTTTGCTTGTTGTTTGTTTGTTTGTTTTGTTTTTGGAAGGCACTGGGAACCGAATCCGGGACCCCCCATGTGGGAAGCAGGTGCTAAACCGCTTGAGCCATATCTGCTCCCCATCTGTTTTTATATTATTATATGCCCTTGCCACACAGCAGGGGTTCAATAAATATCCGTAAATTAGATGATTTTGTCCATTTTTTTTGGTCCTCTTGTAGGTGATAAGGTATATTGTAGTAACAAAAATAAAAGAAACATAGCCATAATACTTGTGAACACATGTTTATCATATTACACATAAATTAATTTCTTGGGCCTTTCTCCTGCTCTAGTTTGTGCCCTGCTTTAGGGAAGGGGTAATGTTTATTTCTTCTTGCATCATTGTAGGCAGGCAAATTTCTTATCACATGAAAAGTGTAAATAAATATTTGATGAATAAATAATTTGCTTTTAGTTCAGATGGTTCAAAAGACAAGGAAAATATTTTACATGTGAAAAACTATTGATAATCCCAAGCTAAAATTTTCTATGTTGTTTTTCCTTCGAGTAGTTAAAAGAATGACAAACCCAGGGAAGCAGATGTGGCTCAATCGATAGGGCTCCCATTTACCATATTGCCTGGTGAAGGCAAGCCAGCCCGGGCGGTGCGGGTGCCGGTGAGCTGACGCAACAAGACGACACAACAAAGGGAGACAAGCAGACACAGAAAAACGCACAGCAAATGGACTCAGCGAGCACAAGCACCAAAGGGGGATAAATAAATAAATAAAATCTTTTTTTTAAAAAAAGAGAGATTTCCCTTAAAAAAAAAAAAAAAAAAGGAATGACAACCCCAAAAAAACAGAACAAAAGCAAATACTGACAGCACGAAAGACAGATTAATTAAATAGGAAACTATACATCAATTTATAGTTACATATTGAAGATTTCCTTATCAGTTCTGAGAGAAAGATGTATGAAAAAATATATATAAATTTCAATAAAATAGAAGAGATACAAAAAAGCATAGGTAGTCTATCTAACAAATATATAATTAATCTCTGAGTATATGTTAGATTTTTTCTTTGCTATTCTTTCGCAAAACTTAATTACGTAATGTGCCTTTATTAAACCTAAACTCTCTGTAAATATAATATTTTATATCTATCTATCTATCTATCATCTATCAAATTTATCCATCCATCTATCCATACATAGAACAAAAATAATCCTGATATCATATTGTGGTTTATGACAGGGCATGCAACTTAATATCTCCCAAACTACCATAGGTCAAATCACAAGTGATATTCCTAGAAATTTTTTACTTTCAGTATCCTTAGGAAACTTTTCATATTTTCATCACATGAAATTAAAGCACTTCCAAAATGATCGTCAGTTACTGTTTAAAAATTTAATTAAAATAATACACTTGTGAAATTTTTAATGTCTTCACTGTCTTTGGAATTGTGGAGACCAGTAATGCGCAGCAGATAATAGCAATGGACAAAGAAGTAGGAAATTGATACAATGCTCTTAAACGTTGGTAATACTGTAAAACATAAACTTTTTTTATGGAACACCAATTTAGTTTTCTCTTTTACTTTAGATAGAATACAAATATTTATTTTAAAAGATATACACAGAGAAATGTCTGCTCATGATACAGTCTGTAACAAGGTGGCTTAAGTGGCTAAATAATAACAATGGAAAATAAGTAGAAATTCAAACTATGAACTAAAATAAGTGAAAGCGATAAGTATAATTGTGATTAAGAGGCTTTCTGGCTAGTTAATACCCATTTGCTTTTTAAAATTGAATTAATAGCCACAAGAGATGGAAGGAGTGATTATGTTTATGAAGAATAAAAATGGTACTCCAGAAGAGTATTCTCCTATCTGCGGTGGTATTTCATGAGCAAACAGCAAGAATCCATCATATTCAGCCAGCCCTCTACATAAAAGCCAAATATATTTCCTGCTACAGATCACTACTTACAAGGCTCTAAGTCGATGGGGCTGGTGAGGAGAATGAATACAGTACTATGGGAATATGGATAGCCTCAGTGCTGATTTTAGGAGTACACTCTGATTTTACTGAAGTTAATAACATTTATTCTTTTAAAAGTCTGAAGTAACTGAATGAGAATTTAAAATAACTGGCCAAATCTTCTTCTGGTATGGATCTTCTCATATATATATATATATATATATATTTTTTTTTTTTGCTACCATAAATCAAGAAATCCATTTATTCAAAGTTACTTATGGAGAACTAATCACACAGAAAAACTTAACTCCTTTTTCAGAAATTAAAGTACTTTATTGTACTTGGCATTCCTATACATGATGATGTGGATTCAAAGACTGAAAGTATTAAGGGCATATAATTAAAAAGGCTTAGACATTTTTTAAAAGTTTAATATGTAGAGTTCTCTATTACAAATATTCCCAAAAGATAAAACAGAATGTAAACACAATGCAACCTCCTTTGGATTTCTCCCTTCCCTTAAATATTATATAAGTTGTTCCAAAACACTGATATGTACCTGATTTAGCTAGCCTCAAAGACAAATAAAAAAATAAAAAAAAAAATCTTTAAAAGTGGGAGCAACAGAACTATGGGCAGTTATCTCAAACAATATGCATCAAGAACAAAAACTCATGAATTTCTCCATTTGTGATGGTTTCCAAAATCTATCTCCCTAACTTGAAGGACAAATTTACACAAAAAAGAAAAATAAACAGCTTAGCTACACAACATTTAAAACCTTTATTAATAGGGTATAATCATTATTATGCCAAAATTCAGCCATCTACATACAACCTCATTTCCCTCTAAAAGAAAACAAAAATAGAAAGTATTTTATTTTAAATGAGACATGGAGGCGAAGTTCCGAGAATTAAAGTAAAACCTTAAAGTTTTAATTTCACACTTTGACTATAAAAAAAGCAATGATTCCTAAAATCATGAAAACATGATGAAATAACTACACAGAAAAAAAAGGGACATTTAAATTATTTCATTCTTTCTTAATATTATTTAGTGAAAACACATGGACTTATAACTTCAGTCTTCAGATGGCATATTTCATAAGATCATTATTCATTTAAAATAGTACAAAATGTTTACAAAGAACATTAAACTTAAATTTCATAGTTGTTTATAAAATGATACATGAAAGAATGATCTATATAAGGAAATAAGAGTCTCATCAAAAAAAAAAGATGTTAGAAAGGACTATTGATGGAAAAAAAAAGACGGTAAACTATGACTATAAAATACACCACAGTGTTAAAAACCTCATGGTTCTCTATAGGAAAATCAATAAAGGTAACTTAATCTTTCTGTAAAAAAAAGTATATAGCATTAGAAATTTAAAGCATAAACTTTATACATGAATTAAAAAAGAAATCCATTTATACTTTGCATTGCCACATAGTCATCATCTACTTTGTGGAAAGCAATAAAAATGATGTAGTTTTTGAATATATGTACATCAAAACCAAAAAACTAATTTTTACTTTTCCCTTTATTGGCAACTTTTGATGCATTTTTAGGTTTTGGTTCCTACAGGGCATGTTTTACAAATCTTGAAGCTGCACCTCTGTCCAGCTTGCCAGCCTTTTTCTTGTCTGTTATTTCTTTCACTCTGTTCATGCATACTCTGATTCTTTCCAATTCCTGCTTTACTGGATGTTCTTTAGGATTAACTCCCTGAGTTGCCAAATAAACCCAAAACATTGAATTTAATGTGTATGCAGAAACTAAATCCACTTTTGCTTGTTCAAGTGGGTCCAACTTCTGCAACAACTCATTTCTAGAAACAGACATCATGGTCTTGAGCATCTCATCCACAGCACCAATGGAATTCTCGAATATGATAAATACTCATGAATTTCTGCTGGGTAGTCTTCATTAATTTCTTCACCTGCCATTATGACCAAATTTGACGTTAAGATCAGGTTTCACTTTGGCCAATGAAGACTTCTGTGCTCCTCTCTCATTCTCTCTGTCTCGCTGGCCTTCCACTCCAGTCTCCTGGAAACTCTTCTCATATTTTTTTGAAAAGAACCATACTTTATTAAATACACTTCATTAAAAGGATGAGACTTCTAAAAGGGCTACTCTTTTCCATCTGTGCCTGCTGGAAGCACTCCTTTGAATACTGAATAACAGATGCTGCCTGCAATCTTAGTAGATAAAATTGCCTCTTTATTACTATTGCTATGAAGACATATTTCTATGTCCAAGAGCTCTACAATTAGGAATAACCATATGTGAGACCAAATGAACAAATACTCTTATGCCATAATCAACTTTCTGTTAAAGTGCCAACAAAAATTATTTTGTAACCATTAGTCTAATGGCCAGTATTCCTCTATGCAAGCGTGAGCTTCTTATGGTGCATTGTCATGAAACTGAACTTTTGCCCATGAGCCATGAAGACTTCAGGTGATGTAAGGTGATACATACAAACGCAGGTTCCCAATAACCGAGGCATCGCTTCAAAGAGTATTTTAGGGAAATTATGCTTGACGGAAACTATTCTTTTGAATGAATGACTAACAGTTTCCCCAAGCCTCTCAAAGAGGCTGATTGAACAGAATTTTAAAATTAATCTTGAGTCAGCCTCTCGTTATGAGTGTTGATCCTCGTACTGCAGGGAAGCCCTCAGGGGTTGCAGAAATGAGGAGGCTCCAGATGTACGTCTCCAGTCTTCTCCTGCTTGCGTTTGTCACCTTTTTTCCAGATTCCAGTACGCACATGCTTCCGATGTGCAGGATTCTTCAGAGGACGTCATTTCAGACAGCCCCAGAACATGGAGAAAAGCGCATGAGCTTTATGAAATAATTTTCAACCCAGAGGTACTTGCTTCACCATTGTGAGCAGGCAGGACAGAGTTTTATGGAGCTGAAATATGATCTCCAGATACGAAAGTACGAAGCAATTCTGAAACGCAGAGAAACCACTGATTTCCTTTTCACTCGGCATAGATGATGATGATGGCAATCTAAGGAAACCTTTTTTGAAGGCTTGGTATTTATTCATTCAACCATTTTCTACTTATTGAGCGCCAAAGACTTGCTGAACACTGTTCCAGGCATTGCACATTTAGGGGCAAACGAGACAGGTAGAATTTCTAGACGCACGGAATTTAAGTTCCATTGTGGGGAGACAGAAAATAAATGCAACAGGGAGAATTGGGGGATTGGGGAATTTGGGATTGGAGTGAGTGGAATCTGGATTTGAATTTTGGTTCTGTGTTTACATTTTGAAGAAAATAACTAAATTTGGAGCCTCTTCATTGACAGGTAAGATTTTATGGTTTCAGGAAGAGTCATCTCAGACAATGTGGGTTTATTAACAGGATGCATGTCGGCATAAGGGAGACAGAAACCTCACCTACAGCATCAGACCTTCGGCAGCCTAAACTGTACTTTCATGACCGGGACACATCGCCAGGTACCGAGACCATTCATTTTCTGCTCTACCCAGCCATATGTATTGACCCCCAGGTGGTAGATGCAAAGAGTTCAGTTACCCAGTTTCCAGCTCCTCATTTGCCTGCCCTTATCATAGATGATTGAAAACTTCAAAAATAATGTCTTTCGTGCAACTATGAATCGCTGTGTGATACAGTTCTGGGGGTTACTGGGAAAGCCTTTGCTTTTTGGAGCCAAATATCCACTCGGTTTTCATTTATTTCTTCTAGATTGGTGCTGCAGTGGTAGAATGACAAAACCTGGGACTCGGACTTAGTCACTGACATTCCACAGCCACTGACCAATGTCAGCAGCAGCCTATCTTCAGGCCTCTTGTTATATGGGAGAGAAACAGGTCTGCTTGCTTAGCCCTTCTAAGTTAGAGTTTCTGTTATTTGCAGCTGTTCTGGCTGCTCCTTAAGCTACCACTCAACTCTGACACCCTATAATCTGAATGCCTTTCGAAACTCAATCTTACTGAGTTGCAGGAAGGGGAAAAAAAAGTTTTAACTTATTTTTTGGATAATTTTTGGATAATAATTTTGATACATTAATTTTAGAATATTGTATCTGAACTATAATAAGCTTGGAAATACTAAGTCTTTATTGAAGAATAAAAAAAGATAACATGGGCAAGTATTTTCTCATTCAACCCCATAATTTGTCAAATGAAAACCTGATGACCAGAGGGAATGGGATTTGTTTGTGTCAACACATTTACTTACAGTGCAAGGATTCTAACCTATATCGCCTGACAACCAATCCTTTGCTTTCCATTTTCACCAGGACCTCATTGCAATATTTCCCTAACAAAGCAATTCACAAATTCTATGATTTTAGTGATTTAATCTCGAATGCATTTCCAATCTCTTAAGAATTTCTAATGTGTGATTTAAGATTTCCTTTTTGTCTTTGTAAGGTCATTTAAATACCATATGGGGTTAATTCTGGGAATTCAAATGCCAATAAAAATATTTCTAGGAATCTAGAGTATTTATCCCACTAAAAGCATTTTTTTCTGAAATATATTAATTCATTTAAGTAAATGATAGGACAAGTTTACAAAAATCCAAACGAGTAATGGCCAGATACTGACAGCTTGAAATCTAGCCAGCCATAGCACTCTTCTTGCTAATTGCAGCCATTGCAGATTAATGGAGGCCTTTTGAATCTCTTGACTGTGGTTATGTAACTTTCTACAGATAGGGAACTCTCGGCAGAACATAACAGATGCCATCATTAATATGCAGCTGCATATGCTTCAAAGCTCTGAGTTTTGTGAGTCTTTCCCTACCTTGTTATGTCTCGTTGCCAAAATAGATCAACGAGTCTTCCCTCTAAGAAACAGTGGGATGGACTTAAACTGGCTTTACCCTTTCCATGAAAATATAAAAATTAAACTTTATTCTCTTAAGAAAAACATTTGCTTTTCACAAAACATAAGTTTTAATTTTTACAAATCCTGACACTAATTTTTATTTTACATTTTTGTTCTAGAACCAAATGCAGGAGTATTTAAAATTCCCTGACTTTACATGGAAGAGTCAATCTCTTCATTTCATTTAGTTTCATCAGTGTTTTCTGAAAGAGATCAGGTACATCATAAAAATTTGCATTTAAGCAGCAATAAAAAATATGTACATCTGTATATATGTATTCTGTCCATATATGATTCACATGCTCATTCTTACAGCAAAAATACAAAAGTACCTGGGACTAATATAATGAATAATATTAAATGGACAGTTTCCATGTTGTTCCACATGTAGCTGAGAACCAGGTTCCAAATGCTTCCCAATTCTAAATTGAGGTGCTAGACCCTTTATGGATGAGTTGCAGAGAGATGGCCCTAGTTGTTTTCCATTAATGGCAGGGAGTTTTTCAGACCAACTCACCCACAGAGAAGAACAATTAGAGGGAAAAAATCTATGAAGGCACTGGAGGACTCTCAAGGTAGAATGACCTAAAGAACCAATAATGCTGGAGAAAAAGAGAGCCCCAAGAGGAGTCATTCGTGACTGCCCTTCTTTTTCGCACACCTTGTGTTCCAATCTGCTAGGACATCCTGTTGGGTCTTCATTCAAAATGTCAATCCCCACACTTATTATCCCTTTTACTGCCCAAACATCATTCCTTGCCTTGATTAATAAGAAAACTTCCTAACTGGTCTCCCTGCTCCCACTCTTGCCATCCACCCTCCATCCTAAGCAGTCATCCTTTACAAGGATTGTCAGTGCCTGCCACCCACTACCCTGCTGGAAACCTTGCAATGATTTCTCATTTCTCGCAGGTGAAAGTTAAAGCCCATGTAATGGCCCTACGTGATTGGGCTGGATGTTATTTCTTCCTATTGCCTGTCTATCAACTTCTATTGCAGCCCCACTGACTTCATTATTTTTTCTCGAATAAATCTTGCTCCTAGGCACACTCCATATGGATTTTGCATAGCTGATGTCCTCTTCTTGGAATGCTCTGCCTCCAACTTGCCATGCAGCTCACTCCCTCTCCTCCTTCAAATCTTTATGAAATTTTACCCCTCAAAGAGGTCTATTCTGCACATTGTGCCTCTCCCTTGGACCTCCCAAAACCTCTCATTCTGCTCTATTTTAAACTGTGCAATACTGTCTTTATTATGCTTATTGGTTCTCGGACCTATCCCTTCACTGGATTGTAAGCGCCATGAGGGTAGGGATTTTATGTTTGTTTGTTTGGTTTCACTCATGTATCCTGATTCTCGTTGACGTATGAACCAAATCAGAGTGAGGGTGATTAGTGAGAATAACTGCATCACTTAAGTGGTTAAGGAAATGGTGACTGCAAAGGACAGTGAAAAGAATGACTAAAGAAATAACAAGGACACAAGGATGTTGCTGCAGTTAAGCCTGAGAAGTGCTTATGGATTTATTAATATGGAGGTATTGGTAAATATTGATGAGAATGATTACCATGGAGTTTTGGGAGCTGAAGCTGAATGGAAATACACTGGTCCATTGTTTTAAAATTTTATTTTAAGGGAGGTCGGGCATCTTTAAATACTAATGGAAAGTATAAAGAGAGAGCTAGAGACAGAGGCAGAGAGAGGGAGTATACAACATAAAAACTCAAGAGAACTAATTGATAAGATCCTGATAGGTTAGATCAGCAGCAAGGATGGAAGGATGTTGAAAATTACCTTTTTCGTTTGTAACAAGAAGGAGGGCAGAAAACATGGCCATTAGTGCGAGGAATTTATCAGGGAATTTGAGGGACTTATCAGGGAATTTGAGAGGTGAATTAGTGGGATCAGATGTTTCAGAAGTACAGAAAAGTTTAAAATAGACAATGTTGAGGGAAAAATGTAACAATGTAGCAATGCATGGAACACACACTGTGCCAGACGCTGCCCTAAGGGTGTACATAGCTTATGTCAGCTACTGATGAGCTGGATGTTATTAGTGCATTGCCATAGGAGACTTAAGGTAAGGAGCTTGCCTAATGTCACACAGCTAATCAGTGGTCTCATCATCACTTCCATCCAGGTGGTTGTAGTCCTGGATCCACGTTCTTACCCACTAAGCTAAGAGCCTCTATTGTAGAAGAAATAACTCATGAGGGGAACAGAGAAGAAATTGCAGAGATGTGTTTGAAGACTCAGTTGAGAGAGAGTGGAGTCCCTAATTCCTAATAGCTCAAGTCTGCAAATTTGTATGATCCTCTTTAGCAGTGCTCAGTAGCCTGGCTGCAGTATTGTAGGTTGAAATTTGGTTTGGTCCAGGGTTGTAGTTTTGTCTATTTGGGGCTGAATTTAAAAGGGGCAAAAGTAAGTTCTTCAGAAAATCATCGCTGGGGCAATGAATCATGTAAGCTAAGTTGTTTGAGAAGGGAGATGAATTCTGGATGAGCTGATGATAAGGAAAGAGGAGTCAAAGAACCAAAACAATATGAGATTGAAGAAGAAGTGATGTGGTTGTAATTAAGAGACAGCTGGAAATTGGAGGCTGTGATTTTAAAAAATTGGTTTAATATTTTAATGGGGGATTAGTTTGAGTTGTTCCAAAGTCCAAGATTTGGTCATGGGAGTCAATTAATGGTACAGGAAACTTAAGGTGATTAATGGTATAGGTCATTGTAGAAGGGTCTGAAATACTGAGTGCTGGATGGAAGTTATCCAGGTTGAGCTACATGCCAAAATTTCCAAAGAGAAGAAGGAAATCCTGAAAGATGATCTCTGAAAGTTAATACCAGTAGGAAATCCACTGGAAATTAGTGAGTGGTAAAGTATTCTCTTGTTATCATCCTCAAAGAATCCAGGTTTTATATAAAATAGAATAATGGTTTGAAAGTAGCATTTGAAAACAAAGAGGATGCTGATTACCAGGGTGTAGAATGAGCAGCCTCACTAGACTGGACTGCATTGAAGGCCCTGCTAAGCAGGCGTAGAGAACGTCCAGTGAAGAGATGGAGAAGGCAGGAGACTTCAGATTCTGTGAAACAACAGAGTGATGGGAGCAACTGTGGCTTAGATGGAGAGAGAAACCCCAAAGCAGTACAGGCACTTGAATTTAGGTCAGTAGCGGGTTGACAACTTACAGGGGGATGTGAGCAGTGCTGGGTTTAAACTGAAGTTAAATTATTTGAATACATTTTCCATAGAGTGAGTTATCTCTGGAAGGGTCTTTGACTTATCCCCTGTGTCTCTGTGGGTCAATGGTTCAGGCAGAGGTCCTCTTGATCAGTGACCTGGGATCTCAAGCTCTACAGCTGGAGACTGAAGGCAGAGTCCCTCGTGGTTTACAGGTAGTGGATACACCATTTCATTTAGTTATTTTGGATACATATCACTAGATTTCAAATAGGATTGAGGAAGCTTTGCAAGGGAAAATAATGCGAGAGTGATAGAGGGAAAAAGTGAAAGAATGAGAGAGAGAAGAACTTAAAATAAAAAAAAAAATAACTGAATAAAAGAAAGCATGGATAAGGAAATAAGATTCTGAGATAAGCTAATTTCCCCAAATGAGCTTTAAAATCCGTTTTCTGTTATTTAAAGCCAGAAAAAAAATGCATTAAATGTTTTTCCTTGATGATAGGCGAATGCCTATGAACTAGAGATTCCATTAAGAAAAGACAGGCAGACAAGGGTGGCACTGGCACAGGTAGTCCTAGAACCCTTATTTGCCATTCATTCCCATGGAATTGCTCACATAGATGCTCATGCAAAGGGCATTAGGCAATCCAATGGAAATTGGATCAATTGATTTTCCAAGGACATGGAAACATTCTTCAGGGTTCTCTTTCTTGACATAAACACAAACATATACAGTTACATAATTTGAAATCCTCTGTGAATTTTAATTAAGATTAAAAAAAATATTTCTCAATATTTAATTTTAAAAAGAGAAAACATAGATATTCCGAGGAATGGGCTCAATACCCAAATAGTGACAGGCTGATTTTCTGCATTACCGATAGTCTCAAATTACTCTTTGGCCTTTGGCAAATCGTAGCTTGCTATGAACTCATGGTGGTATTGCCTGATGAGTTTCAGAAGAATTTCTATTAAATTGCTCATTAAAGAAAGATTTACATGTGTCTTATGGGTTCCTGAATTAAATAATTCACAGCTTGTTTCAGTTTTTGTTGGTTTTCTGACAAATTGAACACTGTATCTAGAATACTTGAAAAGGGAACTCAGCCTGTTTAACTGGCTGTTGAGGAGGCTTCATTCCACTCCTCAGGCTTCAGAAGACATCCCTGCGCCACTTCTGTCCTTGTCTCTCCCAACACTGAGAACTTGCTGGTTATATTCTCTGATTCTAATCAGGTGGAGACTATTGAGCAGCCTGATAGAGCAGAAAAAGTTCCATTAGAACATGCTCTGTCTTTGATGACCCTATACTCTATTATTATATATTCAAAGCCATTAATCTGAGTGAGGAGTCTTCTGTCCACCCATCTTCTCTCTGCCTTCTCAGATTTTTGTGAGTTCTCATGGCTTCAGGTTCATGATCAACTGCACTTGGGTTTAGAAATTGAGGACAAGAGGCCTCCAACCCAACTTTGCTAGAACTCTGCAATGGAGGTGTGGGGCACCACAGCAGCTTCCACCCCTGCGGTGTTCATCTGGTGCTAAGCTGACAGGCAGCTCAGCCAAGCAGTTAACTGCATTTGTGTGCCAGACTCTTGGTGTGAATCCAGCCTTTGCCAGTGACACGCTCTGAGACAGGAAGAATATTACTTACCCTCTCTGAGCCTCACAGTCCCCATATGCATTGAAGTGATCTAATTCGTGGGGTTTCTCTGAGATTAAATATGTGCACATGTGTAAGGGACATAAAATCATGACTGGCATGTAGTAATCACTCTCTGTGAGCCATTGTGGTAGTTTGCCTTTGTTTCTGGTATTGTAGAATTCCTTGTGAAAGGGAGGAATGATTGAGAAGTTTGGGTTCACATATTCTCAGGTCCTGCAGCCATCTATATTAAAATGCCCCAAACTCTAGTAAAACTTCCTAATAATTATTAGTGGCTCAGCCAAAGGGGTTCTGACACAAAATACCAGAAATCTGTTGGCTTATATAAAAGGTAATTATTTGGGGTAGAAGCTTACAGTCACAAGGCCATAGACTCTCACCAAAGTCTGTTGCCACGTGTTGAGCAAGATGGCTGCCGTCTCTGCAGGGTTCAGCCTTCCTCTTTCTCCTAAGGCTCCACGATCCCACCTCCTTCCACTCTCAGCTGTAGGCTGGCATAAGGCTCTCTCCCTGGGGCTGGGCTCGGCTGCTCTGGTCTCTCCACCAGGTCAGCTGTAGACTATCAGGCTGTCTCTCTTCCCAGGGCCTCTGCCACGTCCATGGCGCTGTCTCTTTTCCTCTGTGTTCTTCTCCTGTGTGTTTACTTCCCAGGGCTCCAGCATCAAAACTCAAACTCTCTCCTCTGCCATGTCGTTTGCTCTTGGGGACTCAGCATCCTACTGATGTGGCCGAATCAAAGCCTTAATCATAATTTAATCCAGTAAAAGTGAAACCTCTGAATTTAATACAATCTAATACGCCCAGAGGAACAGACAAGTCCACAAACACAAGCCAATATCTATTTCTGGAATTCATAAACAATACCAAACTGCTACAGCGGCACAAACTGCTTTATCCTACTTAAGTAGATAATTTTAAGAAATCGAAATTTGGATGGAATGTGATAGTCAAAACATTTTCCAATTATGTTCCTTAAAGATAGCAGTTAATATGTATTTAAAAAAAATTATAAATTGAGCAATATCACAAATATAAACTTTAAGAGGTCTTATGTACAACTGTTTAGGAGTGAAAACTGAAAGTCATTGTGATTCTTTGGAAGCCTAATTATATTCCACAGAAAGAGAGGGGCAACTCACTTGGTCACAGGAAAGAGTCTCTGAAGGCTAAAGTAAAAATGAGCTCTGAGTTCCTCTCAGCTCCTAAGTGTGGACTTGTGTAAGGATTCAGAGCACTGCTCCAATGAAGAGGCACCGACCTTGGCCTGCGTGGCTGCTGAACTCTGAGCTGATTCATAGTGAATAGACCTCCGAGTTACTGAAGGGATGGAGGAGATGGATACTTGCCTTATTATTGTAAAACCAAATGTCAGATACCATTGTTAAATAAAGTGATTTTAGAACGATTGCACATATTTTCTGAACTAAATATCTGAGCTTATCTGTCAAGTCCAGATGTACATAGGATGGTAACAGGGCAAAATCTTTGCAATTGGAGCCTTCCTAGATTATCTGGCATCCATGGTTATCTTTGAAATAATTATAAACTTGTGTTCCTGACAGCAGTTTTATGGTAGAGGTAAATTGTTGCCCTGGTTCGTAGAACTGAAAAATATGCATCTACTTCATCAGTGGGTTAAACTAATTATATGATCCCCAAAGAAAAATTACCTTGGAACATATGCCCATAATTCAGTCCTAGAAAGTCATACACATGGGACTCAATGGTACAATCTAAACAAAACTACAAAAAATGCACAATAATATTGTAGAAAACTAAAACAAAAACTAGAGACTGGAAACAAGTATAATGAACACAGCAAATAAAGAATATTAATAATTGGCAATGTGCTCTCACAAATTGATGAGAAAAGCATAAGTGATTCAATAAGATATTGGGTATATTATATGAAGAGGAAATTCACTAAAGATTGAGTCCAACTATTAAAAAATACATGAATATATGCAAACCCTCCTTATAGCTCTAATTGTAAACTAATATAAAATTAGATTTGTAAAACATTAACAAGAGAAGAAACATTACTGGTTGATTGGGATATTGACAAAAAAAATTGACATTAGTAGGATATAGATTAATTATTACAACTTTTTGAAATGTACTGTTGGAATATCTATTGAAATTTCTTTAATCAGAAATTCCATCCTACAAATCTGTCCCCTATACATTAAAACAACATCCCATAAAGTTACATGTCCTATAATAAAGTGTGCTTATTACAACCCAATGTAAAACTGTAAACTAAGTGATGGGACCCCTGAAAGGAATGGTTAAATAAATTGTGGAATACATAAACAATGCAATACTAAGAAGAAAATAAAATGAATTAGAGCTACAATGGTTGTCATAGATTTCTCTTGTATACTATTAATTGAGAAAAGCTGGATTCAGAGCTGTGAACATAATATGTCTATTTTTATGCAGCATGATGCATGCACAATTATATAAGCTGGAAGAAAGTTATGGAAGGATGCACACCGGTTATTGGTTATCTGAGATGGAGATAATGGAGTAGTGGGGGGAAGAGAAAAGAAAGAGCATGTGACAGAAATAAATAACGATGTTTGTGACTATTAGAAAATCACATATCATATATTTCCATCTAAATAAAATTTAGCATAACCCTGAACCTTTATTCTGCGTTCATGAGATGAAGACCTTGCCTGCTTATCTCTGTTTCTGATCTCTTTTCACTACGACACACCTCCCCAAGAACAAGCAAGCATCAAAAGTAATGTAAATTCATCTTAGGACAGAAGACTTTCTAAATCAAAGTATAGCTGGCAGATATGCATCCCTGCCTACAACATAAATATCCACATTTCTCTCTTCCATAGAGGTTATATTCGTGTTTTCACGACATATCAAATGTCAGTCCAGGAGACTTTGCGTTTCACTAGCAAGGTCCTTAAAAGGTGTTAAGAGAGTAAAATGTTGCCAAATGCTTGGAGTGGTTGACCCTGTATGTGTACCCCAGAAAAACATGTTCTTAAATTTCATACATTATGTGCTTGTAGACCCATTGTAAGTAGAAACTTTTGATAAGGCTACTTCAGTTAAGATATGTTCCACCTCAATCAGGATGGGTCTTAGTCGTCTTAATGGAGTCTTTTATAAGGGAATGAAATTCAGACAGAGAGAAAGCCACAGAAGCAGGAAGCTGAACTCAAGGAAACCCACAAGAGAAGGAGAGAACAGCAGATGCCACCCTGTGCCTTGCCATGTGACAGAGAAACCAGCCAGTCTTTGGGAAGAAAGCATTGCCTTGATGCCTTGATTTGGACATTTTCTCAGGCTCAAATGGTAAGCTAATAAATTCCCATTGTTTAAGGCAACCCCTTTCATGGCATCTGCTTTTAGCAGCCCAGGAAACTCAAACAATGCCTCCTTTAGAAGTTGCTTGCTCTTTTAATAAACATTTTGCCCTTGTTGTTTTCAACTTCTAATATGAATATATTTTAAAAATTGTGATGCAATTTTATCAAGCTCACCCCATTACATTTTTATTGAAAAAAAAAAAAAAACAATTTATAATCTAGGTCCTTTACAAGATTATTTGGCTTTTTTCCAAAATAGGTGGAATTTGGCCAGGAATATAAAGATGGGTGTGACTCTTGGAACCTCAGTTTTTCTATCTGGATAACTGACACAATCACAGTAGCATAATTCAAATCAAAGAGCACCTGTGATGGGTAGGTAGATGTGTGTCCTCTTCTACAGAAAGTTTTTGAGGTTGTCTCTCAAGTGATCAAATAGGATAGAATTCTTCACATTGGTAAATTTATCACATTATAGAGTCTAGCTCACCTAGAGCCGATTTTAATCTGCTAATGAGCCATGCCAAGCACACACACATATAAAGCCAAAGTATCTATGTGTTTATTTAGAATTAAAAAAATGCCTTTGAAACCAGAATACTTGAGTTCTTGTTTGTATTCATCCTTTTCTACCTCTATACCTACTAGGAAAGTTGTTATAAGCTATTAACTTAATTAAAACTATTATAGAGTTGTAGTACCTGAAATCCATATGACACATACTTTCTTTGCACATAGATATATTTGCAAATAATATTTCAGAAGTCAAAATATATTACAGAAGTCAAAGAATAATGAGAATGATTTCTAGACAGATATAGAAACAGAATAAGAGAAATTTAGATAAATTGGCTGTGTATTTGGTTTAGCTTCCCACAGATAAACAATTGACTTTGTAATCCATACTTTCCTTCTTTAGATATTGAGATACATTGAACTATAGTTTACTTCACTGTTGTGGGCCTGGAAACCTTTTTATCTATTTACAAAGATTTTGCAAATATTTTCTTTGAACCAAAACATTTTTTTAAATATATTTATTTTTTTTAAAAAGATATTTAGATTACATAAATGTTCATAAAAATATAGGGGATTCCCATATGCCCCACTTCCTACACCTTCCACATTTTCACACATTAACAACATCTTTCATTAGTGTGGTACATTTGTTACAGTTGATGAAAATATTTTAGAGCATTGCCACTAAGCATGGAGTATAGTTTGCATTTTGTTTACACTCTCTGAACCAAAGCATTTTTAATTAGGGGATTTCAATGAAATTATCTATGTTATGGACTAAACACAGTATCTGGAAGACTCCTAATCTCCTCAGTCCCATACTGAAAATGATGCCAACTTTAACCAAACTTTCCTTGGCTTTCATGATGAAAACAGACTTCTAATGTAGTTCTACTATTTTTTTTTATAATAGTAGAGGAATTGGTTTCTTTTAGCTATAACCTCATGTAAGGGAAATTTTCATTATTTTGATCCCATACCATTTCTCCAAATGGCTATACAGAGATGTACTCTCTGAGGATTAATTTTGGAGGAATGCCCTTCCTAAATATCACACCCTAGAACCACATTTCTTGATCCATGTTATGGGATATTTGGGGTATTTGGAAGACTTTTATTTAGGATTCCATATTCAATAATTGGATTTTAAACTGTAAATAGAGACCACATATATTAGAGATTTTTTGGTGTAGTTTAAAGTTGGATTATTTGCAACTCTCAGTTCAACATTGAATAAAAAATGTTACTAAACCTACTACAGAGTATTTTATAGATGCTTGGGATAGGATAGATGGATAATCAAAACAGATAAGGTCCATACTTCATGAAGAGTCCAGTATTAAAGGGAGAAATTGGCAATATGCAAACAAGAAAAATTCAGATAGCAGTAACTGCTATGAAGCAAATAGAAAAAGAATACTAGAATGGATGGAAGACAGATTGGAAGGGGGCAGCTTATTTAGGTTGCATTGTCAGGGAAATCCTTGCATGAGGACATGAGGCAAGAGTACTTATCTGAAGAAATGATAAATACTAAAATCCTAAGGCAGGACCAACTTTACAAGTTAAAGTACTACGAAAAAGAAATCCAGTGTGTCTTCATGAGGATATATAGTGGAAGAAGAATGGTAGTGGTGAAGTTGGACAGGTGGGGTTTGGACAGATCACATGGGACATTACATAGGTGTCAAAGAAAAACTACACGGGACATTGTAAAACAGGCAAAAATGGCCTATTCCACCTATGTGATAGTGGTGGTGGTGGTGAGGGAAGAGTAGAACTCAACTCCATTGAAAGGAAGTGGATGTGGCTTCCACCTACCACATGGGAGGTCCTGGATTCGGTTCTCGATGCCTCCTGGAGTAGAGGAGCAAGACGGCAAGCTGGCGAATGGACAGAGAGAGCAGACAACAGCACAAACAACGGGGGGAGAGGGGGATAAATAAATCTTAAAAAAAAAAATAAAGGGAGGGAGTGGGTTTGAGGAAGTGCTGGGATATAGTAAAGGGGGCTGATTACTGGGGTGGGTGACTGATTTACCAAGGCTGCAGTTAGGGCAGTTTGCCTCCAGAGAGGGGGATGAGACATTTACTGAGGCTGTGATTCCGACCTTGTGGTTTGGACTGTTTTCCTTTGTTGTGATCAGGCTGTCTGGGACCGGGACAGCTGCGAGATAAGTTTCATGGTAGTGAGGACAGGGTCGGGAGTGGTTCCAGCAAGGGGTAAGCTTGGTCAAGAGAAAGAAAAGCCATCTTGGTCTTAGCCACGGGACAAGCTTGGATTTATTCCAGATTGCGTGGGCTGCCTTGAGCAAGGGCAGCTGTGGGGCTTGACCTAAGGCGTGTCAAAGCTCGCCTTGAAGGCCGTAAGGAGCCCGGGTTTAGACTTGCTCGTCTTAACTCGCGTTCCTGTGGGTGCGCGCAGGGCGCAGAGGACCTCTGAAGGTGCCATTTTTCGTTAACGTGTGGCCAAGTGGATTGGGATGAGTCTTCGTCAAGATTCCTGGCGGCCTTATGAAGAGAAGGATCCGGAAGCCAGAGTCAGAGAAACTCGAGCGAGGCAGACGCCGGAAGGCAGCACAAGCTGGGAAGGGCAGGCCCAGGCCAGGAAGGCCGCCCCCACGGCCACCTCCGCAGGCCAGGGTCAGAGCCACACGCCGGGGAGCCGCGCAGACATCTCCACTCTGGGCTTCTGCTAGCTTCAAAACCGTGAGCAAATTAATTCCTGTTTTTAAGCCAAGACCAGGTGGTGGTCTTTGGTAGCAGTTCTGGCCCTGGACGCGTGAGTAGCACCAGGTGGATGAGTGAGAGGGCGAGGGCTGTTGTCCAAAGGACATGGAACCAGGTGGTAGTTGTGGATGCAGAGACTGGATTTCTGTGATGTTTTCTGGAGGTTTTGTCTTCAGGTTTTCATAATGGATTTGATAGAGGGATAGGGTTGAGGAGGATAAGGGAACAAAGAGAACTGAGAAAAATTCCCAGATTTTATTTTGCCTTAAGTAACAGGAGGGATAACCATTTCACTTACATAGCTGTGGAAGTGTTCCTAGAAACCGCTATTTTAAAAAGGTGTGTTTATGTTCTTATAGTATAGACAGTTATACCGAGAAGAGCCACTGAGGTAAGAAAGGTCAATTTGAGAAAGATAAATTGGTGTTTTCAAAGCTAACCATGCCAAAAAATTACTAAAGCTTATTTATTTTTTGAACCATTGCTAAAATATTCTTTGATATATGAAAATATAATGAAAAAGAAATAATAAGGATACAGTACAATTAGGCTGTAATATTTGTAACACCACTGAAAAAATAAAATGTCTTCCCAAATGCCAAAGAAGAGTTCTTGGCTAAACGAACAGACCAGACTGCCAGCAGGCGCCCTAGGGCAATTCAGGAGATGAAACAAAATTTCTTCACAGAGAAAAATCTTCCTAAGGGGAGGGATATAGACTGAACACCCTGGTCAGAGCTTAAAGGTCATTTATTTGTCAAATTCAGCAAATATTTATGGAGGTCAGTGAGACACCAGCAGAGATCCCTTTGGCTCAAGCCTCGGGGTAGAGGCTTGCTCATTTACACCTGAGACGAGAAGGGCAGACTTTAATCAGGCGAGTCCAGGCTCCACTCCTTAACCAGCCTGCCCCCTGCAAATCTCCAGTAGGTATTGAACGCCTTTCCCATCCCTGGAAAATGCCTGCTGCCAGAAGCTTGTGATACGCCATATAAAAAGGCCTGATGTCTGTGTTTGCAAAGGAATCTTTGGGTGGCTGGTGCTACACTGTAAACCATCACTCTTTCCATTATGACTTGATGGCAATAAAAACCTTACCTTATTATCATCAAGTGCTAGATACTTTTATTCTCTTTATGTTTAATTCTGTCTTACCTTTTATTACACCTTCAACTAGAAGTGGGTCTTTCTCTTACAGTGAAAGTAATAAAGCGACAGATATATCAGCAATGAAGACCAGGCTTCCCTAGAATATTATCTTCCTTATCTGTGATTATTCCTGAAAGTTCTAGAACGTACTCACAGTTATAGGAAATAACGTTCATTGTTTCAAAAAACATGCCATAAAGTGAGCACACAAAGGTGAATGAGACCTGAGCATTGCAATTCTCTTAATGATGCAGGTGAGAGGCAGGTGGGTAGGGAAAGAAATCCCGGGTGTGATTAGGTGAACACACAGGGAAGGAACGGCTCAGCCATTTTCAGGTGCCTATGATGTCTAAAGTGAGAGCCAAATGATGATTAAGATTTAACTAGATGGATGAAGCAGAAAGTATATTCTGGGTAGAAGAAAGAAAGAAAGAAAAACGGTACAGGAATGAAGGTCTGAGACAACATGAAAATAGTGACTTTAAAAATCTTAATAGGGCATCCCATTATCTAAGGAGACAAGTTCTCGGCCCACCCCCCGCACCCCCCCCACGCCAAAAAAAAAAAAAAGTATTAGAGAATATATGTATTCTTTTTTCATTTATACCTATTTGGTTCATATAAACTAATTAGCTAAATTAGTTTTTTCTTGTAGTTTTGTGGGAGAAATAGATAAAATGTTCGAGATGACATAAATCCAAATGATTGGTAATTAATGTTACTCAATAAATTTGCTGTATAATCAGCCTATTATTTTGGGGAAAAAAGCAATCTTTAATAAACCCAAAAGAAAATGAATTTCATATGTAATATTTCTATTATTAAAATTAAACTTGGGAAAACATATGCTGAGTAGACTGTCCAACCTTGGAGCAAGCTGTGATTTTTGTCAATATCCTCCAGCCAAGGAACACTAGGAGCACTTGGAGTTGGCGAGGTGGGTATTACTAGTTGTGGTGCAGGCGAACCCATACCCTGGGGAACCGAGGGGGGGCTCAGGAGGAGGGTGTTTGAAAGGTCTTGTGATTGGATTTGGGCTTGTGTCAGGTGATTTGGGGAGAGGATTTAGGTAAGTGGGGCTTGCTGGGGATTGGATGCTGTCAGGAGATGGGCTAATCTGTGATTATCTTGCTAAACCTTATCTAGAAGGAGGAAGCCTAGAACATGACTAAAACTGTAATTGCTAAAGTAGTCACTCATTAGCCGGGATACAGCGATGCTTGATCACTTTGTTGCTTAGACAAAGTTTATGTACCCGATCATCTTTTGGGTCTCAGGAGATGCTTTAATATTTCTCACTTTTCATTTTGTGATCCAAATGGCAAGTACTAAAAGGTAAAATATAGATAAATATTATCATATAAATACTTATGAACTCTGTATGGAAAAATGTACAAACATTCCTTTAAATGCCAGTATTAAAGGAAATTTTGCAGAAATTCCTTCTGCAGGCAGAAGGCTGATATCTTTAATAAATAAAGCACTTTTACAAATCAAGCAGTAGATAAATTCTCCAGGAATAGGAATAGGAAAGAGGGAATTTAAAAGGCAATTAATTTAGAAAAATTCAAAAGGCCAATAAACATATATTTTAAAAAAATGTCTCACTAGTAAGTAAAGAAATATAAAATAATAAGGGAATACCGTAGTTTACCTGTAACTTAATGATTGATAATCATCCATGTTGACAGGATTATTGGCACTTCTATATGTAATTGTTTAGTGAAATATAAAGTGTAAATTTCTTAAGTACTTTTCTTTTGATCTAGCAGTCCAAGTTTTAGGAATTTATCCTAAAGAAGTAGCCCACTGTGGCAGTTTGAGATTATTTATGAATCTCCAAAAGAGAAAGAATATGTTTGTAAACTAATCTATTCCTCTGGGTGCGATGCCCTTTGATTTCATTAAATTCAGCTGAGGGGCCTTTGGCTGGATTACCTGTTAATAATGCTATAGGGCTTTTTGACTCGACTCTGTCAGTAAGGCCTGACTCTGGTTGAGCCCCGCCCCCGTGCTGGGTCTGATATAAACCGTTGCTTACGAAGACAATAGGAAGAGAGAGCTCTGTCATTTTTGATCCTGCCATGTGACAGAAAGGAGAAGGCTCAAACAGCTGAGGGCCCTGGGAGAGCTGAAATTGGGAAGAGAGTGGAATGGCTGAGACTGATATACAAGTCCTGGAAAAAAAGAAGCCCTATGCCAGGAAAGAGAGGAAGCCCTAAGGGACAAGCCCTATGCCAGCTTGCAGCTGAAACCTTTTAGTATAGTCCTATTTTAAAAACTAAGGCTTTACATAAGTACATGTAAATCTCTAATGTGGATTTTCATTCTGGAGTTTTATAATGCAAAATAGCAATACCTATTTCTATAAGGATTACATTTATTTTTTAGTTCTGATTTAGTATATGGTCAAGTGTTGCTTGTAATAAATGTTAAATAAAAGGAAAATACTCTTTTCTTTGTATTATTACAGTCTGATAAGCATCTGTTGCATATTATAATGTCATAAGATATTTTATTCCAGTGCTTCCCAAAGTGAGAACAATTTGCCTGAATATAAACTTTGAATAATATAATGATAACAATGCGAATTTGTATAAAATTAACTTTTCCTCTGCCTATCCACTAAAAGCTGTTGAGAGTTCCTCAGATATTAAATTCCCTTCTTCAAAGCATATTTTCCACTAGGACTATGCACTGTTGCTTTGTTTTCCAAACGTCACTAGAGGAAGGATACAGTATGCCTGTCAAAAGTTCCTTCCTTTATCCCAACTAGAGTTTCTTCTCTAAATCTACATCTAATCCCTGAGTTTGATGTGGTAACTTAGAAGATCTAGGATCTCAAGTTTGTGCCAACTATATTCTCGCCGGAATCCTAAGGAAAAATCACCTCTGAGCTCTTAGATTCCAGAGCCCTTACCTCTGACCATATATTGGCAGTCCAGTTCTGGTTACAATTATACTTAGGTCCTGTTCTTAAAACTCCACCCTTAGTCCTGGCGAGGAAACATCTGGGTGGCCAGGGAACTCAAAGCTCCATGTTGAAGCTAGAGAGAGTTTAAGATGGCCTGGGGTACAGGGACTGAAACCGACTCTCCCACAATCCTCTGTGAAGTGTTAAGGAGACCCGTGCCATTATTAGTGCCTGATATCCCAACCTGGAGATCCGGCGGTGCCCCTGGTCTTCCAGATAATTTAATATGTCGGATCACACATGGAGGAAAAGCTCTTAATAGTCAATGGTGGTCGTGTCAAATGCCATGGTGTCTAGACATTTATTCACTAAATAATGTTGGACAGGATCTGTTATTGGCACCTCAAAATTCAATGAATGCCATGCAAATAGTGTCACCTATTGTAATACCTGAGACTCACAGAGTATTTATTTTACAGATCATATCACTCATCAAAAGTTATTTCAACGTAGAGTTTATAGAATGCATGGTAATATTACATGGATTCCTCTAGTCCTTGGCAGAAGTAGGAAGTATGTGAATAATACTTGTAATGTGCTTCTTGTAGGAAAGTACTGCATGATGCATGAAGCAAAACAGTGGGAGTGTGAGGGCAATGCCATTTGAGAGCGTCTGTGGGTCATGTTGATCTCTTAATGATTCAAGAAAAAAAATAGAATATTGTCTTCTTTAGACTAAGATTATATAACAAATAATTATAAGTATTGGTATAAAACTTATATCTAGGAATATTGAATAAAGGAAACTTGTGATATGTTAAGTGTAGGGAAAGCTCTGTAATTGTTACCAATCTATTTTCTGTCTAAAACCAGTTAATGTTATATTATGCCTGATATTTTTTTAAGGGCATAGAATAGACAATTTAATATCATGAAAAGATCGACAGAGCTACCTTCTTAGATTAAAATTGAAGTAAATTTTGTTGTCACTTTTTGTGAGGAGAAATAGCAATTCGTGAAGTCTTCTGGTTTAAAAGGATAATATTGTGCTCCCAAGAACTTGGAAATAGAGGAAGAGCCAAACCATAGGCACTCTCAGGTTAATTCAATCTGAAGAAAGTCATTTTTGGACTAGAAGCAAAGAAAATGGTTTGTCACAGAGACAAACTATGTCTGTGTCCTATTAAAGTTAATGTTTTAAACCAATGCACTTTTCAAATAGTTCAGTATGCTCTTCTTTTATGCTACCTAGAAAGTTTGTTATAATTTGTTTCCTTGACACCTCTTCTCATAGGCATGCACTGCACTGATGAGAAGGCCATACTGGTATAATGTTTAACAGTCCTGTATCTGCAGTACAATAGATGGACTGGTATGCTGGCTTTTTCCTAATAGTCGTCGTGAGTTTGGCTACTGCCTCTGTGTCCAAGCTTACCCTTGGGAGGATTAACCATCACTCTAGAGTCTAAAATGCAAACGTCCCCTCCGTCCGGGGTTGACTCCAGCAGTCAACAATTAGGGCAGCTAATTCCCTGGATTGGAGTTTCCCAACTGAAGCGAGGGAAGGGTGATGCCTCCTGCTGAGATGTGGATCCCTTAACACTTAGAAGCAACCTGGAAGTTTCAGCTACAATTGGTAAGCTGCCTCTTCTGTTTACTCAATGACCTTTTCCTATTTAAGCTAAAATACGAAAAATTTGTTTGGCAAATACTGTTCAAAGGCATACAATTACCTTCAAATTACTATAGTTCAGCGATGTGTCACTGTTCGTTCTTTTAAATTTAATGTCAGAAGTGCAAAAATGTGTGGAAAATCCTAGAAATCAACACTAATGTATTTTTACCCAGTTAAGAAATAAATCATTACAGATATGCTTGAGGCTTTTTCTACCCCTCTTGAATCTCAATCCCCTCCTCTCTATAGCCTTATATATAAATGATATTCTGTATGGTTGATTTTCATTCCTCTGTGTATGTTTTAATTGTCATAAAATATTTATGCATTTATAAAAAATCTAATACTGTTTTGTATGTTTTAAAACATTATATAAATGTCATTAATCATTCTGAAACTAGCTTTTATTTTGCTCACCATTATGGATTCAGTTTGTATTCTTGTTGGCAATTGTAGCTCAGTTTCATTTATTTTCTGCATAAAGTTTTCATGGCAGGCATATAAAATTTATTCACTGTTTGACCCATGGGCATTTTACCAATTATCAATATTTTGTGACCGAACTATGTTGCAACAAATATTTTGGTGTTATGTATAGAGGCTTACGAAGTGTTCATCCTCAAACTTATTAGCTTATTACATGTAGCCAAATAACTCTTGAGTGATGAGAGCGATCAATTCTTACATCAGCAGTGTTTGAATGTTTCCTTTTAGCTTGCCAGTGGTAGTTTTAATAAGATCTTTAAATGTTTGCTCATCTGATGGGTGGGAAATGTAATCTTGTTTTAATTTGCTTTCCTTGATTATTAGAAAGAACATTTTTAATTTCAGGTTTTCTTTTCTAAGATTTCCTATTAAACCCCTTTGCTTGTTTTCCTCCTTCATCCCTTCCTCCCTCCCTTCCTTTTTTCATTTCTCTTTTTTAATATCTTTTATAGCTCTGAAGAAATTGTGAAAAACAAAAACACACACAAAAAAACCAATAACATGATCTGGACATGAATCTTTGCCAGTCAAATGTGAATATCTTCTCATAATTAGGGACTTGTCTTTTTGCATTGTTTACAGTCCCCCCCCACTGCCCCCACTGAAGAGGTAATTTTATACCTCTTATAAAGAAAGCATTGTCTACATTGATGTTGCTCTAAGCCATTAAAAGGTTTGCTTTTCCCACTATGGATTCCTTTGAACTCGCTGGGATTCCTTTGAGTGTCTTCTTCTCCATTGTTCTGCTCCACCCGGAGCCCTAAGGTACCTCCTTAGTTACACAGGAGCAGTTGACACTTTGATGAAAGTCCCGGATCGTACAATCCCTTCTCCATCTCCGGTTGTTCCTCATATTCTGAATGCCATCCTGCTAAATTGAAATGAAAATGGAGCTCTTGCTTGCTCTGTCTCCCTGGTAGCCAGAACTCAGATGCCTTGTCTAGGCCACACCAACCTGCCGCGCGCCTGTAATTTAGTGATGAGTGGGATGGGGCCGCCTGCTTTGCGGGGGTAGGGGGTCTGAGTCTTGATTGTCCCAGCTAGGTGGCATGTTTGGGGGCTCAGAGATGGCAAACTCACTTATCTCGGCAGACATGGCAGCAGTCGCTCCCTTATCAGATAACTCTATAGCTAGGAATTGTTCTGGAAACAGCTCTGAGCCTTTCTCCCATGATGCCAGCGAATTTGGGAGATAACTAATATCCATAAATAAATTTCTTTCTGCTTAAACTAATGGAAAATCTGTTTTGTGTAACAAATAACTTTGACCAATAAATAGTTTTCTAATGAGCTTTTGTCTTGTTGGAACAGGGGTTCTTAACAAAGGGTCTGTGAGCTTGAATTAAAAAAAAAAAAAAACACCATTGTTTTTGTGGGGACATCTTGGTGTGGGTGTGATATTTATTAAATAATGCACAGTATAGTGTGGCCTTAGTAAGGGGTCTGTGGTTTTCACCTGCCTGGCAAAGGGGTCCATGGAACAAAAAAGGTTAAGAACCCCTGCTTTGGAAGAATGACGTTGACCTTATTCTTGGAATCAGTCTTGACTCTTTCTGCCCGTTGCACTTTCATATACATTTTAGGATCTGTTTGCCAAGGTCTAATAAAAACTCTATTGCAATACTTATTGGATTTCCATTGAACTCATGACCTATTGAGGGGAAAATGGGCTTCTTTTTGAGATTGAGTCTTCACCTCCAAGATATTGGTGAAACTCAATTTACTTAGGCTTGAGTTAATAGCTTTCAAAAAAGTTTTATATTTTTTTCCATGTAGATTTTATGAGTGTTTTGTTAAAATCATATTTACATGATCTTTATCACATTAAGGATGTTATTTTCAATTCTTGGTGTTGTAAAATACTTTATTTTTATCATAAATCACTGTTACATCTTATTCAATAAATGTTAGGCATCTATTGGCATGGTTTTTTTTTTTTTTTTTTTCTTTTTTAATCTTATTTTAGTGAATTCTATTAAGAGATGTTCTGGTATTAAATAAACATTACATTCCTAGCATGAAACAAATGAGTTCATGAGATAATATTTTTATAAATTATTGGATTTCGTTGTTAATTATTCCTTTTGGGTTTTCCATATCTACATTCATGCGTTAAATTGTTCCCTAATATGTTTCTTTTTCTCATTTATGTCTTTGTCACTTGTTGACATTAGGGTCATATTTTCCTTAAAAATACTAGGAAAAGTTCCACTTTGCTATTTTGGATTATCTCTTTGAAAACATTATAACTTTCTTTCTCTCTTTTTTTCAATCATTAGTTCAATGGCATTATAGAACTATTCAAATAATCTAGTTATACCTCATGAAATGTTGGCATATGTGTGTAATTTTTTGGTATATTTTTCTAGGAAATTGCCCTGGTCATCAAACTTTTCAAATGCATTGGCTGAAAGATGTTTATAACATGTTCTAAATATTTTTCTAACATCTGCTGTAACTGCAGTTATTGTCATCTGATCTCTAATCTTTGTTCCATATTTTATTCCTTGAAAAGTCTTGTCTGAGGTTTGCCTGTTTTATTATGTTTTTCCAATGAACCAGCATTTTATATTCTCAGTTTATTTTTTGTAATTTTTGTCAGATCTTTACCAAAATTTTCCCTCTTTTCTTATGTTCTTTATATAACTTCTTATATTGAATATTTAGTCATTTATTTTCAGCATTTTTTCTAACACATCTATAAATAAAGTTCAAAGATTCCTAAAAATTCCATTTTATCCACATCATAAGTTTTAATAGTTCTTTCATTATTTTTCAGTCCCAAGTATAATTCTACTGTTTTCTTCTTTCATGAAAGAGAGAATTCAATAGGCATTTAGAAGTGTGTGTGTGTGTGCGTGTGCGCGCACGCACGCATGCCCAAGTGCCTTTGTGTCTTTATTTTCAAGCATAACTTTAAATTATTGTTAAGTTCATGGTCAGTTATTTAATTCTGTTTCACTGAACGTTCTAATGAAGTATAACATACAGAAAATTGCCACATCATAAGTGTGTGGCTTCATTAATTTTCACAAAGTGCTCCCACCTCCGTGTAGAGTGCTCGGGTCAAGAAAGCAAGCATGACCAGTACTGTGGGACGCGTCCTCCTGTCCTCTCGGTCACTTGCTGCCATCTGAGCATAATGACCACCCTGACTTCTGGCTGCCTTTGCCTTTGATACTACATTGGATGATATAAGTGTCATCATCTGTTTTTCAGTTATTTTTAAAGGTAACTCCTATATCTGGATGAACTGTCAGTGTGTTTCTAGCATCCTTTTTTGGTTTTTGGTTTGTTTTTGTTTTTTTTTTTCTGTCTTGGTTTTGGTCATACGGTCCTGTCTCTAGCCAAGCCTCATGATTTTTTTATTGCATGCAGGTCATTTTGTTTAAGAAATATAGAAAGTCCTGTGATATTATCTTTTTATTAATTTTTTATTAGAGAAGTTGTAGGTGTATAGAACAATCTTGAGTAAAATACAGGATTCCTGTATATCACCCTATTATTAACATCTTGCTTGATGTGCTACACTTGTTGCTATTGACGAAAGCCCTTTTTTTTGGTTATTAATAAGGGAAAATGTGAGACGGGAAGGAAGTGGGGTATATGGGAATCCCTTATATTTTCTTTTTCTTTTTTTTTTTTTTTCACATTTCTCAATTAAATGTACTGGATACATATAAATTTTTAAAAAATCATACAATATGTTACCCAATATAATTGATTCATAGTAACACAATCATACAGTATTTGTCCTTTTGTTTCTGGCTTGCTTCACTCAACATAATGTCCTCCAAGTTCATCCATGTTGTCATAAGCTTTAAAACTTCATCTTTTCTTAGAGCTGCATAATACTCCACCGTGTGAATAGACCACAGTTTATCCATTCGTCTGTTGATGGACACCTGGGTTGTTTCCAGCTTTGGGCAATGGTGAATAATGTGGCTATGAACATCGGTGTGCAGATGTCTGTTTGTGTCACTGCTCTCAGTTCTTCTCGGTATATACCCAGTCGTGGTATTGAAGGGTCACGTGGCAAGTCTATATTCAACTTCGTTAGAAACTGCCAAACAGTCCAACACAGTGGCTGTACCATTCTGCATTCCACCAACAGTGAAGACGTGTTCCTATCCCTCCACATCCTCTCCAACACTTGTAGTTCTCTGTCTTTTTAATAGTGGCCATTCTGATAGGTATGAAATGATATCTCATTGTGGTTTTGATTTGCATTTCCCTAATCATGAGTGATGCTGAGCATTTCTTCATGTGTTTTTTGGTCATTTGTATTTCTTCTTTGGACAAATAACTATTCAAGTCTTTTGCTCATACTTTAATTGGGTCATTTGTCTTTTTATTGTTGAGTTGTAACATCTCTTTATATATATATCCTGGATATTAAACCCTTATCAGATATGTGATTTCCAAATATTTTTTCCCATTGACTTGGCTGTCTTTTCACCCTTTTGACAAAGTCCTGTGAGGTGCAAAAGTGTTTAATTTTGAGGAGGTCCCATTTATCTATTTTTTCTTTTGCTGCACATGCTTTGGGTGTAAGGTCCAAGAAACCACCACCTATTACAAAGTCTTGTAGATGTTTCTCTACATTTTCTTCTAGTAGTTTTATGGTCCTGGCTTTTATATTTAGGTCTTTGATCCATTTTGAGTTGATTCCTGTATAGGGAGTGAGATAGCGGTCCTCTTTCATTCTTTTGGTTATTGATATCCAGTTGTCCCAGCACCATTTGTTGAAGAGACTGTTTTGTCCCGTTAACATTAACTTGGTAACTTTGTAAAAAACCAGTTGACTGTATAGGTGAAGGTTTATTTCTGGGTTCTGGGTTCTTAATTCTATTCCACTGGTCGATGTGTCTATCTTTATGCCAGTACCATGCTGTTTTGACCACTGTAGCTTTGTGATATGTTTCAAGGTCAGGCAGTGAAATTCCTCCACATCACTCTTCTATTTTAGGATGCTTTTGGCTATTCGGGTGCACTTACCCCTCCAAGTGAATTTGGCAATTGCCTTCTCTAACTCTGTAAAATAAGCTGTTGGGATTTTAATTGGTATTGCATTGAATCTATAAATCAGTTTGGGTAAGATTAACATCTTCACGATAGTTATTCTTCCAATTCATGAACACGGAATGTCTTTCCATTTGTTTGGGTCTTTTAAAATTTCTTTTAGCATTGTTTTGTAGTTTTCTGCATATAGGTCCTTGCTTCTTTGGTTAAGTTAATTCCTAGGTATTTGAGTCTTTTTGTTGCTACTGAAAATGGATTTTTTCCCCTGATTTCCTCTTCAGATTGTTCAGTACTAGTATACAAAAACATTACTGATTTTTACATGTTGATCTTGTATCCTGCCACTTTGCTGAACTCATTTATTAGTTCGAGTAGCTTTGTTGTGGATACTTAAGGATTTTCTATGTACAGGATCATATCATCTGCAAACAGTGAGAGGTTTACTTCCTCTTTTCCTATATGGATGCCTTTAATTTTTATTTTTTCTTGTTGAATTGCCCTAGCTAGAACTTCTAGTAATATTGAATAACAGTTGTTACAGCGGGCATATTTGTCTTGTTCTCAATCTTAGAGGAAAAGCTTTCAACCTTTCCCCTTTAAGTATGATGTTAGCTGTGGGTTTTCCATATATGCCTTTTATCATATTGAGGAATTTTCCTTCTATTCCTATCTTTTGAAGTGTTTTTATCAAAAAGATTCTGGATTTTGTTGAATGCTTTTTCTGTGCCTATTGAGATTATCATGTGTTTTTTTTCTCCTTCAGTTTGTTAATATGTATTACATTGATTTTTCTTATGTTGAACCAACATTCATACAAGGAATAAATCCCACTTGGTCGTGATGTATAAGTGTTTTGATATGCTGTTGGATTCGATTTGCAAGTATTTTGTTGAGAATTTTTGCATCTATGTTCTTTAGAGAGATTGGTCTGTAATTTTTTTTTTCTTGTAGAATCTTTATCTTTCTTTGGTATTAGGGTGATGTTGGGTAATTTTCCCTCCTCTTCAATTTTTTGGAAGAGTTTAAACAGGATTGGTGTTAATTCTTTTCGAGATGCTTGGTAGGATTCACCTGTGATGCCATCTGGTCCTGGACTTTTCTTTCCTGGGAGATTTTTGATGACTGCTTCAATCTCCTTACATGTGATTGGTTTGTTAAGTTCTTGTATTTCTTGTAGCATCAGTGTAGGTTGGTTGTGCATTTCTAGGAATTTGTCCATTCATCTAGGTTGTCTAGTTTGTTGGCATACAGTTTCTCATAATATCCTCTTATGATTCTTTTTATTTCTGTGGGGTCATTTGTAACTTCCTCCCTTTCATTTCTGATTGTATTTATTTGCATCTTTTCTCTTTTTTTCTTTGTTAGTCTAGCTAAGAGTTTGTCAATTTTATTGATCTTCGCAAGGAACCAGCTTTTGTTTTGTTGTTTTTCTCTATTTTTTTGTTGTTCTCAATTTCATTTATTTCTGCTCTAATCTTTATTATTTCTTTTCTTCTCCTTGCTTTGGGATTGGTTTGCTGTTCTTTTTCTAGTTTCTCTAGTTGTTCAGTTAAATCTTTGAGTTTAGCTCTTTCTTCTTTTTTTATATAGGCATTTAGGGCTATAAATTTCCCTCTCAAGACCGCCTTCATGGAATTCCAGAAGTTTTGATATGTTTTGTTCTCATTTTCATTTGTTTCAATATATTTACTGATTTCCCTTGCAATTTCTTCTTTGACCCACTGATTATTTAGGAGTATGTTGTTCAGCCTCCACACATTTGTGAATTTACTTTTTTTCTATTATTGATTTCCAGTTTCATTCTGTTATGATCTGAGAAGGTGCTTTGTATAATTTCAATCTTTTTATATTTATTAAGAGCTGCATTGTGCCCTAACATGTGGTCTATCCTGGAGAAAGATCTATGGGCACTTGAGAAGAATGTATAACCCGCTGAGTTTGGATGCAGAGTTCTATATATGTCTGTTAGATCAAACTTGTTTATCATATTGTTCAAGTTCTCTGTTTCCTTGTTGATCTTCTGTCTAGTTGTTCTATCTAATGATGTAAGTGGGGTGTTGAAGTCTCCAACAGTTATTGTAAAGATGTTTATTTTTACTTTCAGTTTTGCCAGAGTTTGTCTCATGTATTTTGGGGCACCCTGGTAAGGTGCATAGATATTTATGACTGTTATATCTTCCTGGTAGATTGTCCCTTTTAATTAATATATAATGGCTTTTTATATCTCTTATAACTTTTTTGCATTTAAAGTCTTTTTTTACTGATATTAGTATAGCTACTCCTGCTCTTTTCTGCTTACTATTCGTGTGGAGTATCTTTTTCCAATCTTTCACTTTCAGCCAGTTTGTATCCTTGGTTCTAAGGTGAGTTTCTTGTAAGCAGCATATGGATGGCTGATGTTTTTTTATCCATTCTGTCAGCCTGTATCTTTTGATTGGGGACTTTAATACATTCACATTCAATGATATTACTGTAAATGCACTATTTACTTCCTCCATTTAATTCTTTGGTTTTCATATGTCATATCTTATTTTTGTCTGTATTTTTACTCTTTTGATTATCCTTTCTGCTATTTATTCTTGTATACTCTCCTCCAAGCCTGTCTCTCCTGTCTTTTTCTTTTGGGTTTTAAGGCTTCCTTTAATATTTCCTGTAAAAGTGGATTCTTTTTTTGCAAACTCTTAGTTTCTGTTTGTCTCTGAATATTTTATACTCATCTTCATATTTGAAGGAGAATTTTGCTGGATAAAGAATTCTTGGCTGGCAGTTTTTCTCTTTCAGTATCCTAATTTTATCATACCTCTGTCTTCTGGCCTCCATGGTTTCTGAAGAGAAATCTGCAACAAGTTTTACTGGATGTCCCTTGTACATGATAGTTTGCTTATTCCTTGCTGCTCTGAGGATTTTCTCTTTATCTTTGACATTTGACATTTTGAGTAGTATGTGTCTTGGAGTAGGTCTATTTGGATTTATTCTGATTGGGGTACAGTGTGCTTCTTGGACATGTAAGTTCATTGCTTTCATGAGAGTTGGGAAATTTTCAGTTGTTATTTCCTCAAATACTCTTTCTGCTCCTTTTCCCTTCTCTTCTCCTTCTGGAACTCCCATGATATGTATGTTGCTGCATTTTGTGTTGTCATTCAACTCTCTGAGCCTCCTCTTGATTTTTTTCCATTATTTTCTCCCTCTGTTCTTTTCTTTCTTCAATTTTAGCTCTTCTGTCTTCTGTATCACTTATTCTTTCTTCTATCATTTTGAGTCTGCTGTAGTATGACTCAAATGTGTTTTTTATCTCACCGATTGTGTCTTTCATTCCCATGAGCTTTGTTACTTTTCTGTTCAGGATTTCAAATTCTTCTTCATGCTCACTCAATGTCTTCTTGATGTCATTTATCTCTTTAACCATATTGTCTTTCAAATTATTAATTTGATTTTGAAAATTTTTGCTCATCTCACTGATTAGTTCTCTCAAATTCTGCATCTCTTCTGAGGCTTTGATATATTCCTTTTCTTGGTCCCTGACTTCTATTTTCTTAGTATGGCTCATAATTTTTTGCTGATATCTAGGCATCTGATTAGGATGTAGTTTACTCAGATGATCAATCTCTTTCTCTTTTGTAGGGATTTAGTGGCAGGAGGCTGTGTGTTACCACTTCTCTTTGATTCTTGGCTCAACCTGGATTGTTAGAATTGTCCTGCTGGTTGCTCAAAACTGGGCACTGGACCCAGTAATTGGTTGTAGAGTTGCTTCCTTGGGCCTTGGGGAGGGAGGGTATAGAGGCTGGAAAAAACCACTCCTACTTATTTTTAATTTTCTTGCATGCACTTCCTTGGTTGGCCAGCAGTTGGTGCTCTTTGGCACCTCTCATTCAATGTCTGGTCAGAGTGTATTTGTTGCAACACAGACTGGATCAATGTGATAGAGCTTCCTATCTGGAGCCTATGAGCCTTGTAATTTAAACTTTCTCTGAGATAGTTCTCCAGTCTTCTCTGGCAGCCCCCTCCCTTTTCCTGGGTCAGAAATATTTCCACTCCCCTCTGAGTCCTCAACAATCAGCCCCTATTATTAGAGGAGGAGATTGGGGGGTTGTATATCTAGCCCCTGGCAGACTCCAAGGCATACAATGGCACAGCCCCACCCAGCCTGGAAGGGCTCCTGGGACACAGCAGACCAAATTTGTTGAGTCAAAAGCTGAGTCAGCCTTAGGCTCTGTCCCCCTCTCTCCCCTTTCCTGGGGTGTCCTCAACAATTAGTCCCAGCTAGAAGAGAGGGAGATTGCGAGGGCTGGATTTCTCCAGTCCTTCACTGGCTCCCAGGGCAAACCACTGTGTGGTCCCACCTGGCCTGGAAGGGCTCATGGGACACAGTAGAGCAAATTTGTGGGTCAGAAGCTGAGTTAGCCTTAGACTATGTCCCTGTCTCTCCCCTTTCCTGGGGGGGGGGGGTAGATCCCTGGAGCCCCCTTTGTCTGTAATTGTAGGCCCAGAGGCCTGAGAGTTGTAAAGTGTCATTAGTGTGGGGGATGGTGCCAGCAGCAGCAGCTGCTAGTTTCAACTCATAGTTCTGTCATCGTGATTTCCCTCCTTTGTCATTCTCTCCTCTGGGCTGTGTCCAGCCTTTCCCAGGTGTCCTACACCCTAGATCTTTTCTTGGCTGTTTCAGCCTGTCCTCTAGCTATTTTTCAGGTGGGAGCTACAGCCCTGGGCAGGAAATAATTAACCAGGCGGGATCAGGTAGAGCTCCACTGCACTACTTAGAGTTGCTGCTGGGAAGAGGCTGAAATCCAGTGTCAGCCGCCACCGCCACCACCTCTGATACTGGGGCGTCTCCCCTCCATCGTTGGCTGTAAGAATGCTGAGGGCACATGACTGGAAGTTAAAAGCACATTTTTGTAATTGTACTATAAACTATAATCCATTGTTTAACTTAAAGTTTACTGTGTGATGCAGTTTTGTGGATTTTTAAAAAATTTATATTCTATTACCTTGTATACAACCTGGCATTTCTCCTTTTAACCACATTGAGATACATATTTCACTGCTCTTAATTACATTCACAGTACTGTGCTACCATCACCACCATCCACGACCAAAACATTTCCATTGTTCCCAATAGGAACTCTGCACATTTTAATCCTTATCTCCCTATTTCCTATCTTCACCTCTTTCCTTGTAACCCATATTCTAGATTCTGATGCTCTTAGTTTGCTTATTCTAATTATTTCATATCAGTGAGTTCATATAATATTTGTCCTTTTGTGTCTAGCTTATTTCACTCAACAAGGATCAACAAAATGTGGTATATACATACATTGGGATGTTATTCACCTGTAAAAAGGAATGGAGTTTTGAGACAAGCAACAGCATGGATGAACCCTGATGATACTGTTAATGTTAATTATGATCACTTGGTTCAAGTAGTGTCTGCCAGTTTTCTCAACTGTAAAGTTATTAGTTTCCCTTCATAAGTAATAACGTGTGGCAAGATAATTTGAGACCATGCAAGTGTAATTTTTTGCCTAAAACTTTCAACCACTAATTATATCATCCTTCAATAAAGTTGTCTTCAAGTATTACTGCAGTGTTTGATTATAAATAAATTTGTTTCTCTCTTTTAGTGTATATTTATTAGTTGGGATTTTCCAATAAGGAGAAGATTTCTTTCTCCCCTACTTATTTCTTTTTATTTAAATATTTTTTATTATGTCAGTTTGAACTCATTACCATTTATTCTGTGGGTTAAAATCAATGCTATTAATTGTTCAAATTATTCTACCTTTCGCCATTCCTACATCTGTTCATGTTTTCTTTCCACAGCCCCCATACTTATATTTTGTTAGAGTATGGTGTAATGGATAATACACATGTCAATCTGGTCAGGTTTTGGTGTCCAGTTGTTTGCTCAAGCAAGCACTGGCCTGGTTGCTACTGTGAGGACATTCCATGGACTTAAATGATCAATACTTTGATTTTCCCTATGGCTGAATTTACCCACAATCAACTGAGAAGATTGCCTTCAACAATGTAAGAAGTCTCCTCCAATCAGTTGAAGGCCTTAAAAGGAGAAGTGATGATTTCATCAGTCAGAAAAGAGAATTCCCATCTCTGCTTCAGCCAGTCAGCTGCTTCTGGGAAGTTCATTGCAAACCTTCACTGGAGTTCTAATCTTGTGGGCTGCTCTATGGAATTTGGACTTGTGCATCCCCACAGTTGCATGAGACAATTCTTATAAAAATCTCATGATATTTACAGATATCTCCTGTCAGTTCTCTTTCCGTAGAGAACCCTGACCAATACATATGGTGTTTTGAAACCACGGTCTGGGTGTTGTTAGATGCACTTATTATTACTGGGGAGTCATTGATTCTAGGATCTCTTAATAGGTAGAGCTGGGGAAATGCATGGAGCCACACTAACCCGTGTACACACACACATATACACACATTTCTGTGTCATCTAGCTATCTATCCAATCTATTAACTATGGGTTTATAGTACTACTACTAATTCCAGTGAAAAATCAGTTTTTAATTAAGTCTTTCCACCTTCCATATTTGTTATTTCTTTCTCAGTGAGAAACCTGGCTCTAATTACCTGCAATATATTAACTGTTTTTATATATATAATAAACATGTGTGCATATATACACGACAGAATGATGTCCCCCAAAAGTGTCTTCATTCTAATCACGGGCACATGTGAATATGTTACCTTCTATGGCAAAAGGAATTTTGTAGATGTGATTAAGAATCTTGAGATGGAGAGATTGGGAAGATTAGGCTGGATTATATGGGTGTAATCACAGCTATCGGTTCTTATAAATGAAAGGAGAGAGAGGTAGGAGAGTGAGAGCCGAGAAGAAAATGTGACAATGGAAGCAGAATTCAGCATGGTACAGTTGCTGGGAACCATGAGCCACTAGAATCTCGAAAAGGCAAGGAAGCAGATTCTTCTCTAGTGACTCCTTAAAGAGTGCACCCCAGCTGGTAGCTAGATTTTAGCTCCTTGCAACCTGGTTTGGACTTCTGACCTCTAGGACTGGAAAATAATAAATTTGGTAATTTGTTAGAGCAGCAATAGCAAACTATCATATCTATAGCTATCTAACCTGTATCTGTTTATATAGTTTCTTAATTGTTAGCGCTTACCTCCGTGAGAATTACATTTACTAATTATATGACAGCATTTATGTGCAGGGTTTTTTTTTGTTGCTGTTGTTGTTGTTTTTGTCTTTATCCTTAAGTATGCAGTCTAAATACTGTTTTCAAAAGTACTTAGCCTAGTTTTTATTTTCTCCATCCCCTTCATTGTAGTTATGTTCTGCATTTGTAACAGGGTTAAATTCAATTGTTACTTTTTTGTAGTCCATTGGGTTCCATAATTTATTTTTGTGAATTGTCTGTTTATATTGCTTTCCCATTTCTCTGTTGCTTTTTTTGTCCTATGCCCTTCAATATTTTAGAGTTCTTTTATTAAGTTTTTTCAGCCCTTTGTGTATGTTGCAAGTGTTCTAATTTTTCAAATATTTTTTTACTTTAAAAGGCTTTTTTTATAAAAATTAATATATATTTCAATTTTATCAATCTATTCTTTATTGCTTCTAGATTTTCAGTCATAGTAGAAAGCCTTTCTTTATACCAAGCTTAAAGAGATTTTTGTCCATGAAACCTAGTATGGTTTCACTTTTTACATTAAATAATTAATCAATTTATAGTTTATTCTTGGGTTTAGTGGGAGATATCTTATTTTATCTTTGTGCAAATGGTTACCTAATTGTCCCAGCATAATTTATTAAATACCCCATCTTTGTAATAGTAATTTGAGTTGCCACTTTTGTCATATATTAATTTTCCATACATGTTAGTCTGATTTTGGACTTTCTATTCCGGCTATTTTTAAATTCTTTTTCTAGTAAATGTTTTACTTACAGAAGCTCTTGATAGCTAGCTCATTCATAATTTTTATATTTCCATGTTTTCCTGGATATTCTTGCATGTTTGTTTTTCCAAATAAAGTTTACTTTGAATTCATTTGACTACATAAATTATCTTGTTGGTATAAATTACTAGTATCACATTGAAGTTATAAATTAAGTTAGAGTGAAATGACTTCTTCTTGATGTTGGATCTTTATATCCAAGAACAGGGATATCTTTGCATATGTTCAGATCTTTTGTGTTTCCAGGCATGTTTTGAATTTTTTCCTATATAGTTTGGCATACTTAATGCTAACTATATTCCTAAGTATTTGACCTTCTTTGTTGCTGGTGCAAATGATATTTACTCTACCATCATATCCTCTAAATAGGACATATATATTTTTGTGTTTATTAAGTGCTATTGGTTTTTGTATGCTGCTTTTGTGTCATATTACTTAACTGATTGCTTTTATTGTTTGAGTTATCTTTATCAAACAATTTATAAGTATACTATAATTTATAGTATTCTAGGGATTTATAGGTATACTATCATATCATCTGCAAATATAGGCAATTTTACATTTCCTTTATCCTTTTTTATGTCTCTTTTTTAATTTCTCTTGTCTCATTGCATTGACTAATATCTCTAGTAAAATGCTGAATATTGGTGGAGATATGTGATATCCTTGCCTTGTTCCTGATCTTAGGTAGAAGCATCTCCAGCCTCTCCCCATTAAGTAAGACACTAAATAGATTTAGGGCTACAAAAGTATCCTTCAATTTCTAATTTCTTGAGCTTTTTGTTTTTGTTTCTATCACTATATGCCAAACTTTGTCAAAGGATTTCTCCATAGTAGGCAGATCATAATCGTTTGACATCTTTCCTTACAATTATTAATAATGGTATATAGCATTAGTAGCTTTCTTAACATCTAGCTCCAGATGCCAGGACTAAGCCTCATCTGGTCATGATATATTATTTCCTAACATGGTGATGCATCTGCTTGCCAATATTTTGTTTGGGATTTTTGCATCAATATTCATGAGTGGCATTGCTCTATGATTTCCTTTCTTTGAACTGCTTTTATGTGGTTGAGGAATTAGTGTTATACTTCATAAAAGTAATTGGGGAGTCCCCTTCCTTTGCACTGTTGTGGAATAGTTTACAGAGTACTGGGTCTGTGTGGCCTCTGGATGTTTAGTAGAAGTTCCACGTGAAGCCAGCCAGGCTTGGTGATCTTTATGGAGTAGTTGTTAATAACTTTATTTCTTCTGAGAAATTGGATTGATTCATTTTTTAACACTTTGTTGAATTATTTTTTTCCTCATGTCCCTTTTTAAACTTTTGTGTTTATGCTTGTATTAGTCAAGAGCTTATTCAAGAGGATCTTTTTATGACTGAGTTGTGTTCTTGCTCTGCCATGGACCAAGAGGTTGCTAACAGTTACAACTTTTATATAATTTTTCTTAATTATATGATAATTTTTGGTTTATTTTGTTATAACTGAACTCAAAGCTATTGTTAAGGGTTGTGCTTTATGCATAAATTTCAGTTCCAACACCTTGTCTGGTGCCAAACCAAGGCATCTCATATCAATTTTGGCTAAGTGGTACACTATTTATTTGGTAGATGATAATATAATTGATGCAAATTTTATATTTTCCTAACTGTAAAATTATATTTAATTTTATATAATTTTAATCAATATTTTTCTTTGTTAACTGTTTGACATGGATTTATAAGGAGACTATTTGTAGGATTGTTATATAATAATATCATGGACGTTATTGATTGTTTCAGGTCGACCAATAATGAATAACAAATTATTTCACAGCCAAGAAGCAAAATATTTTCAGAATATAAAACTTTTCCTAAGGAACCCCTTATTGACAGGGGTCCTGAAGTAGTATCAGAATCACTAGTTGTCTGAGTAGACATGATTTGTTACAAAGATTTTTATAGAATAATTGCAAAGAATGGCTTGCTAAATAATGTAGTACTATTTTAAACAGCAAAACTTTTTATTGAGAAAATTTTTTCTATATCCTATTTTAAGACAGTAACATATTTACATTAGATGTCTCTTCTCCCATCTGTCCATTTCTTTGCTAATTCCGTGGTAATTCTGCTGAACAAAATTATACTATTTATACTACCCAATTTAATATAAAACAAAGTTGAATCCATTATCCTAAATGTTTAGCCCCTCTAAAACAGCCCCCAGTTTATTGTTTTCTCAGTGAGTAACTTTTTTTCTTCTATGTATTTGTAATTAATCTCTTTATTTTTCTTCCTCAACTCTTTCATAGTACTTGGATATATATCAGTCATTGTGTCTACGAATTAGTGGATGTAGATAGATACATCTTAGAAAGCTACATAGTATTCTTGACTTTTAACTGGGTAACATATTACTTGGAAGATGTCTAGAAAGGCTGATGAGATGGAAAAAATTAATCTTTTAAGCCCTGAATGATAGTTGAAAAGCTCATTTTTAGCTCATTGCCATATGCGTTTTAGTTGATAAGACTATTTAGATTCACTTGGTTAACTGTAACAGAAAAGCAATCCTCAAATACATCAAGCATGGTCTTTAAGATCAGATACAAAGACCGATAAATAGATTGTGAAGTAATATTATTGCTGAGCATAGCACTATGAATACAAAGTGGTAAGTGTCATCTCAACCTTTATAAATGCTTTGCTACAGTGCTTCTAAGATATACCTATAATAATGATGAGAGAGCAGAGTTTCCAATTAGATTATGTTGGTTTTATTAGGAAATGAATTGATTCTGAATTCATTAATTTATAAACATTGAAATATAGTAAGAATGAAGCCTCCACTAAATTGCAAAGCCGATAATAACAACCGATAGATATTTTGCATTTAAACAGTTGTGACGCTTTTTAAATGGTGAAAGAACTGGACTCAATGGAGCAATTACTTAGATATTTTATTACAAAGTGATATGAGGGAATAGGCAATAATTCAATGTTCAAATATATTTTAAAAGTTTTCTAACTACAGACACTTTTGAAATTGCAGTGATTCTGCAGCACAATATCTAATTTTACACAGTTACTAAAGATAAATGATTTTTTCCCGATCAAATTATATGAGGATGAATATTTTTATACTATATAATTGGTGAGCTGGATAGTTCAATAAGTCCATTTGCCATGGTTGACTTCTTTTCACAAGTAGAATTTCTGTAATGAGGAAGGCAGTTTTGTCAAACAGCTGACAAATAGCAATAGCATTAAAAATTAGTAAATTAATTAAACATTCTCTGGATGTAAAACATGTTACATACTGGAAAATATAAGTAGTTTGACAACATTTGTTATGGTGTTTTCATCAAAGGACTCTAGGAAACAATACAAGTATGAACTCATTTTTGCTAATATAACCTGATTTGGAGTGAAAAAAATCTTATTAAAATGTTCTCTTCATTGCTATCATCAAATAAAAGTTTTAATTGAACTTACCAAAAGTATCTGGATTCCAAAATCATGAGTTTAATAATGGTTACCTGTAAGTTAAACTATTAAGGATATTTTTGTCAAAATCACTGATTCTGTCTTTCCTTTTACTTTTACCTCCCTTTTCCCAAACATATCAAAATATGTGTCTTCAAAAATATACCAAGGAAACATACTTATTATAGCAACTATATTTCTATATTTAAAAAGTATTTATGTATATGTGATCTTTATGCTTATTAGATACTTTCAGGTCTTAATTCATATTTGCAAATCATCTGCACACACTGTATATTTATCTTCCTCCTTAAATAAAACCTAGCTGTGGCCACTACTCTGCAAAAATCACTGCCTTAATTTTTCATGGTGACTCCTCTGAGCTATTCCTTATAACTCAGTGATCTGCATGCTTTCCTTATTTTCTTAGTAATAGTAATATGTTGCTACTCTTATTAATTTTTAGGATTTTTGTGCCTCTGAATGTATTGAATCATGTTCCATTTTCTGTTTGGTGCCAGAGGTGTGGGACAATGGTAGTTTCTCAGCCTTTGGCCAGGTAAATGCTATTCGTCAAAGAGCATTTGTTGCAGACCCACCCAATTCCAATCCATAAAGATAACTGGAAATACTTCAACTCAAATTACCCCATTTGGTAGATTAAAAAATCACTAGGGAAAATTTCATCCTTAGAACTGTAGGAAGATGGCAGGGCAGAGAGATACAGGACTGAGTCCTTCTACCAGAACAGCTATTAAATAGGTGGGAACTGTTGAAAACAACTCTTTTGCATCTCCAGAGGCCACAAGAATAGTGTCCAGCATCCAGCGCAGAGCGAGAGGAAGATGCTAATAAATTATGGTAAAGAAGAGTGAATTGCTCTGTCCACAGTGCAGAAGTTACCAGCATCCATACTAGCCACTGCGGGTTCCAGCCCCTGTGACTAACAGGGATATAAAAATCTTTTTCCCCAAGACCAGAGGGTGGGGCACAGCTGATAACTGACCACAGCTTTTGATGAGTGAATTTGATTCGGAAGGGTTCAGGCTCTGAGAGCAGCCATTGTTTCAACCTGCCCTGTCAGGGTGGCAGCAGTGGAGACTTAATGCTGTGCTTCCTCAGGGCTGCGGGGACATTTGCTGGGCAGGCCAAGGAAAGCTCAGCTTTGGGGAGCCACGCAGGAAGATCTTGGGACCCTTCGTGGTCCCCTCCTCAGGGCACTGTGGAGTTGGCTGCACTCCCTTGTAGCTCCCTGGCCCTGTTTCAGCTGGGAAAGATTGATTGGGGAAAGTCCTCTCAGTGTTCTCCTCTTCCCAGAATTTGTCCTCCAGTCTAAAGAAGCTTGAGACAATGAAAGGAGTGTAAGTAACTACTGAGACAGAAAGTCTGGGGCAAAGGCTTGCTAGGCTTCAAACACCAGGGAGAAGATGGTCTCTGTCTCCTGAGAGACAGAAGGGACACCAGACTCTTTGTAAATAGGGGGACTCCAAAACTACAAACAAACAAAAGCCCAGGAAGACAAGGAAAACCCTGCACACAGTTCACCTTGGGCAGACCTTCCTGATAGGAGAACTGAAGCTCAAGTAAATCTCTGTCTTGTCATGAGCTGGTTACAAAATCAAGAAATGGACATCTCAGGGAGTATATCCCAGAGTTAACATTTTAAAGTATTAAAGTGGTCAGTGTGCAACAAAAGAGTACAAGACAGAGAAACAGGAAATAATGGTCCATACATAGAAAAATGATCAAATTTCAGAAGACACCAATGAAGAAGACCAAAATGTGGACATATCGAACAAAGCCTTTAAAAACTGATCTTAAAAAACCTCAAGGAAATGAAGGAAAATACAGAGAAAGGTTTAAAGGATATCAGAAAAACAATGAGCGAGCAATATAAGGATCTTCGTAAAGAGACAGAAACTTTAAAAAGGAACCAAACAGGACTGTTGGAGTTGAAGACCACAATAACTGAAAAAAAAAAAAAAATGCCCAGGAGGATTTCAAGAACAGATTAGAGCTTGAAGAAGAAAGAATCAGTGAACCTGAAGACAAGACACTTGAAATAAGCCAGGCTGAGGAGCAGGAAAAAAAAATAAATAAAAAGAATTCTACAAAGGAAAACTAGCCTAAGAGACCTCTGGGATACCATAAACCAAAGCAATATGTGCATTCTGGGAGTCCCAGAAAGAGGAGAGAGAGAGAAAGGGTTAGAGGGAACCTTCAAAGAAATAATGACAGAGAACTTCCCAAACTTAGCAAAAGATGTGAATATGCACATCCAAGAAGCCCAGAGAACACCTGACAGGATATATTGATCACACTGTCAAATATAAAGGATGAGGAGAGAGTTCTGAAAGCTGTAAGAGAAAAGCAATGTGTATGTACAAGGGAGACCCAGTTAGGATCAGTGCCAGTTTCTCATCAGAAACCATGAAGGCAAGGAGGCAGTGGGTTGAAATACTTAAAGTGCTGAAAGAAAACTACTGCCAACCAAGATTTTATATATGATGAGACTTTCTTTAAAAAATGAGGGAGAAATTAAGCCATTTGCAGATAAACAAGCTGAGGGAGTTCATCACCTCTGTACTTTCCCTACAAGCAGTGCTTTAGACTAAAAGGAAAGGACACTAGACAGTGGTTCAAAGTGGCATAAGGAAATAAAGACTAAGGAGAGCAGATGTGGCTCAAGCAGTTGGGTGCCTGTGGGTTTGGTTCCCAGTGCCTTCTAAAAGAAAATGAGCAGACAGCAAACAAAAAACACTAAAAAATGTGTGAATTATAAGGTTTGTGAACTATATGTCAATAAAATTATTTTTTAAAAAAAGAATGGCAGTAAAGGCAACCATTTGGGTACTTACAAATGCTGATTTTACTGTAATACATTGTTTGGTATATAACTCCACTACTTACTTGCTACAGGTAATAAAATGCAAATGCATAAAAAGTTAGGATGGATCTATGTATTTAGACATACAATGTTCAAAGATATAAATGGTAACAAGTACAGAAAAAGATGGAAGGATGGAGGGGTAGAAAAAAAGTATATGTGCGTGCTATTTAAGTTATCAAACCATGTATGATTTATATATATTTAGTATGTTAAATTATAACCCATGGTAACCACAAGGAAAATAGATGAGAAATATATCCAGATAGAAAAGAGATGGCACTCGATATTTTACAGCACAAAAAAATCAAAAAAATATAAAAGTAGGCATTAACGGAAGAACTGAGGGACACAAAAGGTATGACTTACAGAGGCTAAATAGCAAAGTGGCAGAAGAAAGTCCTGCAAGTAGTGACTTTAAATGTAAAAGGATTAAACTCTCCAGTCAGTTGATTAAATGCAATTGATTAAACTCTCCAGTGAATAAAGTAGCATGACCCAACTATATGCTGTCTACAGGAGACTCACCTGAAATTCAAAGAAACAAGTAAATTGAAAGGAAAGAATGTAAAAATTAACTATGCCAATTGTAGCCAAAAGTGAGCCAGGTGAGCTATACTCATATCAGGTAAAATAGACTTGAAGTCAAAAACAGTTACAAGGGACAAAGATGGCCATTTTATATACTGATTAAGGGAAAAGTTCAGTAAGAAGATGCAACAATTATTAATATATATGCTCCTACCAGCAGAGTCCCAAAATATATGAAGCATTACTGATAGATTTGAAGGGAGAAATTGATAATTCTATGTTAATACTAGGAGACTTTAATACATCACTTTTATGGGTAGAACATCTACTCAGAAGATCAATAAGGAGATCTAAGACTTGTACAATACTCTAAACCAGCTACCTTACAGACATATATAGAGCACTTCGGGAGGCCCAACAAGAACAGAATAAACATTCATCTCGAGTGCACATGGGTCGTTCTCCAGGATAGACACGTATTTGGTCACAAACAAGTCTCAATAAATTAAAAAATATTGAAATCATACAATGTATATTGTCCAACCACAGTGGAATCAAGCTACAAATCAATAACATAAGGAGAAATGAAAAACTCACAAACACGTGAAAATTAAACAACATACTCTTAAGTAACCAGTGAGTTAAAGAGGAAATCAGAAGGCAATTAGGAATATCTTGAGGCAAATGAAACTGAAAATACAATATACCAAAAGTTATGGGATTCAGCTAAGGCAGTGCTGAGGGAAATTTAAAGCTCTAAATGCTTCTATTAAAAAAGAAGAAAGACTTCAAAACAGACCTTACCTCAAAACTGGAAGAACTAGAAAAAGAAGAGCATAAAAACCGAAAGCAAGCAGAAGGAAGTAAACAGCAACGATTAGAGCAGAGATAAATGAAATGAAATAGAAAAAACAACAATAGAATCAACAAAACCAAATGTTGATTCTTTGAAAAGACCCGTTATATTGATGTGCTGGCTTGAATCTTTTTCTGTGGACCCCAGAAAATTATGTTTCAAAATTAAACCTAGGTGCAAATATTCTCGCTGACCTGATTTTGTGATAATCAGGGTAGGCTAATCATTTGCTATATTAGAAACCATGCGTGTGTCCCCAGACCTAGTTTTTCTCCCTAGGTCTGGTTTTTAGAATGCTGGTGATAAACTAAGCCTGATTTATTATATGACCATCCTGTATGGGAAAAGACTGTAACTTTGGGTATCTTTGGTCAACCTTAAGAGATATAGCAGGGGGACGGATGTGGCTCGAGTGGTTGGGTGTCCATCTCCCATATGGAGGGACCTGAGTTCGATCCCCGGGACCTCCAGGTAAAATTAAAAAAAGAGAAATATAAAAGGCACGTGGGCCACCAGGCCCTGTGCGCGGGTGTGCCGCCAGGCCCTGCAAGGAGATGAGCTGCGAGGGCCCATAAACCACACAGCAAGATGATGATGTACAGGAGAGTGACACAAGGGAGAGCCAAGATGAGACACACCAAAAAACCAGGAACTAAGGTGGCGCAGGCAGTAGGATGCCTCTGTCCCACATCGGAGGTTCCAAGGATTGAATCCCAGTGAAGACAGGAGGAGACGGGTGAAAAGAGAGGCAGGAAACAGACACAGAGGCTTGCCCAGTGAATGGACACAGAAACAGCAAAAACGGGGGAGGGGGTAAAAATGGATAAAAGTAAATAAGTAAATAAATCCTTTAAAAAAACATACAGGGGAGGAAGATATGGGCTATAGTTAGTAGTAATACTTTGACGATGGTCTTTCAAGACATTTTAACAAATGTTTCACAACAATTCAGGGTGTTTGGGGCGGGTGATGTGTGGGAGCCCTGTATGATGTTCTGCATGTTTGTTTTGTAAGATCACGATGTTTACTGAACACTTATAGTTTATGTATGTTCATGTATGGATGAAATACTTCAATATATTATTTAAATAAAAAACAACAAAAAACCCATCACAATCAAGATATAGAACTTTTCAAACACCCCAGAAAGTTCTCTTTTAGCCTATTGCATTTAGTTACCTTACCCCACCTGAGGCAACCACTGATCTGTCCCTATAATCTTGCTTTTTCCAGAATGATCATATAATAGAATTATACATAAAAAAAGAAAAAAATTAAACCTAGGGGAGTGGGTGTAGTGCAAGTTATTGAGCACCTGCTTCCTATGTACAACGTTCCAGGTTTGAGACCTGGTACCTCCCTAAAATCAAAACAAACAAATGGAAAAACCAACTCTCGTTGGGGAGTGGATGTAGCTCAGTGGTTGAGTGCCTGCTTCCCACATACGAGGTCCTGGGTTCAATCCCCAGTACCTCCTAAAAAAAATTAATAAACCTATTGTGAACCTTTAATTAGATTAGATCAGTTAAGGGCCATTTGATTAGATTGCTCCAGTATAGTGTAGGCCAGGGTGGGTCTTAATCCTCCTACTGGAGTCCTTTATAAAGGGAGGAATAAAGCCACAGACACAAAAAAATACTACAGAGACAGAAAGAAGCCTCCAGAAGTTGACGTACCCAGGAGAGAGAAAAGCCACAAATGGAGCAGCCTGAAGCAGAACTAACAATGAGGCTAGAGGAGAGGGAAGAGACGAGCCAATACTGTTATGTCCTTCCATGTGCCTGATCTCCCACAGCTAAACTTGGGGAGAAAGTGAGCCTGGAGGAGAAGGCAGAGACTGGCAGAGCCTCCATTGTTCCTTGCCACGTGTAAGAGGTCCAGGAGCGCAAGCTATTCCTTGCAGAGGAAAGAATCACCCGACGAAGCCTTGATTTGGACATTTTTACAGCCTAATACATTCCCATTGTAAAAGCCAACCCATTTCTAGTCTATTGCTCCTGGCAGCTTTTAGTAAACTAAAACATTTGACAAACCTTTAGAGTGACTAAGAGAACACGAGAAAGAATACAAATAACAAAAATAAAAAATGAACAGGGCTGTATTAATACTCATCCCTCTGAACTAAAACAAAATAAGAGGATACTATGAACAACTGTGTGCCAATAAATTAGATAATCTAGATGAAATGGACAAATTTTTAGAAACACACAAACTTCCTACATTGCCTCAAGAAGACATGGAAGATCACAACAAACCAACTACTAGTAAAGTGATTGAATCAGTAATCAAAAACCTCCTGACAAAGAAATGGCTAGGACCAAATGGCTTCACTGGGGAGTTCTACAACATTCCAAGAAGACTTAACTCCAATTCTGCTCAAACTCTTCCAAAAAATTAAGGTGTGGGGAATGCTCTCTAATTCTTTCTACTAGGCCAACATCACCCTCATACCAAAGCTAGCTAAAGATACCACAAGAAAAGAAAACTACAGACCAGTATCTCTTATGAATATAGATACAAAAACCCTCACCAAAATACTAGCAAGCTGAATCCAACATCATATTTTAAGAATTATACACTATGATCAAGTGGGATTTATCCTTGGTATGTGAGGTTGGTTCAACAAAGGAAATCTGTTAATGTAATGTATCACATTAATAAATCAAAGAAGAAAAAATGACATGATCTTCTCAATTGATGCAGAAATGAATTTGACAAAAGCCAGCACCTCTTCTTGATTAAAAAAAAACAAACAAACAACACTTAGAATACTAGGAATAGAAGGAAACTTCCTCAACATGATAAAGGGCGTATATGAAAAGCCCACAGCTAACATCCTACTTAGTGATGAAAGACTGAAAACTTTCCCTGTAAGATCAGGATTAAGGCAGGGATGCTCACTGCCACCACTGGTATTTAACATTATACTAGAAGTTTTTGGTAGAGCAATTAGGCAATAAAAAGAAGTAAAGGCACCCAAATTGGAAAGGAAGAAATAAAACTTTCCCTGTTTGCAGATGACATTATTCTATATACAGAAAATCCTGAAAAATCCACAACCAAACTCCTACAGCTATTATTCAGCAAAGTGGACCGCTACAAGATCAATGTGCCAAAATCAGTAGTGTTTATATATACAAACAGTGAACAATCAGAAGAAATCAAGAGAAATATTCCATTCACAATAGCAAATAAAAGAATCAAGTACTTAGTAATAAACCTAACCAAGGATATAAAGGACTTGTACACTCTACAAAACAGTGCTGAAAGAAATATAAATAAATGGAAGGACATTCCATGTTCATGTATTGGAAGATTAAATATTGTTAATATGTCAATCCTACCCAAAGAAATGTATAGATTCAGCAAAACTGCAATCAAAATTCTAACTACCTTCTTTGCAGAAGTGGAAAAGCCAATTATCAAATTTATATAATGGTAAGGGGCCCCAAATAGGTAAAGCCATCTTGAAAAAGAATGAAGTTGGAAGATTCAAATATTTGGATCTTAAAACTTATTACAAAGCCAGTAGTCAAAACAGCATGGTATTGACACAAAGACCGGCAATAGAATTAAATTGAGAGCTCAGAAATCAATTATACCATTTATGCCAACTGATTTTTGACAAGGAGGCAAAGACCATTTGATTGAGAAAGAATAATCTCTTCAACAAATGGTGCTGGGGCAACAGGATCTTCACTTGAAAAAAAATGGATGAAAAATTGAAATATAGGACCCAGAACTATCAAACTCCTAGAAGAAAATGTAGGGAAGCATCCTCAGAACCTTGTATTAGGCAATGGTTTCTTAGATTTTATACTCAAAGCACAAACAACAAAGGAAAAAATAAATGGGACCTCATCAAAATGGAAAACATTTGTTACTCAGAGGACTTTGTAATGAAAGTATAAATAAATACTTTATAATGAAAGTATAAATCCTTCATCTTAACAACTAGAAGACAACCCAATTAAAAAATGGGAAAAGACTTGAATACACATCTCTCCAAAGATATACAAATGGCCAGAAAGCACATGAAAAGATGCTCAATATCATTAGCAACAGGGAAATGTAAATCCAAATGACAGTGAGATACCATTTCACACCCATTAGAATGGTTGCTATTGAAAAAAGAAAAATGGGATGTGGAGAAATAGGAACACTCACTCATTGCTGGTGGCAATGTAAAATGCTGCAGCCACTGTGGAAGACAGAATGGCAGTTCCTTGGAAAACTATGTATAGCACTACCATACGACATGACAGTATCTCTACTCAGTATACACTTAAAAGAAACGGAAGCAGGGACTTGAACATGTTCATAGTGGCATTATTCACAATAGCCAAAAGATGGAAGCAACCCAAGTATCCAGCAACCAATGAATGGATAAATAAATTGTGGTATATGCATACAATGGAATATTATTCAGCTGTAAAAAGGAATAGAGTCCTGATACATGCGGCAATATGGTTGAACCTCAAAGACATGTTGAGTGAAATATGCTAGACACAAAAGAGTGAATATTGTATGATCTCACAGATATGAAATAATTAGAATAAGCAAACTCAGAGTCAGGATCAAGAATGAAGTTTACCAGGGGACAGGGTGGGGATAATGAATTGGAAGATAAGGCTTAATATACACGGGTTTCTATTTGGAATGCTGGAAATATTTTGGTAATGGCTGGTGGTGATGGTAGCACAACATTGGGAACAATATTAACCACTGAACTATCTGAATGTGATTCATGGAAATATTAGATTGTACATATGGTAAGAGAATAAAATATTTTTAAAAATTCTTGGAACTAAGCTACATAGT
>JAKSZT010054215.1:8864252-8927144 GCA_026826555.1 Tolypeutes matacus | reverse complement strand
GAAGGGAGGAAGGGAGGAAGGGAGGAAGGGAGGAAGGGAGGAAGGGAGGAAGGGCGCTGTTCCGCTCCTCTCTCACTGCCAGGCGCGCAGGGGGCTCAGGGTGATGGGAAGGGCGCTGTTCCGCTCCTCTCTCACTGCCAGGCGCGCTGGGGGCTCAGGGTGATGGGAAGGGCACCTTCTGGAGGAGCTAAGAGCCGGGCTGGGAGGCTCGGGGGGCGCCGCAGCGGCCATGAGTGGAGACTGGCAGTGCCAGGGGCCTGGGCGGGGGGCGCAGCGGACGCTCTCCAGGCGGTGCCCTGGGCCTTCTGCCCAGTGACCCCGTCTCTGGGCCGCTTTCCCTCCCGTTTGCCCCGGGACTGCACGGCAAGCTTTCCCCGTTCACACTGCCCTGCCGCATCTCTCTCTGCACCCATATTTTAGCTGAAAGTGAGGCCACCGGGCAAGAGCCCCCTCAACGCCTTGCTTCCCATTCACCAAATGTTCTTTGTCAATTGCACTTTTCGCTTTAGTCTCACATCATTTTCCAGAGATTCTGATCAACATTGCAGTTGTTCCAATCAGCATCTAGAATATTCCTTCTCTGGGTAGTACCTGTTTATGTGCTTGGTAACCTTTCATTTAGGCTTTTTGTAACTATGTTCCTTAAAAGACATCTAGTCTTTGGTTTTCCATCCTTTCAAGTACGTTTCTTGGTTTATACTGGACTCATAAAGCAATGTGGGAGTTGATCTCCCCATCTCACTTTTATTTTCTGTTTGCTGTAAGTGTTTTATGCAATATTCATAGATCTTATTCCTAAAGTGTTTAGTACAATTTGCCTGTTTTTGTTTTTTGTACACTTCTAATTATGGATTCCATTTCTTTAATAGATGAACTATTGAGGTGTTCAAGTCCTTTTGTTATATTACTTTTTAGGTTGTACATTTCTAGATTTTTATTAATTTCTTCTAAATTTTCAACCTTATTAGGATAAAGTTATTTATAATATACTTTAATCTTTTAAATCTGTAGAATCTGCAGGGATGCCTCTTTATCATTTCCTATATTAGTAATCTGTGCCCTTTTTGTTTTGTTTTGTTTTTTCCTTGATCAGTTTGTACAGGGTTTTGTCACTTTTATTATTCTGTTCAAAAACCAACTTTGATTTATTTCCCTTCTGTTATAAATTCATTTTTTATAAATTATACTCTCATCTTTGTTGTCTCCTATTACTTCTATATTGCGTTTAATTTGCTCCACTTTTTATGTTTTTGAGCAAGATAAGATCATTCATTTTTAGCCTGCCTATTTTTCCTAAGATATATTTAAGCATCAAAATTCCCCTGAATCACGTCTTTCCGATGGCTTTTATTTTTAAATAAATTTTATTTTTAGTCATTCAAACTCCATTGTGACTCCTTTTGTCTTTTCTGGGTTATTTATAACTGTATATATACTTTCAAAATATTTTGCAGATATTTTTGTTAGCTTTTTGTTATTGCTATATAGATCAATTTAACTTTCGATAAAGAATGTACTATATTTTAATGTTTTGAAATTTTTGGGGACATGCTTTATGGCCAGCTTATGATCAGTTTTAGTAAGTGTTTCATGATTGCTTAAAAAGAATGTGTATCCTGTAGTTGTTGGTTTCAGTATTTTATGTTTGGCAATTACTGAATTTTTCTAGGTAAAAACCATGGTACAGATATCAAGGTAGCAAGAAAGGTAGAAAAAAATGAATGGAATTGAAATAGTTTTAGGAAGAAGCAATGGAAGGGCTTGCCGGTGGATAGGATGTGGTGGGGCTGTGGTCATATGAGATGGAATATCCTCAAAGATGATATTCAGGTTTCTGACTGGACTAACCAAATAGATTATATTGAGGCATTTACTGGGTAGATAAGCCTGAAAGAAATACAGCTTTGATGGGAATAGAAAAGTGAGTAAAATCTTGAGAGAAGGGAAGGCTAGTTACCAGGAGGGATGACAACAAAGTCCTTAAATTGATTTGTTGTCATTTTTAAAAAATTAATGATGGGTAGAATTAAAAATGTTTCTTTTGGTAACATTATTCAAGTTCTGCATATATTTTACATTTTGTGATTATACATTAGAACATTGATAACGAATTTAATATACATTCTTGGGAGGAAACATTGCTTTATAAATATCCTTAATTCTGTAATTGTGAAATGTGTGTAAAAGAGATCAATATCTATAGCATGTGTATAGTTATTCGCATGTATAATTTTTATAATATTAATTGCAAAAATCTGGGAGGAAAAGAGCAAAATACTGAAACCAAGTAGGAGTTACTTTTCTGACTTAATCTGGTGCATGATTAAGGGTAATTTTATCATTGAATTTGTTAGTATTTTAAAAATTTTCTTTTTGTATCCTCATTCAGCCAGGAAGATTAGATTATGTCTAATAGCTCATTGAGCTATCAGTATTCATGATTCTTTATTCTTTGGTTCTAGGGTCTTCAAGCCTAAATTAATCTTGCCTAGTTTTTATTTTAATCATGTATCCTATATGACTTATAAATTAGCAAGCAAAAACAAATTTAGAGGCTTATCTTATGCTGAATTGTACTTGGAATAACAACTTGATGAAAGTTTTTGACTGCCACTTGAAGGGAAAGAACAAACATTTTAAGTAAATGCTGAAACATCAATTATGAGCTCCACGAGGAAACAGATACTACTGGTGCTTAGGCAGCTGGCTTGGTTTGGACTTAGCTATACTTTGATCTCTTTCTGTTTTCTTCCCTTTCTTATGTATGCTCATTGTTCTTGATTCAACAAGCATTTAGGGTTCACTTCCAGTGCCAAGCCCTCTACCAACGGGTGAGGCTGCTACTGAGTCAAGATCACATGGAGCTCACCCTGCAGTGAAGGAGGCAGATCAGGAAGCAAACTATCAGGCAATGTGATAAGACTTTTAATTAATGACCCGCCTTTTTAATGTGCTTCCTTCTCAGAAATTTGTAAAGGGAAAACCATTCAAATCTTCTTAAAGAGCTTCTCAGCAAACTTAAATGTATACACACTTTCTCTGAGTCAGAGACTCTGTCCTAGACATTGGTGATAGTCAGATTGTGGAAGAAAATTAGTTCTAAGCAAATATTCACTCACCTTCCCCACCCCCACCTCCATCAAAGGGATTTATTTTTCTTCTCCACTGACTTTTAGCTTAACCATGAGACTTCCTTTGGCCTAAGGAATGTGGACACAAGTAAGTCCCAAATTTTAACAGGAATCATTTTCTGCTCAAAGCCTTTGGAAGCGTGTTCTTCAGGTCGCCACTGCTTTCTAGCTGGGGTCGCATCATGTGGTCCCTGGAGCAGAACTCCTCTAGCATTCTGCAAACCTACAACCCAGAAAAGAGATGCCAGCCTAGTTGCAGCTCATTGCTGTGTGCCACTGGCATGGACACTGCCCCTGTCCTCGAGGAGCTTACACCTCGACAGAGTACTTGCGTATGCTGGCATAAGTGTCGTGGGAGAGATTTGCTCTGGTGGCCGTTGAAACCTAAGCTGTGACTAATGGTCTAAACGTAGCCAGCCAAAGAAGACCCACTTTGATTGAATTGGAGCAAGTGGGAATATAAGAACATTCCTGACAGAGAAACCAGCATATGCATAGAAGCAGGAAAAAATATGTATTTTCAGGAAACTTCAAGCAGTTCAGTGATGCTAGTGTGAAATAAGGAGAGACAGGAGGTAAGACTGGGGAGAAAACCAGTGAGCAATGAGTTGAAAGGCTATTCCACACTGTCCTATTACAGAGACTCAACAATTATCCAAATATGCTTCACCCCCACACGTTTCTTACATGCATCATGTCATTTCACTCAAAACGCTAAGTAAAGGTGTTCATTATGGAAACATATGAGGATGTCCAATGAAAACTCACTTATAGGAACTGAGGTTGCATGTGATTGTGGGAAGATTTACCTTTATTACAGTTTTTTTTTTTTTTTTTTAAGTTAGAATGTGATTTAGAAAAAGTATATTGGTGCAGAATTCATTTGCTTTGATCAACCATTTAATACAGCTAACTAGTTGGCCAGTTTAATTAAATATATAATTTGACTCCTGATTTCATTTAGTTTGATCAATTCACAGTTTAATAAAAATGGTGCTTTGAGCATAATCTGTCATAGGAATTTGATATTATCCCACTGTCCTCAGCAGAGAAGTACTGTCCTTTTTATGACTAACATTATCTAACTTACTTTAAAACTTCTAAATCAAACTCCTAGAAGCATTATGTTTATGAATGTACAGGAAGTTTTCTGGACAGGGGTGTCCAAAATTTTAATCAAATGATATATAAGTACATCTCTTTTCCTGTTACTTTTGCTGCTTTTTTTCTTCTTACTGGCATCTAATGAAGTTTGCTTGTATAGAGATGTTTTGAGTAACAAAATACGACATCAGTTAGTTTTAAAAGTACCATGCGTTTTGTAGCCTATATGCACCCTTTCTGTTAAACTTCAAATAAAAACTGCACCCATTTAGACACTTTAAATTATTGCAGAAATGTAACAATGACAATGAATAAAATGTGTAGGAGGAGGCTTTCTTCAACAATGACTTTGTTACTGATCGTGCTTATGAATAAAATGGAAAAGCTATTTCACTCTGTATGGCAGTGAGATCTTTGTCCCACCGTACTAGATGACATGCACTTTTAATTACTAGACTGCTGGGATGAGAGCGCAATTCTTTGGACTTCAGTGTAATATGAGGCTGTGGCAGCTATGTTTCAGGAAACAGACCCTTCTGTAAATGACTTCAAACCATATCTAGAGACGGCTGGTCAGTAAAAAGCAAATGACTTACTTATGTGTCTGTGTGTGTGCATGCGCATAGCTTTTAAAACTTTTTATTTTCAAGTAATTTTAGACTTACAGAAAATGTCAAGAATAGTATGGAGAGTTTCCTTATGCCCCACACCTCATTTCCTCTAAGGATTCTGTTTTACACAACCAGAGTGCACTTTTTAAGAACAGGACTTTAACGTGGGTACATTTTCATTAATGAAAAATGTAGAGTTTACTCTAATTTCAGCAATGTTTTCCAGGTATGTTTTTTGTTTTATGTCCAAGGCGTCTCTCCAAGTCAACATATTGCACCTGGTTACCATCTCCCTTACACTTCTGCAGCCTGCAGCAGGTTCTGTCTTCCCTTGTCCCATATAACCATAACTGGAAGAGTATTGATCAGTCATTTTGTGGAGTGTCCCTCAATTTGGGTGTGTGGCATCCTCCTATGAGCAGAGTGAGGATATGGAATTGTGGCAAGAGTACCAAGGGAATGCTGATGATTCCGCAGTGCATCACATAAAGGAGTTGATGATGGGCTAGTCTCATTGCTGGTGATTTAGTTAAGTGGGTGTCTGCCAAGTTTGCCCACCATAAATTTACTGTCTTTCCCTTTGTAGTTAATAAGACACCTTGAGGGTATATACTTGAAACAATGCAACTCTTGTTTCTCTTTAACCTTTGCCCATTAATTTTAGCATCCATTGATGCAAATTGTCTAGAACATTCACTATTGTAGTGTTTGCCTGATAATGATCCTTTGTTTCTTATTTTCCCTCTTTACTTATTAATTGGAATTCAACTGTGATTAAGAGCTTTTTTCTTCCATCCATCCATTCATTCATTTATTCACTCCCATTGGCTCCTGTGTTCTTATACCATTTTACCTTTTTTGCATTTTCCTATTTTCTGGCATCATAAGATGATGTACCAAGCTCATCATGTATTTTGTCTGACCCAGCTCTGGGATGAATCTCTTCTTTAGGTATTCCTGGTTCCTTTTATTGTGAGTCGTGTTTAAAGACCAAAATGTGGCTGGTAGCTGTGTTCATTGTTCCTGGGACATCATTTCTTGAGGCTCAGTCAGAGGACAGAGCTAGGAAATAAACGTATGCATTCCAACTCTCACGTGCACACATGCCTCTATTTAGGTAACGATTTGTCTGCATGTCTGTCTTTACATATCTTAAAAATCAGTATTGTATCCATAATTTAAAATACATTTATAGTAATTTATTAGAAATAAGTGTGTTCTTTTTTTCCTTGAAGATCAAACTGAATACAATCAAGTTTCTTGAGAACAAAAACCTATAATCCTTAAACTTTTTTCTGAATGTACAATGTGATTTTGCCCCATATCGTTCCTTGTGTTATAACTTGTATCTGAAATAATTTTGCCTTTCAGATCTGCCCATTGAAATTCTATCTGTTCAAGAGTCAACTGAAATATCTATTTATTCATGAAAACAATTTTCTCTCATTTGAGTCTGTTGCACTTCCTTCATATTTCTCTCATGATTTAATCAGTCTTTATTCTTTTATGTGTCATTTGCTTAAAGATGGAGTTGAGTTTCAATTGGGTTTGTGTTTAGTTATTTGTATAGTTATTTTATACTCTTTAAAAATTATCAGATTTTTGAGGGATTGCTTTATATATTTTTTAATCACTTGATATGTGGAGCAGTGCTTGATTATGGAGGGCATCTTTTTTGTTGTTTTTTCTGGAAAGAATCTCTTCAAATAGGGATTCCCCTCATCCTCAATATGTCTACACTCTTGGCAACCTACCCAGCAGAATGCCCATCATTTACTTTCCCCAGCTTCATCACAAAGGGGGCATGTGCTCTCGTCCTATTTGAACATAGTAATTCTTTCCTTTGGCTAAGTGACTGACTCATGTGATAGGCACGTTGCTTAGTGAATATTTAAGCATTGAAAGGAAGGGTCAAGATTCCATCATAGCTGTGAAAATGTGTGGCTGCAGGTGGCCATTATGTCCCACCCCCACAGAGAGATGAGCTGTGTAGTAAAGTGCTGACCACATTATTAGAGTACTGTCTGAAGACATAAATCTCTCTGCACTTTCCAGATGCATCAGCCAGTAAATTTTATTATTTTGCTTACGTTTATTTGAATTGTATGTTGTTACTCGAAAGACTGATGCAGAAATTGATTCCAGGTTATAATATATTGTAAGTGATAGGCAGCAAAATATTGTCTTTCCAGAGGAAAGGTAAAGCTCCTCTAGTCCTCAGGAGGATGCTGCCAATCCTTGTTATTGGGTAATACACAGAGGATTAAGCCATCTCCTGCTCCATTTTGGAACTCAGATCACGAGTAGAGTGGAGGCTAGAGCTTTATCACCTGTTCTGATAAGGAAGAGGCAGAAACTCTAAATGCTATGCAGAGGCAGTTTTATTCAATTAAATGAGTTTCAGGTTATATTAAATTTTTATAGCAATTGAGCAATCACAAAAAAGAGGAGTAATTAATTAAAGACATAGGAAAGAATGAAAGTATATACAACCACTCACCAAATTGGGGGAAAACTCAACATTTGAACTCTCGCATGGCTGGGGATCCCTTTGTGGCTGATCAGAGTCCTGCTTGGAAAAACGGTCCCAGGCAGGGCATCCCCTCCTGGGTGAGGCTCCGACTGGCCGCTTGGGGACCATCCCTTTTAAGGGGTTCTGAACGTCAGAACTCCAATGAGTCTTGCAACTCGTGATGAATGACCTCATCAAAAGTAACTCAATCCTTCCGGCGGGGGGTGGCCAGCCCTCCACAGGAGAGACGCGGAGTCTCACGGGGTCTTTGTTCTATTCTATTTGTGGTACACCGAACAGGAACATGAAGGTTTTTGGCTTTTAGTTTTACAGGGGATACAAACAGGATGTGTAAATATCACGTCTGGTGACTTGCTCCTTCTAAACATTTGTTTTTTGGGTGATGGATGATGGGGTTGCCTTAGCAGAGTTATAACATTCCAAAGGACAAAGGACAAGTTAATCATTCGCAATTCTAGGCTAAAATGGCAGACAACTAATTAGAAAGCTTATGAATTCACAATTTTTAATAATAATTTTCTTATAGTACATCAGCATCATATGTAGAAAAATAGCAGGGTATTGTAGGGTGTTAACTAAAGCTTGAAACATTCCTTACACTGCAGAGGGAAGCAATCGGCCTCAGTGACTCTTTGAGAGAACAAAGTTTATAGCACACAGTTTTCTAAGAAGGAATGTCTGCCTATGACCAGCAATCCATGAGCACTGAGATTCATATTCTTGTGCTTCTTGTGGAATCCCCAGAGCCAAATGCTTTATCCCACACTGAAGTTAAATTAGCACATGAACAGACGTGCAAAACAAAGGATGAGATGATGGCAACAGATGAAGGAAGGAAGCTGGAAGCCTAAGCCTTCTCTCAGTCCTCTGCGTTTTCCCTACCTGATGTGATAATACACAGTCCCATTTTAAAGCATCATCCACTGTGATGAAGGCAAGCCTTGGGTGGCAGGTCATTTCTGCCTTACTGCTTCAGCCAGTTCCTCTCGTGGCTCTCAGAGAGGCGGGGAACAAGGTTGAAGACTTACCCCACACCTATTGCCAGGAGACAAAGTGGTAATGGCAGGAATCAGAATCATGGGCCAACCAGGACTGGACAAGATATATAATGTCACTTCATAGTAATAGTATCCCTGATGGGTGCCACGCTGTTTTGTCTAATAATGCCTTTTATCTTTCTTTTCTTCATTTATTTACACTCTCCACTCTGTTCCATATATTCCCATACTGCTTAAATCTTCATCTCCATTTCTATTTGACTTTAAAAATGAATTTGCCTTTTATTTCAATATCCCCATTGTGCATATTCTCTACGCTGTTCTATTGATAAAATACAAGATATAGTTCAATTCTTGTGCTATTATTTTTGTATGTGCTATTATTTAGTGGCTGAAGCATTTGTTTTGTTCCTAGTTCTTTTTTTAATGCTTCCTCCTGAGAATTATTGGGAACTGCCTTTTTATGAACACATTCTACATTCAGCTTTGTAATTTCCACAGTATATATGCATATATTATATTACCCACATATTACATGCACATGTATGTGTGTATGTGGATACATACACACATTCCTTTTTATACCACCCTGTGATTGCAGGAAGTTAGGCAACTCGAATTATTAGTTTGGTATTTGTGTTTATGCTGTAGATTGTCATATTCTACAGTAAAATTTGCTAGAAATAGAATTTATCACAACTGAACAAATCGAAGTATATAATAGTTTCTTGTTTTGATGATCACTGTAGATATTGAAACTGATTTTCAAAATACATCAAGAATGGAGATAATTTTCTAAATGTTTATTTTTTTAAGATGTTCCACAAGCTGTTCTCTTGTGATCATCAAAGAAAAACCAAGTTTATTTACTCTCCATTTGTATATATGACAGAGCACAGAAAGTAAATTTGAAAATGTAAAGGCACAAAACAGATTCAAATCTTGCTATTAAATGTTAAGATTTTTAGGTCAACCACATGCCTTTAAACAATACAAATAATGATAGAATACAAATATAAATAATTTGTATATTTGTGCCCACACCCTTATTGAGCAATTATTCTTCTCATAATGTAATATTAATACCACAGTTATCCAAAGGCATGGCCATGAATAACTCAGAAGTGTTGCTTCGCAGATTATTAAAAGTAAATTAATGAGAGCATATCTGAAAATTCTGAACAGATAGTATTGACATAGACCTGACATTTAAAATACAGATATGATATGAGTTAAACTTTTCTAAATCCTTGGCATTTTGTTTCCTTAACAGACTGACAGACGTTTCCAAAGAATTTTATATATTATACAAGTTAGTTAAAACACAATTTATAATCAGTTTCCAAACATGACTTTTATTGTACTATTCATTGTTTTACAACTATGGAAACTAGTATTTGAAAGAGAAAATTGGAAATTATCCTCTATATGTGTAGTACACAGCATACTTTAGCATGGAGTTGAATGTATTTTAAACCTTTGATATTAAATTGACAGTAATCTTTATCAATATGATAAAATTCTTTATATGTTTGCAGACATATATTTCCTATTTCATTATTTCTATTTTTTTTCCTAAATAATCAATATTCTATATCTATTTATTCATGGAAACATCTATATTCCGATAAAATATTGATTAATCAGAGTTTTTCTAACTTCAGTACTTGGAATATTACTTTATATGACAGTAGCAGATGATACTCTCAGAGATTCAGTTATCAAAGAAATTGAGGAATTCGAATTACGGAAAAAATAAATAGGATAGAAAATTCAATTTAAATTTAAATAGAAATTTAAAATGTTTTTTAAATTTATGTGTCTACCTAATTTTTTCTAATAGAATCATAAAACAGCCTGGTGAGGCTGAGGAGCTGAAAAACATGAAAATTGTATTATATCAAAATTCACAATTTAAAAGCAATTAGCATTGGTCTTTAATTCTAAAGCCTATACAAAAATTATTTTATCTAATAATTAACTTTATTTTTCTATTTTAAATTATTTTGAAACGTAAACTAAAATATACTGTAATTAGTGGTATGAACAAATATTAGGCAAAATTGAGAGATGTACTGAGTTAAGTTTGGGCAATTCAAAAAGTTACTATGAAGAATAGTGAGAACTGGTAATGGAATGAAGATGCAGAGGAAACAAAAATCATTCTAAGATTTTGTGCATGGCTTGTTAGGCAAATGGGTGTGCCAGCCTAGAAATATTATGGGGGAAGAATTTTGTTTGGGGAAATAGTTTGATTTTAAAGAAATGAATAATACCTAATTTTTGTACAAACTTGTACAGTTTCTAAAGCATTGTCATCTGTATTATCTCATTTCATACACCAGAGCTATCTCCATCCAAGAATAAGAGTCAGTTCCCTGTAGGTTTTTAAATGAGAATAGGAGGATGATATGAAAAGTCTTTGAACTTGGTAGAAGAAAATAATCACCAGTTCAGTCAACATTAAATTAAGACAGAAGACTTTGGAATAATTTTTTCTAATATATTAACATGGTTATTGTTTTAACTATTTCCCCCAAATTCAGGTTCTTACATTTTAGTCAATATGTAATTTTGTAAGCTAATTATAATTTTTGATGTTGTAATCGCAGATGACATATTTAAGTGATTTTCGATCTTTCTCAATTACTTTTGAGAGTAAATTTTAGATGTAATATGTTTTCTATTATAATTATATTATGGCTCAACTATTCTACTTTTAATAAGGCAAATAATTTCCCAGAGGTGATACTAATTGATGTATTATACGTATTCCTGTCATATTATCTTTTGTAATTTTGTCCTGCCACTTTAATTTTCATATAAGACGAACGGAGTTTTAAGAAACAATCCAGAGTTGCATCATCATGGCTCTAAAAGATGCTCTGATACCACCTGAAGTTCCATCGTCTCCGTGTATTTTTCTAAAAACGAGTATCCATTTCTATCACTGTTGTTATTCTGATGGTTTAGCATTTGATGTTAAAGGCAGATGGTTGGAGAGGTAAGGACATTCTCTCCATTATGCTATAAATCTAAGGAGAGATTTTAAGCAGGGCTCTCTTTACTTCCTCATCATAAATATATTTCTTAAATCACTGAAGATCAGCTTTATCCTCTCTAAACAATGGTGATAATAATGGGAATCCAATAACATTATTGTGAAGGCTAATTTTTTTTTCATTTAAATTCTACAATTATTTAATGAGTGCTGCATAACTCTAAGGAGTAAACAAGAAAAGGAAACATCCTCAAGGATGAGCAGAGATGTGCCAAGAGAGGCAGAAGTGAAAAGGAGAGCCTATTTTGAGCATGGTAAATATCAGTGATGGCTTGGAGCTATGTACTGCAGAAAAAAACGTGTTCTTAATCTTAACCCATTTCTTTGAGGGTGAACTCTTGTAAATAGGTTACTTTGTTTAAGGGTTTAAGGTGCGGCCCAACTGAGTCAGGGTGTGTCTTAATCTTGTTACTGAAAGCCTGATAGGAAGACAAAGAGAGGATGCCAAAAGAGAAAGGAGAAGATGCCACCTTGTGGGCCATGTGACAGAAAAGCCAAGCACCAAGGATCACCTGGCAGCCAGCCCAGAGCACCACTGCCCTCAGGGGGAAAGCGTTGCCTCCCTGATGGCTCGATTTTGGACCTCTAGCCTCAAAATCATGAGCCAATAAATTCCTCTTGTTTAAGGCAGCACATTGTATGATGTTTGTTTTAGTAGCCAGGAAACAAAAACAATATTCTTCCCAGAGGAACAGATATTTGAAATATTATAATGTGGCTTATGAAAAGAACCCAACACATCAATTGCCTCATGACTAAATTTGCTCAATAGAAAACCCATTCTTTCTCTTCTTTCTTTCTATTCCATCTCTTTCCTTCCCTTCTCTTGTTTTTTCATGTTTCATACATATTCCATTGTTAGAATGAGGAGTCAGGCTTGAAAATAAGCTCATTTCCCTTAGTTTCCCTAAGTAACGTGGCTCTTACTCTTCCTCCAATGTGCTTTTATAGGCTAAATTGATAGTCTCACTTGCAGCAGAGTCTAGAACACTAGGCTGTATTTATTCTTTGTTTCATAGAATTGTATTCTCAAAATAAAATAATATAAAATAAAACTGCCTTTATATTGCAGAGGGGGATAGAGTTGAAAGCCAAGGGATTATTTCTGAATATGAAATTCTGTATCATTACCTCTTCTTGGTTCTGCCTCAATGCTGAAACTAAAACTGTAGTTTACTCTTCTTTGTATTCTTTTTTGTTTCCTTTTCTAATATTTGTCTTATCACTTTTTTTTGTTCATTTCAGTCACACTCGGAAGATAGGAAAACAGTTTCTTTAAGATTTTAATATTTATTATTTTGCCTTGAATTATTTCAGGATACTTTGAATTATCTTTTAACTTTTTTGTTTTTGAAATATGAAAGTTGTACATTTCCAAATATAAGTTTCATCATTCATTAAATATATTCATAAATTTAGTATGAAAAGTATAAAATCAATTGCTTTCTACTTTGGAAACATTTTTTGTAGTACAACATATATTTAAACCAAGGAATTGCAGTCCTACTAAGCAACCCAAACCTGTATTGCACAAAACCAATGTAATTATCATCAACTTCACTAAACTGTCTTTATGGAGTCCATTGCCTCAAAATCATCTGCAGAAAAACAGGTTTCAGAAAGGCATTTGTTGAAGGAAGTTAATTTATGGGAAATTAGAAAATTTTTGAAAATAATATTATTATGTAATCAGATTTGAGAGTAAATATAATCTATCTCAACCATTTTTAGAGCATTTTGAGAAAAATTAAGATAATATGCACCCGTGCAATTATACAAATTTAATACCTGGAGAATTTAACAGCATTTTAGTGAAAGCTGAGAAATAAGTATAAAATATAACCTCATTTTAATTATTGATATTTGAAAAGAGAAAGTTCTACTTTCCTATGCTCTCTAGCTTGTATACTTCTTCTGTAAGAAATAGGTTGAAAGATTACTGAAAATACAAATTTGCTATCTTACTGATAGAGGCATAAAGTAGAATATTTAAGAATAGTTATATTCTGCTTGAGGAGAGAAAGGAATTCAATCAAACTCTATATTTATTGCTTGTAATTGGCTATTTGGCTTTTAAAAAATAACAAATTATATAACATGTAAACTTTAATATTCACTCTGATACTTTTGAATCTAGAGACTAGTATCTCAGGGTGGGGGTAGAGAACAGGTAGTTAAATTTGAACAGTATTTCTAGATTCTGGCCCTATGAGGTTACTTATTCCAATTCTTTCTTTGTAAGTAATCTCGGTGCTCTGTAGAGTTAAAGGGCAGGAACTGGTTCTGCCTTTCATCAACAGTTTCACTTGCCTGTCCGTGTACTCTCTTCCCTGGCCACCAAGTCAGCCAGTTTTCTGCTGATCCTGTTCATTTATTATCAATGAGCCTGCAATATCTTAGATGTTTTTGGGATGATGAAAACGTTTTAGTAATGGGTGGAGGTTATGGTAGCACAATATTGGGAACATAATTAATGGCACTGAATTATGTATGTGAATGTGGTTATAAGGGGGAAATTTTAGGTCATATGTAAGTTACTAGAATAAAAAATAAAAAAAAATCCGTGGGACTGTACAATGCAGTGAACCCTAAGGTAAACCATGACTATTGTTAATGCTACAATTATAAAAATGTGCTTTCATCAATTGTAACAGATGTACCACACTAATACAAGGTGTTAATAGGCTGGTGTGTGGGAATCCAGTATTTAACACATGATTGTTCTGAAAACCAACAGTTTCTAAATTTAAAAAAAAAAAAAGGAAAAAAAATTCTAAAGATGCATGTTCCATTGTTAAATTCCAGATATATGGACAAGGGAATATAATCTAATTATTATATAATATGATTTTAGTGTGCCTCTATTTTATTAAAGTAATAACACATTTTAATTATTATTTTAATTACATGAATCCATGCTTCTTTGTGAAGTTTGTATAGTCAGGGTTTTCCTAAGCAATAAGGGAAAATGTCCACATTAATAATGATAGTTTAGTTTTAATAGTTTTCATTTATGTAACTACAGTTGTAAAGGATTATCAATGATATGAACTTTCTAAAAACACTTCTGAGAGTCAGAGAAAAATATCTATTAATAATTAAATTTATTATTTAAAAATTCCTTTATAAATAATTACAGTGTTCTTTGAAGAGTTCAAAGGAATGAAATAGATTCTGCATTTCATCAACATTTCCTCTTTTCTCCCTCTTCCCTGACCTGCAAGTCTGTCAGTTCTTTGCTGAGCCTGTTCATTTATTATCACTGAGGCTGCAATATCTTAAATTTCTATAATTACTTCATAGACTCTAATGATGTTTTCTCATATAAACCATGTACATATATGTACATATATATGTTTTAACCATTATTCTTATTAGTGATCTTAGCCTCTGTTAAGCTTTTTGCATCAAACTACATGATTTTTTTCCTTTTATTTTTTAACTTCACATGGGATCAATGATTTCCAGTTCATAATTACATAATTATTTATGGTTTATGCTCTATACTTCAGACCACTGGTTTTGGGAGAAAATAAATTTGAGCTTTATAATTTGTTACTGTTAGAATAATGTAATTTGGTATCAGTTTATGACCTCTTTCAAGGTTTCATTTCTCCCAATTACCAACATTTTTTTCTCCATCCTAGGTCCATTTAAAATTTCTTGTTTTTAACTATATTTACTTTTGTCCTCGTTGGTAAATATATTTTGTTTTCTTTCTTTAAATGCAGCTCAATAAAAATCCATGATTGCCTCTGATCTTTTCTCAAAAAGTCATCTATAAAAAGCCAACATCCCTAATGAGAAAAATTTATTACAAATTTCTCCTTTAAAGGTTCTTTTCAGGAACGGTGCAGAGCCAATTAAACCACAGTTGAGTTGGCTAATATTGTTTTGCTTTACACAACCTGTCTGTCTAGAATGTAAAAGAAAGGAAAATAATCATTTTGAAAGACATGACGCTGAATTATGGGACCCAAAGGCTGGAAGAGCCATCTAGTTCCACTGCACAGCTTCCATCATTTGAAGAAAATCCTGCAGAATATATTTTACTAAGAACTAGGAGACATTTTCCTCCTTAATAGAAGTTATTTTCAACATCAATTTTTCTTCTAAAGAATATAATGAAAGTCAGTAAGTGCTAAAGTACAAAATGCCACCTAAAAGAACATCCTGTAATCACTCATTCTGTGATATTTCTTATTATCTTTTCCACATTACTTCAGGTGTTGGGGTGGGGTGGATATGTGAGTGTGAAATTTCATGGATTCATATTAAATTAATCTGGTGGTTCAACTTTGTTGGGGAAAAGATTGTATTGGCTTGATTTTCAGCCTTTACAGAACATAAAAGGCCACTTATATACACATGGAAATGTATTTCTATAACTGTGTTATATGTTTATTGTTTAACTTCTAGATAATTCATAAAATATTAAAGGATATTAAATTCATGTTTATTCTGCTGACCAAGAGTTAAACACTCCATTTAGTGAGTTTCCTTTTAGTGTTATTTGTTGTATTATTTATTTGCTGTTAAAACGTGTGTTGTCAAAAATAGAACTATTCTGTGTATGTAGTTTCACAGCCTCAATCTTTGTTTTCTCTGGGTTGTATTGATAGTTATTTGTATCAAGGCCACCTTATTCTGCACCCTAGGCTGCATTACTTTTGTGAACTAGTCTAAGCCATAATCCATTCCCCAAGGGGGTTGCTGATAGTTCAACTAGCAAACTGTCACAGATACATAGATGATGTAAAAATGTTTGTGAAATGGATGGTGCTGAAGATGCATCCATGGCTGAGAAGATTGTCTGGGTTCCTTCACCAATGCATGGACACAGTATGCCTGTCTGACAGCCTTCACAGAAAGCCTAGGTCTTGAGGGAAGTCTAGTTCTTAGCCCTGCACTTCACGGAGAACTTTTCCACCTGGCCCCATTAGAAGGCTTGTTTTCCTGATGCCCTCAGGACTTTGTTCCAGGCACTGCCGTTTGTGCAAGATGTTTGATACATCTCAGCTGATTCTGTTTGCCACATCCAGGTCTTCAACAGTCATTGAGCAATGTATTTTTAGTATTCCTGTCAAGCGTAACATAACAAAGAAACTGTAAATACATCTGCTAACAGGAGATTAAAAGTTACTTTGCTCAATAAAACATCCCTTCAATCGAATAAATCTAGTGCCTTCCATTTGGTTGTGTTTCATCACCAGGACCTTATCTTTCTTGGCATGTTCAAAGCTGAGTTGTTCCCATGTCTTTCTTCTAAACCATGAGATGGAGAAATAATACAGTATGTCTGTATTATTATGGCCACACCTAACTTCAAGGGAGGCTTGAAAATTAATCTTCCCATGTGAGGCCAGTTAAAGAATTTCAGCTAGGTGGGGAGGGCAGGTTGGGTATTACTACAAGAAAAGAAAATGGATACTGGAAGACAGCAATCTGAGCAAAGTAAGGTTCGAAGCTCTGGGCAGAGTGAATAAATTCCTGCCCTCAGGAAACTCACTTTCTAGGGTGATATCTGAAATGTTATAACTCATCTTGTTAGCTTGTCTTCCCAATTTGTACTCTTAACATTTTGTTTTTGTTGTCATTGTTCCCATATCAAATAAAAGAAACAAAAAAACAGAATCTTCACTTGTTGAAAAAACAAAATGCTTTTGTTTAATAATCCCTATAGACTATAATGCTTTGTGTTGTTTTTTCCACTTGTCTCAATCTTAAAGGAAGGGACTCGCATTTCCACTTATTTTTGGCTAAGTAGGTATGTTTCTTTTCAGATTTCCTCCTCATGTCCCATCTCGCCCTTCCAAATGTGCAGTTTAGAATACACATCGCTCCTAATTGTTCCAGTTTTCATTTCCTTAGTATAGATTTTTAGTACAGAAAAAACTACAATTTTTAAACAATCTTATGCTATTTAAAAAGCTTGAAAACTGCTAAGATAATCAGGTTTTTCTTTAGCACTTTTATTTATGTTGTATTTAGAAAAAGTATTTGTTAGAAGACAAAAACACTGATATAGGCAGTATATATTTTCAAACAAAACTTAAGATGAATGTGTGCAATTTACTGTACATTGTGATAATCACTCCTCTTATTAGCTATCCATGTTGCACACACACAAGATATTTTTTTGCTTGTAATGACTTTTATTCCTGAACCAGCTGATTAATTTTTCCTTACCAAAACCACATTCAAATATTAGTTGCTCTATTAGCCCTTCACTAATCCCAACTAAATGCTGCTTAGCTTACAGTAGGAACCCCAAAATAACCCATCTTAAATTATACCGAAATCCCTATGGATGATAGATATTTCCAGAAGGATCTTTTTAGAACACGTCATAGGTGTATAGAAAATTGACATGTACCCGTCATTAAATCTTTTGGAACTGTGAATTCTATGACTGATTCTACAGAAGTTTCATTAATGTCATTGTCAAATTCTTCTTTAAAAAATCCAGCAAACTCTCATCCTAGCTATAATTAAGTTACTTGCATTGACCTACCCTGCCCTCCCACCACCAAAAAATAAAAAATAAAAACAACCTCTAAAAACTGTTTGAGAGAAACCAAAATAGTCAAGGCTAGAGGGGCTGAGGCAAACCAAAGAGGGAGGTATATGTGATGAGAAGAAAGGATAGAGTTGAGCTTTGCTGCATGGGGGTGGGGTAAAGACCTAGCAGAAAATGGCAGCCTTAATGGGATGAGGGGACAAAAGTCAGAGTTCAGGGCTGCTGAAGTATTGAGGACTTCAGAAGCAGAATCCTGGAGGGGAGGGGACTGCAGATAAGTAAGCCACAAGGTCAGAATAATAGTTCTCCTCAAATTGTTACTTAACTCACAAGCTGTGCATGCTCAGGGCAAGACTCAAGTCCAAGAGAAAGTCACGGTCTACAGGTTAAAGAGCTGGACAGAGATTTCAGCAGCCATGTGGTATCCGGAGAACGAGACTGGAGTTCACTCCCGTTATGGAGGGGCTGTAGGAAACTTTCTGGCACACAAATGAGACGCCCCCAAGGACCACTCCGAGGAGAAAGCACTACATCCTATGATAAGGGCAGACCTGAAACAAAGTCTAAAACTACCTAGCAACAGGATCATGGTGATAATCCAGGACTTATGTACAAGAAACTTCTAACCCTCTTTGGAGAAATATAATCCAGAGTTCTTACATTGTTTATCAAAAATTGACTCAGTTGTGTATGTGGAAGAACCAAGAATATCTATAAATGAACTGTTAGAATTAACAAGTGATTTTGACAGTGTCAGATGATAGTAAGTCACTATATCAAAACACATTGTTTTTCTATATATAAAAGGAAAATAATTACACAATAAAATTTAAAATATCACTTGCAATTGCATCCAAAAAATCAAATACCAGGAAAAGCAGTCTAATGAAAGATGTTGAGACCTTGACACTGACAGTTATAAAATGTTGCTAAAATGCAAGCATCAGGAGACACAGTACCATTAAAATATTAATTCTCCTTATATTCTCTACAGATTTAATTAAATCCCAGTCAAATTCCCAGCACATTATTTGAGACTTCTAAGTAAGTGTTAAAGCTTTTGTGGAAACACTGAAGACAGAATAGCCAAGAAAATCTTGGAACAGAACAAAGAGGACTTTTGCACCAGATATAAAGATCTACTATGTAGTTAAAGCAGCATGGTACAGACTTAGGAATACACCAGTGGATCATGATAGAAAGTCTCAAAACAATCTCACATATGTACGGTCTCCTTATTTTTGACAAGAATGACACTGAAAATTCATGGAAAATGGTCTTTTCAATATGGTTTTGGATAGAGAGCCACATTAAAAAAAGAGCCCTGAACCTTACCTAACTATAGACACAAAATATAAGTCTAGCTCAATTAAAGACCTAGTATAAAACTCTAAAAATAAAGTTACTAGAATAAATATAGAATATTCTTGTGATAGCCTGAACTAGGACACACAAAGCACTAACCATAAAAAACATAAAAGAAAAACTTGACTCATTGGGCTTCCTTGCAGTTAAAATTTCCATTCATGAATAGCCACCATTATAAGAGTAAAACTGCAAGCCATGGAATGGAGGAAGGTATCTGGAATCCATGGACCTAGCACAGGACTTGTGTACAAAATATATAAAGAACAACTTCAAATCAATAAAAAATGACAGAAAACTCCGTTGGGAAATAGGAAGAAAATGTGAAGGCATATTTCACAAAAGACTGTATCCAAATGGAAGATAAACATGAAGCAGCGTTCCATATCACACATCGGGGAAACTCAGATTAAAGCCACGATGGTTTCCACTTCATATTCACCAATATGACTCAAAAGAAAAACCCTTGGTGAAGATGTGGAGTAAATTTTTCTCCCATGCATTGCTGATAGGAGTATAAGTTGGTATTGTTCCTTGGGAAAACTGTTTGGCACTATATATAAAAACTAAATGTACTATATTCTGCATGTATGTGCCTAACAGAAATGAGTGACTAGGTCCAACAAAACACATTTACAAGAATTTTCTTAAATTGTATGCTTGATTAATATGTATCAATAAAACTGATTTGTTTTAAAAAATGTTCTTAGTAGCTTTATAAATACTAGACAGAAAATAGAAACAACCCAAGGGTGGCATGCATAATTATATCATAGACTATTCATGCCATGGAATATTACATAGCAGTGAGGAAGAGCATACTCCTGGACCTCTCAGCAAAACTGATCACTCTCTAAGATATAATGTCAAATAAAAGAGACTAGATCTTTAAAAGTATAGATACTTTATGATTTACTTTAAATAAAATTTGTGAGTAGGCAAATCTTAAATTTAGGATAGTGGCTATATTTTGAGGCACGTTGAATGGAAAAGGGCATAAGGGGGGTTTCTAGAGTGCAGAACATTACTATATCATTATCTGTATAATTATTAGAATACTCATTTGTCTACAAAGCATGCTCGGAAGAGCTTTGGAATTCTCTCAGAGCCCCTGGGGCCAAGTTTTGAGGAAGCCATTTATAATAGTGGGGGCAAAGTAGGTGAAAATCCAGCCATATTCCACATTAACCTGAAGACGTCATCATTTTTTCTCATTACTTCCAAAAGTTTTCACTTTAAGAGCGATGTTCTGCTTGTTCTAGAGGTTTCCATACAATCAAACAGGTTATTATACAGGCTTCAGGATGGGAGTGCTTTGATTGGCCTGGGGAAGAACAAGATACATTTTTATGCCTAGAACTAAAACCCTGGCATAGGACACAAGAGTGTCTTCTGGGTGTGGTGAAGGAAGGCAGAGAAAGAAGATGGATTGGAGGACATCATGCGAGAATCATCGGTATGATGTTTTAAAGCCATATTGCTCTGTCCTTCCTCACCGAGTTGAGGGTCTCCAATGAGCGTCAGGAGCCTCAATCCTGTGCCGAGCCAGGGCCACCCACCCCAGTGGCCTGGAAAGGTAGGTTCTGCTGGTGAAGAGCTAATGACATCTGAGCTATTCTTTTCCAGATTCCCAAAGAATACATCACAAGCTAAAAGGATGCAAAGTTTCGCCAGGCCTGGAAACCTTAAGAATTGTGGAGATGGTGCTATATGATAATTCACAGGATGTGTTTGAAGCAAATTATAAGGTACTAAATACACAAGTATTCATTTACTTCGACTCAGCATGGAAGTAAATCCAATTATAGATATCAGAATGCACAAAGGTCAGAACCAGTTATTGAGGGAAGGACCTAAAGAAGATGTATAAAAGTTAAGTTTACATCTTTGAGTATATGGCCCTGTTTCCTGAGATGCTATTACACACTAAAGATTTTCACATACTTGGAAAATTATGATGATTCAAAATCAAGTATTTTTCTAAAATACATTATGCTTGTGCCATTAACTAAGTGTACTTACCAGTTAATAATTTAAGTCTTTGCAGTAGGTTAAAATGCTCAGCGCATTGTTTCTGTATGCGTCTCTGACAGTGCTTGTATGTACAAAGTTAACAGTAAAAATAGACGAGGCCCTTTTAAGTTAAGCCTACAATGATCTGAAACATCTACCATTAGCAGTGCCCTGATTACTGCTTTTAATCAAGGATTCCCAACCAGCACTGCCAAGAGACATAAACAGAGAAACCGAGTATAATCTTGCCACTGTTTTCTTTATGGTGTGCATTAAAAACCAGTGAGGCAGCAACTAATATAAAATAATTTGAACCATTTCTCTGAAATGTCCTAGAAATATCACAACATACATTCTCATTGGCTCCTCCTTTAATTTGCACATTAGTCATAAATTCCGCGTGGGGTTGATGTGCAGCCCTAATTTTGCAAGCTAACCCTTAATGATTAATCCTCTGCTCCTCCTTTTTCCATGGTGCTTAATGATTAGGGTCTGTTACATCATATTGTCATCTCGCATTTTATGCCTTAAGTTGCCATTTTTGAAAAGTATAACTTCTCATGTTTATTTTACTTTTGAAAAATATGATTCAAGCAATATGGTAAGAATCTATTAAATATTTATACAGACATTAATTATTCATTCATATTAAGCAAAACTAACTTAACATTTCCTCTCTCCTCCTACCTGAAATGTTGGTTTTTCCTTGTGGATGGCTCTTCCCACTCTAAACTGTCCCAATTGATCCTGCCATCCACAGTGATGACTGTAACTAAACTGTTTACAATATTAGTTCTATGTCGAACTCATCTTGGGAACTTCAGAACCACATTTAAACTGCCCAGCATGCATCCTAATACATCCTACAGGAATCTCCATCACAGCATATCCACTAATCAACTCATTCTCTTCCTGTGACTTCACACTTGCACCCTTTGTATTTTTCTTGGTCTATGCCGTCTCCCTAATACACACCCAGGAATCTCAAAATTCCCTTTAATAGTTGCCTTTCACTTCCATGTGCAACTGATTATTACATCCTCACGATTCCATCTCCTAAATACCTTACATTCCCAGCACTGTAAGTATATTTCAGAACCTCCTCATCTCTCACTTGGACAGCAAAAATAGCCTCCTCTGTTGGTGGCTTCTCGGTCTGTCCATGCATGCCCCTCTGGTATCACATATTTATAGTTGAAAGAACATTTGCTACTTAATAAAAGCTAGAAGCATGTATTCCCAGTGAGATAACTGAGATATGGGGACATTTCAGCAAGCTGTGCTTCCATGGAAATTATTGAGATGGCAGCCCAGGTAGAGTGGTTGCTACAGGACAAAAGACTCCTTCTTTTAGTGTTTCCTGGGTCTCATTCTCCACAAGTGGCAGATTTGTAAAGCAAAAAAGTCATGTGGGAGGTGGGCAATATGGGAATCCCAGTGGGTTCCGTGTAATAATTTGGGTAATCTAAGCACCTCTTAAAATATATGTATGTATATATATATATATAAATAACATTTTTGTGAGCGAATACACGTATATGCATATATATTTATATATCATTTTGCAAATGTTTGTATGTATTGTGAGAATTTTGATTTTTACCCATAATAAAAAAAAAAAAAAAAGTCATGTTAATGGCGATACCCCAGAAAGAAGAAACCTTTTCTGCGTGCCTCAGATGGGGATAGTTTATACTGAAAATAAAGCCTCTCAAAAGACAAAGAACAAACACATTTAGCATTTTGTGTAATTGTACTGTGTAACAGCCTTCTGAATTTTTGCCATCTAGCATTTGTTGTACAGAGAGATAGCAGTTGACCAAGTTTCAGTAGGAACCCAAATAGTCATGTATGCTTAGTTACATGGAAAGAATAAAAAGGGACCTAAGAATAAGGGGGATGCATAGAGGGGTAAGGTCTGAAGAAAGTATAGAATAATACTAGTTTGTCCATTTCTCCCTCCTCACTCAATGGGAAGAGAGAATGATACTAAACCTCCTTCCCTCTGAAGCTTGTGCTGTCTACAAGAAGCAGAGACTAGTATTGTTATTTGATGGCTACCAAAACCTGCAGACTCAGGCAAAAGCTTTCAGGACAAGGGAAAAGAGCACTGGGTCATTGTAGAGTGTATAGTGAGTGGGAAAGGCTAACGATATTCCTTTCAGTTACTCCTATGCAGGAAAGGCAGCCAACTGGAATATAGGAAAATAAATGCAGGTAGGGCTGAGTGGTCACCCCCAAGTACTACTATTCTGATCAAGAAACCAGTATTAATGACCACGGATTAGGAGGATGGGGGACAAAGCAGCACTATCTTAGGAAGTTGAAGAGGCACCAGCTGAACACTTGGTATCTACAGTAATGTGCCATGTGAAAGAATGTCACTGCCACATTTTTATGTTATGTGGCAGTGACATGCAATAGTCATCTGATGTTAGGCAGAGAAATAGCAACAGATGGGGAACAAAGTTGACCACTCGTGAGGTTTTTAAATGGTGGACATACTTGAGAGAGAGAGAGAGAATAAAGTGGGAGAAGGAAAAAGGAAACATACAACCCTACCCTTAAAAGTTTACCAATGTACAAGGAGAGGATTGTTTAACCGACTTATTGCTTGTGTTTCTTAGTACTGACATTATGGGTGAATTACTCTGATGTATATTATATTGTATCTGTATTCCAACCAGCAATTTAAAATTAGCCTCTCTATCCTCTACTTACCTGGATTATTCAGATGGGGCTGTGTATTAGTCATCCAAAAGGGTACTGATGCAAAATACCAGAAATCTGTTGGCTTTTGTAAAGGGTATTTATTTGGGGTAGAAGCTTACAGTTACCAGGCCATAAAGCCTAAGTTACTTCCCTCACCAAAGTCTATTGCCACATGTTGGAGCAAGATGGCTACCGACGTCTGCTAAGAGTTCAGGCTTTCTGGGTTCCTCTCTTCCTGGGGCTCATTTCTTTCTGGGCTCAGCTGCCCTGCTCTCTCCACAAGGCCAGCTGTAGACTATCAGGTGACTGGCTCTGTCTCTCACCCCGGGACTCAATTCTCTCCAGGCTCAGCTGCTCTGCTCCTCTGTATGCTTACTTCCTGGGCTCCAGCTCAAAACTCCAAACTCCCTCTCTGCAGTGCAATTTCTCTGTGAGTCTACCAAGGGGTTGGGGATGCAATGTCCAACTGACGTGGCCCAATCAAGTAAAAGTGAAACTTCTGAATCCAATATAATATGCCCAGAGGAAAAGACCAGTTCGTAAATATAATCCAATATCTATTTTTGGAATTCATAAATAATATCAAACTGCTACAGGCTGCTTATTTTCTTATTATGCTCTTTGGCTCATTTTTTTCTAGAGAAGAACAGGACACAACACTGGGAGATGAAATGTCCTGAAATTTAAAATGATCAAATTTTTCACTCTTAGCTGACATTGATGGGATGAGCAGTTTTATTACTTGTGTTCATTTAGAGAAACTTTATTAAGGGAGAGATCCCTCACCTTGTAGGAATCCATACCACTATCAAAAATTAATTTTTGAACACCCATTTCCTCTTGTCCTCTGCATAGTGGAAGGGTGAGCCCATCATCCATCTGCTCTCCCTTGATCACCTCTTCTGCCACATGGTTGTGCTTGATACTCCTCTTGTGCTTCCATTAGCCCATCTCTGCACAGTGCCTCAGCTCAGGAAGCCATAGTGACCATCAGGAAAATGAGGGTTTGGCCAGCCAGGTCAACAGCGTGTCACACCATGAGATATAGCCGCCATGGGGATTGATAAAGTATCCTGTAAGGAGAGTAGATGCATATTTTAGAGAAAAACCCTTAGAGATTTTTCCTCAATAAATCAAATTCTTTTTTCTAGAAAATAGCCAGTTAAGGCTACAACACTTGTATTTGGAATTAATTCAAGATTAATTCCAAATTAACCTTGATTTTGATTTAAATTAATCTTGAATTAATTCAAGATTTTAATGACATTATAAGAAACTTATTTTTTAGGAAACTCATTTCTGCTCATTTCAGATTTTATGTTCTGTATCCCATTGGCTATTAAGAAAAATAACTCTTTTCTATCCTTAGGAGAATTGCTAATAGACAATCTGTCTCATATTACAAGATGTGTTTTTGCTGGGTTTGGTATGATAACATGGCAGGATGAACATAATTTATTTTAGAGCATACATCTCATGGCAAGATTTGGCAAGTATGTTGGCGCACATGATCTTGTTTTTAAACCTTCACTTGTTCTACGTGTCCTGTGGCAGAACTAATCCTTTGTAGAGACCTGAACACTATGATTGAAGGCTGATATGATGAGGATCTACACGGATTTTCAAAGAAATATGAAGAATGCTTTTCTATGGGACATATTTTCAGAGATGGATATAGTGATATAACAGAAAATCACACCAAAAAATCATTTGAATACAGAATTAAGTAATATACCTCTATGGGCCACTGAGGAGTTTTCCTTCCCCATCATTATCTAGTAATAGTATTATGGTTTTTTTTGTGTGTCTATAGACGATGATACCCTCAACTTCTGCTCCAACCACTCCAGCTTCCAGGAAAACGAATATCAGATTACAAATAATTAAATATTTTCAGCATTTGACTGTGGACAAGACAATATTTATAAGTGTGACATAAAAACCTAATTATATTTATTACACACATACATAACACAATGCTACGAATGAGAGAGAGAGAGAGAGACATTAACAATCATCTCTTGGGTAAGGCAAGGTAAAATGGGAGCATTTTCAGACCTACTTTCAGTTGTAATTGATTTTATCAATATCAACACTTTTAGTTGAAGCATTTACCACTATTTGGAAGGAGTGAAACTTGACAGGATGCAAAAAACATCCAGTGTTATTTTTCTCACCATTGTCCATTCACGTTTGACTATGGACTTTCATTTTCTGCACTTGGAAAAAATAATGGGGAGGACTATTATTTCTAGATATCAGACAATTAAAAAAAAATCTTGTCATTTTTACTTATAAAAGTTTGTTTCAATCATCAGTAAAAATTTTTGTTTTGATCACCAAAATCTATTGAAGTAACAAAAATTCTGTACTTTATTCAAAGATACATCTTCTCCCTTCCCTTGCCTTTTGCATGTTTTATATTAAAGCTTGCTCTGAAGGAGTGTATAGTCAGTTTCTGCTCTTTTTCTCCATCTTACAATATGAAATCTCCTTTCTAAGTTCACCAATGGCTGCTTTCATTTTTTCCATATATATCCCAAATTTCAATTCACTTATAAATAACACATCAAGTTATAATATTTATTTAACCCAATGTAGGTTTCACATTATATCATGCAGAGGGCATCAAAAATGGCATTCCTCAAAGTTAATTTTCTGTGGGTGGTGTTTGAGTCTGGCTACTCATTGCCATATGATATTTAACTAAAAATAAGGGGAGAGAAGTATTAGTCAGAGGCAACAATACAAAGTGCCTGAAAATTAATTATCGTCTGAATATTATAAACCCTTTGCCTGGATGCGTTAAAATAGGCACAAGAATGAGCTTGAAATAAATCTGATTGACCCCTGGAAGAATTGATGAAATGCTGTCAACTTATAGTAGCTCTGACACTTATTACTTTATTTATTATAAACTTCTTTGCTTCTTCAATTTACCCCTTTTTATGAACCACTCTGCTACCAAACCTGAGAACACCTTCACCTTCTCCATACCATCCTTCCTTGGGAAATTTGCAAGTTCCCATTATATTTCTATCTTATGGACATTTCTGTATACTGCCAAATGACTTAGACATAAAAACTGTTGCACACTTGTTAGGTACACAAATTATTGTGGTAAGGATTTATAGCCATAGTCCTAGCCTTACAGTCTGAATTTGGGCTTTTTTTTTTTTTAACATCAGTCACATTTTTTACCTTATACTATATATTATAGCTTACATACTTTTTTATTTTATCTGAAATGTCCTCTGGAATAACATACAGAACACATCAAAATAAATGAAAGTATCTTTTTTTTTTTTTCCCCCCAAAGGAACTTGGTTATTTTTCTTGCCTTTGAATTTAACTGTTTGACTAAATTGACCACTTTTTTTCTGTGAATGATGAAAAGGACTGTTTCCTCATTTCCAAACCAAAATCCAGCTCATAATAACTCAAGGCGTAATCAATAGATATCATAAAATCCTCTGCTCAGAGCTTGTCTTTGAATATTATGCAATTAAAATCTTAGTACTTAAATTTGGTTTGAATTTTGGATATTAAGTCCCTGAAGAGCAGGAATTAAGGACTTCCAGCTTAAACCTGCCAACATGGTTTCTCTTCATTAAGTAACGTTGAGTGCTGGAATAGTTTCTCAGATTAAGAGAGGTAGATACCCTGAGTTCTGCTATTTTCTAATGAGAGGTTTTTCTTTTTAATCTGTACTTTCAAAAATTAAAAAAAACGTGCATGAAAGAAAAGCTGAGATCAAATGAGCTGAAATATATTTGATTTAGTTCTTTTGATAAAAATAAGGTGCTTCTAAGTCTACCATAGGCATTGCTTATGAGAGATAATAGCAAATATCATTTCTTGAACATTTTTTGGTCATTATTGTTGGTTTTATATGTTGTGTTTGAATAGTCTGAAAATAATTAGTTCTGTCAGGGGAGATTCCTTCTTGTATTAGAGAAGACAGGGCTTAAAGACAGGAGCAGCTCAAGTCTCTCTCGCGTGTTGTCACTCCAGTTCTCCTCAGAGCCAGTCATCATGGCTTCTCTGGGTAACTAACCCCCAAAGATCAGCTGGAACACCTGTGATAGCTGCAGGGCCCAATAGCTCGCCTTACTTGTTTGTTTTAACTTATTTTGGGATTTTCCTATATACGCCACACATACAGATAATATTTTTATTGGCATATGTAATTTACAGATCTTTGTTATTACTGTGAACCCCAATTGTTAGAGAAAAAGAAAGATTATTCCCCAAATACTCTGATGCTAACCCAGTTTTAGATCAGCATTACAGGACCATGCCAGGTCTAAGGCATGCTTGGTAAGCGAAAGTTAGGAGAGTGTTGTCTGTTGAGAGAGATGCTTACACAGCCAAGGAAATTTAGGGAGCAGAATGTGGATTTTTGTTAGCTGTTTATTTTGATTTGTCTTGTTAATGATAGAGTAGTGAATAGATAATGAAAAGTTGAGAGTAACCTGAATAGCTTCAGATTTATTAAATGAGAAGTGTAGGTATAATGATTTTTAAAATATTAAATATTGGGTTTTGAGTCCAAATACTTTGACAGGCTATGTAACTAATAAGTGTTGGTTTATCTTAGATTGAACAATTTTTTATATTTAGAAATACCAAAAACAACATTTATAAAAATGCTTTCAAATTCTTTATTCATTTGACTATTTTATCACCATCATATGTGGCTGAATAGAATACTGTACTTTTTAGACTGATCATTTATGCCCTTAATTGTAGCAATTTAAGTGTATATTTTATGTATAGCTATTATTTAATGATATGTAATATTGGCACCAATCGAAGAATAAAAAAAATTTGTAGGATTTTTGATGTATAGATAGATTTGAATAAACCAAAGAAAGAATGCTGCACATATTTCTTCCTTCTTTAAAGTTGAAGTTAGACTTCAATTTAAGCAGTACTCCTTTCCCTAAGATTGCCCCTCTGAAATTTCCTACAATATGGTTGATTTCCTTAAGATAGAATGTTCTATGTATGGAAAGAAACTTATTCCATCATGTTGTTTGTTCTATTCTTGCCTATTGTCCCAAAGCTTAGAATTTGTGGCCTGAGTAAGTTGGTTCTGTGAATTCTCATGTGTTTACATGACTCCTGCCAGTTTCCCAGGAAAACAGGTGAATAGTTCTTCCAACACCAACTCAAGCAAAGTTGGAAGCAAGTGGCACCAAGAATAGATTTTATCAATTCCTGATAACACAAACTCGGGAAAAGCAGAAAAGCAGAGACTGTAAGATTCCTGAGAGCAGGAAACCATCTAGCTATCTACCCAACTGCTTCACTGTCTGTCCAGGGTAGTATGTTGAGATTTAAACTTGCCCCACCTGGTAGACATATGCAAAATGATGAGAGATGTTCTTCCAGATTTCTGTTGTCAAACTACCAGGCATGGCTGGGAGACTTGCTCCAAAGCAGTGTTAAGAGGATTTTGTCTTGGAATAAAATGAAACACTTTTGTTGGTGGCATAAAGAGGCCAGGGAACCTCACAGTAAGACGGGACAGGCAGAAAAGGCCCAAACCGGGATTCGGTTTTGTTTTTCATGGAGAAAGGACATAGGCTGAGAGGGGACTGCTGTGAGCAAAGGAGACCAAAGCTCTGCTGCTAGTTGGTTCTCTGAGAACATTTTGGGGGGTTTTCTTAAATGTAGAGCTTGGATTCTTAAGAGCTGTTGGTCTTGGTAGCCATGACCCTGGAACCACGCCAGAGGAAACCCACGATAGCTGCCGTGAAAAAGGACCATGCTGGCCTGAGCAATGGCGTCTTGGGCAGCGACCACAATGCGGTGGAGACCAGAATTATTCTGCCAATCTCTGAGCCACAGAAATCCCTTTCCCAGGACATAGAGTGGATTTAGTGCTCATACACAACTATATTGAAATTGCCTTTTTCCACCACAGTGGGACCTTGCCTTGCAATCAGAATTAATTTGGTTTAGAAAAGTAAAATATGTGGTATTTCTAGTTCCTTAGTGTTTTGGCAGGGTAAATAAATATCACTTATAAAGCACTATAAGTCACAGAGTGTTCAGAGAAGTAATACCCTATGAATGATATAGAATAAACAATTTATTGTAGGGATTAGACTTTAGACAAGTGTGGGCTGGTTAAGAAGTCTACGTGAAGCTATTGGCTTTGCATCTGATGGTGGGTCTGAAGTTGCTATAGCTAAGCTAGGTCAGCAGTTGGGACATAAAGTAGAGCAGAACAAATAGAAGCTGAAAATTATAAGGGTGACTTGGAGCCCATGAGGGTAAGCTGCAACTTACATCTTGTCTCACCATCTCCAACTGAGATGATGTGGGTGACCAGCAGGAGAAGCTAGTGGCCTTCCCCCACAGAGCTGCACACTCACTTGGCCAGGGACTAAGAGGAGTCAAACTAGATCCTGTGGCGACTAGGAGAACCACAGACATGGAGAACACTCTCACAAACCAGGGGAGCTAGCAGATTAGCAGGCTGTGCATGTGCTGTCATAGTGTCTGCCCTCTGCTGAATTTTGGTACACAAAAATGGCTGCTGCTTCATTTCTGCTGTAAAAATAATATATATTTCTCTTATGGCCAATGCCAATCTAGAACCATACAAGGAAAACTTGGGGGAAGTATAATTTCAGCTTAACAAAACTGTCCTGGCACAAAGCCACCACAGTCTACTTTTGTCAACTTGGCATCGATGCATACTTCATCTATCCTTATTTAATTTATAAATAAACACACAAGCAGAACTATGCACCCACCTAACATGATGCAACTATCCTTCATAAAGCTGACACACGTCAGTCATCTGCCCCAAAGAGAACCAGTGGTGCCTTTATCCTTCCTGAGTGATGTTTCTCACATTCTCCCTTTGATATCTTGTATCTTAAATACTGAAATGTACGTTTAAATGTTATTAGGATATGTAGGCTTTGAAGGTAGGGGAGTAGGAGAGAGGATTAAGGTAATAGATCAATATATACACAAAACATGTATATTAAAGTAAGGGGAAATATTATTATCCTCATTTGTACATCAAGTTTTGTGTTCCTACTGGTATTTATAACTAAATCTTTTTACAAACCATACCATTTCCTCTTTGCTTTTAGCAAGCACCTCAGCTATCCATGGCTCTTTTCCTGCTGGGGTTACCCAAACATTCATTCCTGAAGATTCCGGGCCATTAGCATCCCTGGCTACATTGACATGTAGCTATCCATTGACTCTTATTATAGGATGTGGGTACACTAGGAGGTTCTCCAAGCAATTTCCTGCCTTACAAATGTACTCCCGTTGCCCTTATTGTATAGTAGCAACCACATTTCCCTTTCAGAGTCAGGATTAGCAACTCCAGCCAAGAGAGTTCCCTTATTATTGCCTGTTGACTTACTGGCACGTGGATCCCAGGTGGAAGTCTCAGATTCCATCCCAGATGGCATTATTCTTTCCTCTCAAGGTGTTGTCACTTTCTGACATGGTAAATAAGTTTTTAAAAGTCCATTCCACTCCTTTACCAGGCCCACTGGCTCAGGGTGATTGGGAACATAAGACCAATGAATTTCATGAGCAAGTGTCCGTGAGAGCATTCCATTTACGCTAAGATGATTTCATATGTTGGGTGCAATGTTGTGTATAATAACCATGTAGAGACAAGAGTATTCTAAAATTTGATGGATGATGATTTTGACAGAAGTTTTATGGAGAGGGAGGGCAAATCCACATCCAAAGTGTCTAAGCCAGTGAGAACAGGCATCCTCCCATTTAAGGATAGAAATGGTCCAATGTAATCAACCTTTCATCAATATTCTGGCTGGCCCTCAGGGAAAAGATACTTTATCTGGTGCTGAGTGTTGATGTCTGCTATTGGTAGGTTTGACACTCAAAAGTGGCTATAATTAGATGGGCTGTGTGAGCAGAAGTCCATACCTCCCCCTCACCTGTTGCCCTGGCCTCTTTTGTGATGGACCCATTGGGCAAAAAGAGGAGTAGCTAAAAAGTGAGAGAACCGACATCAACAGGGTGTGTCAACTGGTCCACCTAATTAATATGCTGCTCCTCTGCTAAGATTTCTCTTTGATGAACATTTGCATGGAGCACATATTCTTATTCCATTAGTAGAGTTCTGTTCACATCCCTCTTCCCGTGTTCTCTTTTCACCAGTTCTGTAATAGTGATTCTTCAATTCCCTTACCATCATTTACCAAAACATTTGCTATTGTGCATGAATCCATGTAGATTTTTCCAGTTGTCATGCTTTCTTCTGGGCATAGTGAACAGTCAGGGGCTTTGCTCAAAGTATCCCCACTGGGAAGTTCTTTCTTTATCACTCTTTTGAGTACTTCCTGGATAGAGCTATAGTGCTACAACTCTCCACATCCAGGTAATGTCAGTGTGTCGTGCAGAATCTTTTACATAAAGGCCCAGAGTTTTTCTTCCTCAGTCAGCTGTTGATAGTCTTCCTCACAGGTTGTAGCAGGAGTGGGGCAGGAGCATCTGAGCCACTTAATCATGCAAGATACTTGTACTTTTAGGACATCCTAGAGCAGGGGTTCTTAACCAGGGTTGCCCATGGAAAGATTTCAGGGGGTCCGTGAGCTTGAATGGAAAAAATCGACTTATTATCTTTATTTTCTCTGACCTCTAACAGAAATCTAGCATTTCCTTCACTTATGAATGTATGCAATAAATAAATTACAATAGTATTCATTTCACCTGGCTGGCAGAGGGGTCTGTGGAACAAAAAAATGTTAAGAACCCCGTTCTAGAGCCTGTTCAAGCATAAATTACCTCCTTGTGAAAAGGGAGCTACAGATATGCTGTCCAGGACCCAGAGAATATGAATGAGGAGATCAGTAGCAGTTGGTGGAGCTGTGGCTGCTTGCACTGTCCATGCCAGGCAGGCAAGCGATCACCCAGTGGGAATGTGTATGAGCAGCCACAGTGCCAACACCTCCCTGAGCTGTGGCCAAACCCACCCCAGGGCTCCATCAGCAAAGAAATTCTGGGAAACATAGGAGCAATTTTGCTCAGATGACATGGGACAAAGCTGATATCAAGCATATGATGGCTAATGACAAAACATTTGAAAGAACAAATAAATGAAAGAACTGTTCAAGTCACACACCTTTATATTGTAACTTCTGAAATAATTTGCTGATTTTTTGTTTGCTTTTTTGGCTCTCTCTGTATGCATTCACATTAGAGCACCTAAAGCGTGGCTCTTCCTTGTAACAAGGATTCAGAGGCTAAAGAAGAAATAATTAGAGAAAAATGTAATTTCCTTTTTTATGCCATGGTTCTTCCCTTCAAACTATGTGTATACTAAGCCTTAAAATTTGCCTTATTCTGATTTAATTTTCTGTCTTATGTGGTGACCTAATCTATTAGTCAGCCAAAGAGATGTGGATACAAAGTACAAGAACTCTGTTGGCTTTTATGAAGGGTATTTATTTGGGGTAGAAGCTTACAGTTACCAGGCCCTAAAGAGTCCAACTCAAGGCACCATAAGAGGTGCTTTCTCACCCAAAATCTTCTGCCATTTGTTGATGCGAGTTGGCGGGCAGTGTCCGTGAGTGTTCAGCATTCCTCCTTCCTCTTAAAGCTCTTTGGTCCCAGCTTCTTCCCATCTCAGCTGTAGGCTGACATAGGCTCATCACTCTCCCTGGAGCTTGCTTGTTTCTGGGCTCAGCTGCTCTGGTCTCTCCATAAGGTCACCTGTAGACAATCAGGCTCATCTCTCTTCCCAGGGCAAAGTCAATGGGGCACTCTCTCTTCCTGCGTATCTGCTTCTGTGTGAGAATCTCTTTTATCAGCCCAAGGGGGCTGGGACTCAATGCTGAGTCTCACTCTAAAGTGGCTGAATCAAAGCCCTAATCTTAACATAATTTAACCAGATGTCTCAGCTGAATCTAATACAATTAAAGGGTATCAAGCCCAGAAGAACAAACCAGTTTACAAACATAATCAAATATCTTTTTTTATGAATTCATAAATAATATCAAGCTGCAACACCTTGGTTAAGTCATTTATCCATACTCTTTCTTTTCTGATCTCTAATATTGTAAGTCTAATAAGGATTTTTCCTACCCCACTTATTTTTATATTAAAATTAATATTAGAGTTTGAATAAATGTCAACATTTATGGAAATTACCATTAATGTCTTGATTTATTAATCCTACATTCTTCCCAGAAAAAAAGTGCTTTGGATATTTATTATGTTTTATTTATTTTGAATGTCATGCATAAGTTCTTGCTGCAATAGTTTCTTTCCAAATATCTTCTCTCAATTTTCTCCATAAAACCATGTTCCCCTTTGCAAGAAGCTAATATTATACGCAATATGGACTTTAGCTTCTATCCTCAGTTATACTGCAAGATGGCAGGGCCCAGCCTTCTACAAGAACGAAACACAGTGCAGTGTGGCCCAAAAGGTAGATGCTACTCCTGACAGAGCTGGAAGGAGAGAGGAGTGGTAAGATTGCCAGAAATAACATCCTAAGTCTTGAACAGAATAAATTTTTCCAAGGTAATAAATATCATAGTAAGTTTCAGCCACACAGAATACCAAAATGTATTATCTTCCAGAAACTAAGATAAGTGTGTCTGCCTGTCAGATTGTTCAAAACAATAAGTCCTCACAGCGCTTTAACACACATTCAGTGAAGGTAAGCCAAACTCCTGCTTGGCGTCCCAAAGAATTTCAGCACTGGGAGGAATGGTGGGAATTTTCAACCTCAGACTTCTGATTTCACAGTTAGAAAATGGAGTCTAATCAAGGTAAAGCTATTTGTTCAACATCACCTAGGGAAAGCCCAGAGCCTAGAAATGAGATCCCATGGCTCCTGGGCCAAGTTCAGTATAAGTAATTTTGTATTTCACAGAAAAAGTCAATCCCTGTTAGATTGATTATAGTGGCCCCATTAGAAATAAGACAAAAAAGCAATTAAACTTTTTTTTTTGGCAGGGGTTGGGGGGAGCAGGTAGGAATTACTAGTAATCTCTTGTTTTTTCTCTGGACAGAAAACTGCTCTCTCGAGATGCCTTGCAGTTAGGCAAGGCAACGTGGTATTGTGAGATTGAGCAGTAGAGGCCCCTGTGCCACCCTTTTCTTCTCCCCTCCCCGTCAGTGACTGTGGGAGCACTGTCTTGGTGGTGGAAATGTAAGATAGATTCCATGTGGATCATGGAGCGTGCACCTGAAGGAGCCACTCAACCCACAGAATGTGAATGAGAAGCGAATTTTTGCTTTGTTACACCACTGAGAATTAAGGGTCTGTCATTTGATAAAGAACTACTCTCTATCCTATATTCTATAGTGACTAATATATCTTAAAGAACATTTACTTAAAATTAAAGGATATGTAGAGATTTAGCAGAACAACTAATCAAGAGTTAGCTATTGTAATGGTCTCAGGGGTCAGTTTAATTTTGATGCATTAAAAATTCTGGACATAAGGAGCATTTACCCACTTACACAATAAAAAGGAAATAACATATTTACAGATTGAATATTTGTTTCAAATATGCTAATATTTCATAGAAAAGTGAATATAAAATGATAATGTAGCATTTATAAATGCAGGATGGCATCACTTTAATTCCCTCTTCTGCAAATGGCATTAGATTATATATCTTCACCCTCTTCTGGATATCACTGTGCCAAAGTCTCTCACTTCCCTTTCCAGATTTCAGCATAACATAACTCTCACTATTCCTTTTGGAAACTTTAATTTTGGGATGGACCTGTTGCTAGTCTCACAGATATTTCCTCTAATAAAATAATGAACACTTCCTCTATAAGGAATAATCCACTTGGTTGTGAATCATTTGAGCCTGTAAACCTGCAATTATTATTTTCACTTTCTAAGGAAAATGCAACACAATAAATATATGTATAGTTTGTATAATATAAATCAGAAGAGGATACCCTTTTTCTTATATTTTAATGGAAAGTTCAGACTATTTCTGAAGATCTATTTTAGTGTGAATTGTGAATTCTGATGCAGAGTGAGTAGAAACAGCTGGCTCATAAAATGCCTCAACCCTCAAGTCACTTTATGTATTTGGAAATCCTTTTCCTCACACATTTCTTTGAAAAAATACAGAAACCCAAAAAACACTTCTCTATTTTCAAGATCACACATGCCATTGATGTGAAATTCCTGGATTCCTTTCCTTTACAATAAGGAGTTGCCCATATGGAGTTCATGAAATCCTTGAACATTTCATAAGTTTGAAATTTGATGGTTCGACCTCTGATAATTTCCTTAAAATGGTGGCAAGCCGAGGCGTCAGCCCATCTCCCTGCTGTCTTTCTGCTTAGCCAAGCATAGCATGTGGCTTTCACCTCCTATGGGCTCCCAGTGGTCATGCTGTTGCTCCAGTGCCAGCATCTCAACCGTGTTCCAAGCAGAAAGAATGGCAAGAGCAAGCACCCAGCCAGAGAGGGTAAGCTCACTTTTAGAGAGCGCCTCCCGGAGCCCACCAAGGACTTTGCTCTGTGTTTTATTTACATCAGACATCAGCTAATTTTCACATGGGCCTCTGAAAAGCAACAGAAGCTTTTATAGTTATATAACATCGTATATATAATATAGAGTATATAGTAACATAGAGTATATTTATAGTATATATTTGATATGATATGTATCAAAGTATATACTATAAAGTACAGTTATATATATATATATATATATATATGTAACAGTTTAGCTATCATCTATCTATTTTTTAGCAGGGGATATTGGCACCCTGAAAAACATCTGTCGATAAGAAAACAAGGGAGAATGGACATTGGTTTGCAGCCAGCAGTTTTTACCAGTTGAGCCTAGGATGCCTGAAAATAATCAATACAATTATGCTCCAAGCGAGTAGGCTCTGTATATTTCTCATTTTATCTCTAAGCACCTAGGAAAATACTTGGCTAATAGTAGGTGTTAAGTAAATGTGTCTGAAGAAAGAAAGAGTGAAGGAATGAATCCTTGTTTTAAAATAAAGTGTCTCTAGTGTTTAAGTAGGCATAATTTGCTTTTCCTTCACTCTTCCTTCTGTTTCTTCCAGAAATTCATGTTCTAGGATGCGGCAATGATTGATAATGACTAGTTTCTGCTTTCACTCCTGGTGGGTTTGGGAGGTATGCATCTTTTGTTGAAGCAGTCCCAAATGTGGGGATTTTGGATGAAGATTCTTGGATCAAAACCTGAATTGACTTCCTTGGCTATCAGTTGTAGAAAGGCATTTAATATTAGGGAAAGTTAACCACATTCACCTGATGGAATCATTAAATATTAGTACAGGAAATGAACTTAGACTTCACTCAGGATGACATTGCCGATGAGAAAATTGCCTCAGCTTTGGCACAGTCATGTGTTTGGGTTTACCTAGAATAGTTTGTCTATTCCTGTTCAAGTAACTTAATTATTAATGTCTAAATGATCCTGGTTGGCATGGCAATATATTCACCCTATGTTTGTAGAATTGAGGTATGGAGGCTGGCAAAGATGCCTCGAGCCTTCTGACTCTCGTCTGTGTCCCTTGATAGAGTACTGACTCTCCAGACGAGCTGTTCTCAAGATGGTTATGCACAAAAGTCACATTGGAAGGTTGTTTAGAATTTCAGTTTCTCGGGCTATACTTCCATGAGAAACCGACTGTGTGTGTGTATATGGGGCTCATGAAATGGCACTTTTAACGTGCACCCTGAATTATTCTGGTGGAGGTGGTGCTCAGATCTCAAATGTGAAAAACAACTAAAAGAAATAAAATGAGGTTTAAAAGTGATAGCTCATAGAGGAGCTGGTGAAAATTCGTTCTTAGCAAGTAGGAATCTAGAAAGACTGCTGCATGAAGCTAAAGACAAGTGTTTTCCTAATTAAAAAATCGAAAGCACAATGTTTAAATATGAATTAGCCTGTTAATGCTGACGAGGCTACTGCACATGCCTTAAAGGCGTCCCTAAAACAGCCACTTTATAGATGCTATACCACTTGCATAGATAATTTATGTAACCTAATTGCACCAGTCCTGGAGTTTTCACTGTAGAATACCAGCTGTGGCTCCATGTCTAAGGGTATGCTCGGTTTCCAGAACTCAAGAGTTCCTGCTTTATTTCATGTAGCATTTATTTTGATTGGTTGCTCAAAACTACATTGCACCAAGCACTATTCAGCTTTTAAGTATTCAGCTTAAATTACAATTTATTCTAAAGTTTATTTTTTTATTTTTTTATTTTTTTTTAAGGATTTATTTATTTATTTACTTTTATCCATTTTTACACCCCTTCCCCCTCCCCCCCCGTTTTTGCTGTTTCTGTGTCCATTCGCTGGGCAACTCTGTGTCCATTTTCTGCCCTCTCTTCTCATCCTTCTCCTCCTATCTTCACTGGGATTCAATCCTTGGAATCTCTGATGTAGGAGAGAGGCATCCTGCCCGCGCAACCTTAGTTGCTGGTTTTTCGGTGCGTCTCATCTTGCCTCTCCCTTGTGTCACTCTCCTATTATGTCATCATCTTGCTGTGTGGCTCGCGGGAACTGGTGGTGCGCCCGCGCACAGGGCCTGGCGGCCCACGCACCTTCTATATATTTTTTAAGTTTTTACCAGGAGGTCCCGGGGATCGAACCCAGGTCCCTCCATATGGGAGATGGACGCCAACCAGATATAGCCCCCTGCTATATCTCTTAAGGTTGACCAGAGATACCTAGAGTTACAGTCTTTTCCCATACAGGATGGACATATAATAAATCAGGCTTAGTTTATCACCAGCATTCTAAAAACCAGACCTAGGGAGGAAAACGAGGTCTGGGGACACATGCATGGTTTCTAATATAGCGAATGTTTAGCCCACCCTGATTATCACAGAATCAGGACAGTGAGAATATTCGCATTAAAGTTTAGTTTTGTTGCAAAAGAAAAAAAAAGGGAAAATGCTGAAAAATAGGGAAGGTTGCTGACATAAAATTAATAAAAATAGGCTGCCCAGAATCATGCTTATTGTTGTAAATCTATTTTCTTTAACTTTTAGACCAACTCTATGAGTGATATTCTCTCCTTTTTATAGAATAGAAACTTAAAAGTAAGAATTGAAAACCAAGATAGCCTGTTTTAAAATGTGATCTTCCCAGTACATTTTGGTTCCTGTCTCTGCACCTATTTCTCTATTCATCCATCCAATTACCTATGTTTCTATCAGCTTACCTGACTTCTTACTTTCCTAAAACTTATCTAGCACCATCATTAATTAAAAATAACCTTGTTAGGAGATGTCCTGAAATTCTGCTATGCTAATATTGCTCTACAAAGAGTCATAGATATTTAGAGTTGGAATGTTACTTTGAAGAACCATCAAAATCTCTCCTGTTTTATATGAGACAGCTCAAGCCCAGAGAAATTAAGCAACTTTTTTACACTGGCCCTTTAAGTTATTGGTAGAGCTTGAATATAATTAAGTAATTTGATACATAATGCATTTCCCACCCCCTGGAACTTTAGGTGAAAGACTACTGGTTAAATATTGAATGAGCTCAAATATAACTCTTCTAATAAATAAAGAAGAGAAATCTCTTCATACAGTCAATTTGTTTCATAAGTTATCAGGTGGAATGACTGCGATTTTACAAATCACCTACTTACACATACAAGCAGTAATATGGTGCTTTCTAGAGATTTATGCTGTTGGGTAGTACAGCAGGCTTCTAAACAAAATTGGCCTAGTGATAAGGTTTGTCTTTATTAACAGGTTGTGCTAAGACCATGGTCCCTCTAGTTTTAGATTTAGATAAACCAAACCAAATGCTACCTACCACTTATGAAAAGATGTAATAATAGGTTAATCCTTCCCAGTGTATATTATGGCCAAGATTTAAAATTTTCAAATATCAGTACTTAATGGCACAGAGTAAAAATAATCTCTCTCAAGGATCAACTAGTGCCAGAAACCATGAAATATGCTTTATATATGATATTTAGTGTCCTAGCTGCTAAAACAAATACCACACTTTAGGTTGGCTTAAACAACCTAAAGGGTCATGGCTTTGAGACTAACAGAAGTCCAAAATTCAGTTATCAGAGCGATGGTGATTTCTCCCTGAAGATTGTGGCATTCTGGGCCTGGCTGCCAGCCATCCTTGGTACTTGGCTTTTCCTTCACATGGCAATACACAAGGTAGAGTCTTCTCCTTTTTCTTCTTGGTTCCTTTGACTTCAGCTTCTGGCTGCTCCCCACACTTTCTTCTCTGTATCCAATTTCCTTTGCTTATAAGGACTTCAGCCATATTGGGTTAAGGCCCACCCTCATGCAGTTTGAGCAACTCTTAACCTCTTCAGGGGTCCTATTTACAAATAGGATCACACTCACAAGAACTGGGGTTGGGACCTAAACTTCCCCTTTGTGGGGACATGTTTCAATCCCCAATAATATATATGGAATTTACTATTCACACTTGCAAATTTTACCACCTCCCCTGATTGCAACCTGTCATCCTTCTGACCATGGGAGTGAAAAATTCAGTTTAGAAACAAAAAAAGTTACTTTACTTTATGAGCCACCTGCTCAGATGAGGTAATGTGGTGGGCATTATTTGATATTGGCCCTGGGCCCTTGACATTTTAATTTATATATAAAGTATGATCCAGTTATTTAATAATTAAAATGATTTAGGCTGTGTACTCCTGTCTTATGGCAATAAATGGTATGCTATGCAATCAAAAGCCATATTCAAATAATTGGAATATTTGTTTCCTGTCTCAACTCATTTGTAAAATCATAAGAACATTTTTGTGCTCTCCATTTTACTTCCACTTTTTTTCATTGCATTTTAGTCTTCTTATTTTTTGCAAAACTCCTCTGATTGATAACCATTTTTCCAACTATTTTTAAAAATTTTTCTCTGGGAGGGATCAAAGAGAGATTGCAAATCAATAGTTTGATTTACCCAGTGTGAAAAATAAATATTAATCAACTTAAAAACTATATTTTTGTTCTTTTATGCCTTGTTTCTGTTTTAATTCATAGCAATATTATAGGAAAAACCTAGAAATGACCCAATGTCAATCAACAAGTAAATTGATAACCAAACTGTGTTAAATGCCCAATGGAATACCATTTAGCCACAAAGTGGAATAAATTATTGATAAATGCCACAACATAGATGAATCTGAATATAGTTATGCGGAGTGAAAAGAATTAGACCAAAAAAAGTGTATGCTTTTTTTCCATTAAAAAAAAAATTCTAGAAAATGCAAATGAATCCATAATCATCTAAATAAGATCAATAGAAGCCTGGGCATAGGTGGGGAGGGAATGACAAGGGGTTGGAGGAAGGGACCATAAAGTGTTTAGAGGGAAGCTTTTGGGAGTGATGTATATCTTCATTATTTTGAGTGTACTGATGGTTTTATATTTGCATACATATGTGAAAACTTATATTGCTCACATTAACTATATACAGCATTTTTATGTTAATTATACATCAATAAAGCAGTTAAATAAATCATTAAGACATTAATTTGAAATTTTCCCATTTCTACCTTGACTTTGAAAATTATCTGGAAATACTGTATCTCCAAAATGTTGGAAAGAAATATTTAGCACGTCATTAGAGAATGTTATGTTTTCTAGGCATAAATGGATTAATAATTCATTATCTGACTCAGTCCTTAGCAACTGGTATGATGTGCTAATTTGGCCATCATATATCAAAGCATTTGGCCATTCACCCTCTTATTAGTTTGGTATGCCTTAGTGTACTAATTCTGTACACTTTCACACTATAAATGGTGCTTGGCCCTGCAGTGAGTAATTTAAACCATGTGAATTTTTATTTCTGTTCTTGGGGTCACCCTAATGGATTTCATCTTGTTGAGACTTTAAAAAGAAAAGCTGAGAGTTTTTTTAAGGGGGCTTGGCCATCCACATGTGCTCAGTACTCAAGCAAACATTGATACAGTCCTTTTCCCTGACTGTCATTCTTAGGGTTTTTATTACTCTTACAGAGTTAATCTTGGGAAAAAGTAGACTAGACATTGACATTAGTATGACTGCTACACTCGCGACGCAAGCCGTGTTTTTCCTCTTAACTCCTACTTCTATTGACTAAGACTGACAGGAAAGGTAAATTATGCCCTTGGCAGCTCTTAGTTTATTAATCCTCTTTTCTTCTTAAAAGGTAAAATTTATTCCTATTTTTTTCTGAGAGATTTGTTCTTTGTAACTCCATGTTAATTTTTCTAGTTCCACACCGATACTTCCTACTTGTGAAAGTGAACTTCACTCTTTTTTTTTTTTTTTTTTTTTTTTGGTGAGCAAAGATTTATTTATTGAATTTAATATGGGTTCCCACCATCTAAAAGAATGCCTGACACATAGTAAATAGTTCTTGAAAAATTAAAAGGAAGAGTTACAAAGCAATAAACAATACAGGTCGCAAAAATTCAAATAGATTAATTTTTATATTTTAAGATAATACACTCCTAGTAGAATTCCTTTAAAATAATTTCAGTTATTTCCTATAAAATAATGCAAAAAGGACATGAATTTCTACCCTTTTGAGATTTGAACTTTACTCTTTACTTATTCAAACATTAAGAGCAAATTTTCACCAGAGAGAAGTCACATTGCCCCCTTTCTGAATTATTTTTCTTTGCATTATTGAAATGTATGTATCTTTTATCTTTCAAAGAAAAGCCCCTGCTTTTATTTTTGACCCTTCCCGTTTAACACTACCATCTTGCAATGCTTCTTTATTGCCATGGTATGATATGCAAAACATAAACACATGACAGATGTTGTAAATTTGCCTAATTTGATTTGGGGAAGGAAATTGGGCCATTTTTCTTTAAGCTTTAAAATATGGTTTCAGTTCATTTTTTTCCTGCAAATTTTAAAAATTGAGATAGGCCCTGACAGCATAGCTTTTTAAAAAATTTCCCATGACTCTACCTCTGTATCGTGAGGAGGTTCTTTGAGGTCAACACTGGTGTTTGCATTATCAGTTTGGTTTCTTTTGATTATTAAGGTTTTCTTATATCTGACAATCACAGAGACTTGTGGCAGTGAATTATAAGGAACGAGTAGTTGCCTTGACTTTCTTTTACAAGATTGGCATTGTTTCAACACATTTCTAAAGATCCAGTTGCTTAAAATCTAAGAGTGGTTCAGTATTTATTGATGCGAGTGGGAGGATGTCAGAGATGTGGCTGTGTCCAGTTCTCCCAGAACACCGTCAGTGCCTAGAGAGGTTGTTTGGAATTGAATCCCTCATCAAAATCCTGTTACAACCTTCAGAAATTCTTATGAATTTTATCGCTAATAACCAGGACTAGTAATGGAGACAAAAAATAAAGAGCTCAAAAGATGGAAAGATGCAGGTCTGATTGCTGGGCCATCCTAGACGCTCTTCATCTTGTTGGAGGTAGGCTGCTGCCAGAGCAGGCTCATTGCCTTGCTGAGTGTGCTCATTTGACCAGTATCAACTCCCCAGGACCATTCAGAGGTGCCCACACCTCCTGGCAAATGGGGAAATGAGGGTCTCATTTCTGGAGGGGAATTGGGATGGGACTTTATGGTTGTCATACCAATGTGACTCACTGGCCCCGGGACAGACCTTTGCTGTGTGTCTTCATTGAACAGGTAATTGGAGGACTTATAACTGTGCTCAAGTGTAATTCATGAACTGTTCACTAGCATAAGGGAAGTGGAAAACAATCTTAGTACCTTATATATTAACTCCAATAGATTATTTAATAGCTATCTCAAAATATGTATAGGGGAAAAAAAACAACAAAAGTCATCAGCCTTTATTAAAATATTGTATTATGAGAGCTATTCAAGTTGACTCTTTCATGGGGACCAGTCAGATTAAAGAGTTTATGGGCTAGGACTAGGGAAGGTCAGTCATGGGTTTAGTTTTATTGTGAGAATTGTTGAAATTCAAATTCTTGGAAACATTGATGAATTTCATGACCTTTTGATTTATCGTGAAGTCCACTATAATTGCCACTGATTATCCATGATTGAAACAGGCATTCAATTTAGAATAGGTAGAGTTATTTATGTGTCTGTGCTTGAACAGAAATATGTTTCTTCAACTTGAGAGATGTGCAATCATTGAAATTATTTATACAAGCACAGTTTACTTATATGTAGTGAGTTTATGAAAATGGAACTTCTCTTAATTTGTGAAGATTTTTCTCCTTTCATATTAAGTTTGATTAAAAAAAAAGGGTTCTCACCATAGTTATAAGTTGATTAAAATTTGGAGAATGACAAAATCTTTTCATTATCCTTTTTTAAGGCAAAGGAGCAAATTGTTATGTTATTTCACGGAAATCCAAAGATAATTTTAGGCATAATTAACATATTCAAAGTTTTCTTTTTCTGAATTTGGAATCTGAATTTGGGAAAGGCAATATCAAGAAGAACTGACAGGACACCACATACCATGAACACAAGTTATAATTTTTAAAATATGAGATTATTTTTGGAAACCAAATATAGAACAATGATTATTCAGAACTTAGCCTTGTCAAATGATGATATTTTTTGTTATTTGGGCAGACAATAACTTGACTATTTCAAGGAAAAAAATTAATTTATTCTTTTTTATATTATTAATATTTTGAAGCAAAAGATTTATAAACTTTTCTCCTTATGAATGTAATAAATCCATTTCCATTGAGCCAATATTTTGACTCAATATTTTAATATTTTGAGGTCCTTTTTCATTGATATTTATTTTGTCATTCAAAATATTTATAGTATTAATATATGTATGTATTTAGAATCCACAAATATATAACAATGTAAATAGCTTGTATAGCCTTACATTATAACTTTATCAGCATGTTAAATATACCAATGTATATTTTATATCCAATTTCTCATCCTAACTGTTATTACTTATGTTATATATAGCATGTGTATATATTTTTTCATAAATATGTTGTGCATTTATATACATAAATATGTATGGGTATATGTATGCATCTATATATATATATATACAGTATATTTCTGTATATGTATGTATACAAGTGTCTATGAAATCATCCAAAGGTATTTGCAAATTCTAAATTTGTAAGAATAAAGGTAATTTTAAGCTAGTGTTAGTGATCAAAATTTATAACATTTTCTTTTTTTTTTATATTGTCCAGTAATCCAGAGGTTTTTTAAATTAATTAACTCAATATTAACATAAGGTTATAAATTTAATTAAGTATCTGGAAATATAAGTCAACATATTAAGCCCTTACTTTTTGTACCATTGTAAGAATTAATAATATTAAACCTTTAAAAAAACAACCTTTGAAAAATTGAACTTAACTGAGGAAATTTTATATATTTATGCAGAGAGGATTAACCTTGCCCAAAGAGAGGTTTGGTCTTCATCCTTGGCTCAGGGGAGATGACCTCCAAGGCCTTGGGATGTCCTATCTGATAGAAGTGTCCTTATACTGGGGGTTTGGTGGTCCCACTGTGATAACAGCTTGATTTAGGGTGGGCCCTTTGGACCACAAGGTTTAACCTCAGCTTCTGGAAGGGCTGGAGAGTAAGGTCAGCCATGTGGGCAGTTGACCATGTTCACATGACGGAGCCCCAGTAAGAACACGAAGGCTCAGGTGAGCTTCTCGGGTGGGCAATGCTCCACGTGTACCACCACACACGGTTGCTGAGAAGAACGAGGCGCTGTCTACGAGACTCCTCTGGGAAAGGACAACTGCATGCTCAGGCCTGTGACCCCCGGGCACTGCCCTGTGGGCCTCTTCCCTTGGCCAATTGGAATCTCTATCCTTTGGCGATAATAAGCCATAGTTGTGAGTACAATGGATCTCCTGAGTCTGTGAGTTCTTCTACTGAATTATTGAAACTGAGTGTGGCCTTGAGTTCTCCAAATATGCCGTTGGTGCCAAAAGTGAGAATGGTTTTGGTGAGTCCCAAATTTTGCAGTATTTAGAATCTAAAATATTGGTGATACCAATAGTAACTTATTCAGCTCTTAAAATCAATGAAAAGCATTAGAGAGCTTAAGCATGAATAGGGAAGCAGATGTGGCTCGAGCGATTGGGCTCCTGTCTACCATGTGGGAGGTCCAGGGTTTGATTCCCAGGGCCTGCTGGTGGGGGCTAGCTGGCCAGAGTGAGTGCTGGCCACAGTGGAGTGATGGCCCCTGCAGAGAACTGGCCAGAGTGGAGTGCTGGCCCACACGGAGAGATGGCCTACACAGAGTGCTGGCCCGCATGGAGAGCTGGCACAGCTGGATGGCACAGCAGAGGGAAACACAGAGGAGAGACAATGGGAGACACAGCAGTCTGGGGAGCTTATGTGGTACAAGAGATTGAGCACCTCTGCCACTCGGGAAGGTCCCAGGATGGGTTCCTGGTGCTGCCTGAAGAGAGGGCAGACACAGAAGAGCACACAACGAATGGACACAGCAGACAACGAGGGGAGGGGGGAGAGATGATTAAATAAGTAATTCTTTAAAAAAAACAAACAACCATGAATAGTTTAACCTTGGTATTATATAAACTAGAACTTTGTGTTGGCATTTTTATGAGATTTTTGCTTTTTTAAAAACTTACTTTATTTATAAGCACTCCATGTCCACCAAACCGTGACTCCTACTTCTCTCCTCTTCCCATCCTATGGTAACATCTAGTCTACGTTCTGTCTCTGAGAATTTGCTTTTTCTAGATATCGCTTGTAAGTGACATCATGCAATAGTTGTCCTTAAGTGTCTTGATCATTTCACTGAGCATCGTGTTTTCGAGGTTCTTCCACGTAACAGCATGTCTTCAGACTTCGTTCGTTCTTTCTTATGACCAAATAATATCCCACGGTTTGTTTATCCATTCATTTGTTGATGAACATTTGGGATGTTTCTACCTTTTGGCTATTGTTAATAATCCTGATATGAAAATTGGTCTTCAAGTATCTATTTGGGATCCTATTTTCTCTTTTTTTAGGTATATACCTAAAAGGGGAAGTAGTTTTTAATTGTGGTTTTGATTTGCATTTCTCTAATGGCTAATGATATTAAGATGCATTTCATGTACTTTTTGGCCGTTTGTATATCTTCTTTGGAGATATTTCAATTCAATGTTAGCCTTAATTTTATGTAACAAAATAATAATATACATAAATAGTATTCTCTAAGCCTTTATTGTTTACTCATTCTACATTGTCCAGAGATTCATGTATTTCTTTCATGAGTATTATATGAACTTGCATATTTTTATAATCAGATCTATTAACCTGTGAATTCATAAACTAAATGTTAAAGATGTTTAAAATCATTGCTTATAAGTTATTTTTTATTTGAACCCAAACTGCCCTTATCACATAAGTAGCAAGCAAGGCTAACAATCAGCTACATTTCTCAATTGCAATTGTTGCTTTGTTTTGACATAACCCATTCTTAAAGCAAAATAAATACAATTTAATATTTTTTAAAAATTCGAATTGGAAACTCTGTTTATCTGAGCTAGATATTCTTAGAACAAACAAAAGACAGAAAACAAAACTTTGATCAATAACTTTTCAAAATTTCCCAAGAGAGAAGAAAAGAGTGGGAGAGGCAGAAAAACAAAAAGTAACAGGAGAAAGCAGAAGACAAATATTGAATTATGATCATAAAACCTCATTATATTCCCTCTGCAAGGAGGACAGAAAGATTAAATGTAGGAAACCCATTTTCGCATATACACACTTTCATACACTCACACATGTACACAGACCCAAGATTTATTACAGCAGGTTGAATAAGTGAGCCCTCTTTATGTAACTCTCTCTTTTGGACAGGAAAGACAATCTCTGCATGAGGGTTCTTCCCTTTTATATCTCCAATCTTCTTTATGTCAAAAAATTTTAAAGTGATCATTGTAATTTCTAAATTGTCCTTAGTGAGATGTATCTAAGCATTCAATAATTGGTGCTTATTAACATCAAAGAAAAAGGCAAAAGGCTATCAGCTTTCTTGTCCATTGCATTCTAGTGGTGGGAAACAAACCATACAAGTAAGAGACCCCCTTCCCCCTCCAGTAACAGCCAGTGAAGCATCTTCATCACACCCATAGAAGCCCTAAGAGTGACAATGGTGAAGGCTCGCGTGGCACACTAACGCAATCAGGCAGCTTTCCCAGCAGCAGCAGGGCTTAGCTGGTTGTCTGGTCATGTGGGTGCCCAAGACAGGAATTAACAGACTTGCCTCTGTGCTCGGTCCTCATGGAGGCATCCTAGGCTGGAAAACCAAAAGCCATTAGCTCAGTCCTTTACTAAAAGCCTTGCCATGTGAGAATAGCTCAAGATGTCTGCTGGGCGGAGTTCAAGTGTCTTACAGTATTTATCATGTAAGTAGGAAGTGCCTGTCAAATTCAGTTTTGTTCTGAGTACTCTTCTCCTTTTTGAATTCTTGAGAAGTGTGGGAAAATGGATTTGCTAGTCAGGGGACAGGATGCAGGCTAGCAAGATGGGGACAGCATTTAGCAGCCCTTGTTCCTCCATTTGGAGTTAGCAAGAGGGTGGAAGGGGTAGTTGGGGAGAAAGTCTTACAAGGGTTATTGGAAAGTTTTAAGTTTTAATCTTTCACGGAAACATATCTAAATTGAATTTTTTATTTTTTGCTTTCAAAATCTTCTCCTCAGACTTCTTCACCCCATTTAATTGGAATCCAATATTTCAACTGTACTTGCCTATTGTCTTAAAGTGATCCTTGATTCTGCTGTTTCACTCACCACTGACAGACGATTTGTGAGCACATGTCATCAGCCCTTCCACAGTTCATCTCTAGTCTGATCTGACCGGGACTCAGCATATCTACCTGCACCCTGTAACCCATTTGGACTAGTTCAGACGCTTCCTAATTTTCCAGCCTCAGAATAATTTCCACTAAGCATCCTCAGAAGTCCTGTTAAAAAATGCCTTAGATCATGCCATTTCTGTGTTCAAAATCCCAAATAGTTACCTGTCTCATGAAGAATAAAGTTCAACAGTTTCCCTTCAAAATAATATACGCTCTGGTTCCTTGCTACTTCTCTAACTGAACACTTACTAACTTTACCTGCTGCTAATTGTAATCCAGCCCACACTTACTGTTCTCTGCACAGCCCAAGCACATTCCTATTTTATTGCTTGTTTTCTGAATTGATAATTGAATTCTAGTATGAAACAATGGTAGATGTCATTAGCAATTAGTTCAAAGTACAGTAATAATGATTGAAAGCATAATGTGCCTTAGGCACAATATACACATGAAATCATATTAAAAACATATGAAGCCAAAAATGTAAGTATTGCTAAGCACTATTTTACAGAGGAGAAAACTGGTGTTCAGAGGGTTTAAGTCAAGTGCACAAGATCATCCTACTAGTAATTGAGTACTGAGGACTCCAAAACATCTAGCTGTTTCCTAAGCAGTGACTAAGTCTATTTTGTCTATTTGCAGCTAGCAGTAACACAGAACCATTTCAGGAAAGTGCATAGCTAATCATCTCTATCACTTACATGATAAAAGAAATAATTTTGTGGCCCTGCTCTGTCAGATTCTCTATGCATTATGTCAGGGTCTTCGTGAAGCTTCCTTGAAACTAGAGTTATCTTTAATAATATTTATATAACTGTAGAATTATGTTAAGCAAATTAGCACATTATAATATTTTCCTCTTCATATTCATTAGCACTTCATGGATGCAGAGATGTTATCCTATTTGAGCTCAATTTCCCCTCATGAATTTTTCTTGTTGAAAATTGCCTTTTTTTTTTTTTTAAACTGCCAGCAAAATTTTTCCAAGACTTTTCTAAAATCAGCTGGGATGGATGCTGGCAGTGGCCGTGCCGAGGAAATACATTTTCACATAATCTCCTCCAACTGCCCATGTGACTACTGATGGCTCGACCTTGCTCCCCGCTGGCCTCTCCATTTGGAAGGAATAACTTGTCTCATAGGCCTTCAAAGGATTCTTTGATTTCTCTGAAATTCCCTATTTCCTAGGTTTACTCTGTAGTAAAGGCAGCTTTTGCAATTCCCAGAAGAGAGGCTTCTTCCTTGTCATACATTCTAGAAAACACAGAAAGGCTGAGAGACAAAATCACTCAGAGGTAACTGGACTGAGAAACTGATTTACTTCTTCCCTGAACATTTTGCAGCTGTTTCCTCCACGCTAGCACCTGGCACCAAGCTCTTCAAAAGAGCTTCATGAACTGGGGTATCCTGGGCTCCTTGGTTCTCCTCTAACCAGTCCTCAGCCCAGCTTCTGCATTCCCAAGGGGGAGTAGGAAGCAATTGGAGTTTGTAGAACAAACCATTGTGTGGTAGGATGACTCCTGTGCCCCAACAACGGCGTCCTGGATCCTAATCAGCACCCCTGCAAGGGTGAACCCATCTACCTAAAGGACATTTTGAAGATGCTATTATTATTTCAGGTGTGGCCAAATTGAGTTAAAATGGGTCTGAATCCATATTGCTGGAGGCTTCATAAAGAAAGGAAATTCTGACACAGTCAGTCCATAGAAACCTGAAAGCAGAAGCAGCTAGTGGTTAGAGAAAGCCATAGGGGGAAGCCAAGGGCGTTACAGTACCAGGGAGGCAGAGATGCTTGTCCAGGAAGCCCGAGCATTGCAAAAGCCATTACCAGAGTGCTACAAGTGTTTATACCTAAAGTTTTAAAACCCATCTTCCTGGTGTCTCCCACATGCAATTTTCGGAAAAATTTTGAAAACCCAATTATTTTTTGCATGAATATTAACTTGTCAGGTGATCCCCATCTCCCTCAACACATCCACTACTTGGAATTTTTAATTCATGTTAGGAGATAATGCCATCTCTTACAACCTAGAAGAGACAGGGTTTTATAGCATAAATATAAACATAAAATCATTTAATAGAATACATGTTGAATCAGAGGCCCCTTCACATACCTTGCCTTTCATTTCTCGATAAGACTTTGCTGAACAAAATCCAATCCTGGACCAATTCCCCACCATTTCATTTGTTAGCTGGGTTATCTGTGACTCACTTTCACACTTACCTTATAGAGTTGTCAAAAAGATTTAATAAGGCAATTTTTACCATGTGGCTTTAAGTTGTTTATTCTAGTAAGTGTCAAAAATGGTATCATTTCTGCATCCAGGCAATATGGTTATTGATATATTCTAGCTTCTTATGTGCAACAAGAAGAGACTCTAGTTTATGCAAGAACAAAAAAAACACTATGAAAATATGAAAACAAAACTTACCCAAAGTTCTCATTTATGTTTAAAAATGAGTCTAATTATATGACAGATGATTAAATATAAAAACAGATAAACCTAGGGCCTCTGAAGTAAAAGAATTATGATGATATTCACTTTTCCCCATCAAAGAAGAAATTGGAGGAGGGAAATTTTTAACTGAAGTTCCAGAAGCAACATTGCTGTGTGATTGGAATGAAAAAAATGAGAGGGAAAGACGGAGAAATAAGTTCTAACATAAAAATTATGTTCAAAATCTAGAACAGAATTTCAAATATGTATTTTGCTATTCATTTTAAAAATTTGTGCTGCATTGAATAAGGTCCAGCGTATACAATTTTAACAATTCTGAAAATTACTCTCTGCATTCCCTGATTTTTTTTATGTTAATAATATAATTGTTATAATCCAAATGCCTAGATAAATAGTTCAAAATGTGCTTATTTAAGTACAATAAGATAACCTCATGAACAATTAGTTCTTGAAATATTTATGCTATAGCCAGCTCTGGAGGACTTCATTATTCCCAGAGTAAAGAGACCAAGGTGGGGTGTCATTAACAAAATAATACATAACAACTGAAAACCAAAGGATAGCAAAATAATTGGGGAAAGGATGGGGTGAAAACCAATATCAATAAAAAATAAATCCATGATTATGATATATTTGTAAATTCATTCTAAAAGTGGACAAAAGTGACTTTACAAATGTTATCACTTCTTTATAAAACCAAGAACTGAGAAAAGGAAGGAAAAATGCCCAATGCAAATTATAGTGCAAATATTATCAAATATAGTAAAGTGGCTTTCTGCCCAGGGACGGGAGCTTCTGAGACCTAATAGGTACTTAGTAGTAAGCCAGTTGTGGTCCAGGAGAGCTAGCCTATCAGAAAATGGATAAGTGTGTCATCCCAACCAACATGCCTCTCTTTCCAATCATATAAGACCTTCTCTAGAATAAGAAAGTTAAATGTCAAGCAAACATTGTAACTTCCCACTTGGAAATCCCCTAAGTGCCATCTTAAATGGCCGTAACCAGATGGCCAGTGAGAATCTCACTCTCACTTCCCGGTTTTAGATCTCCCAGCTCAAGCAGTTTTTCCCTCAATAAGCCGCCTTAATGCTTTAGTATGTATGTAGTAAATTGTCTGTTTTGGCGACATGAAATGTAAATCATCTAGAACTCTAGTGAATTTTGAAAATGGGCTGACGCCCTTTTCTTTCTCCCTGTGTTAACTCAGTTTGTGTTAAAGATGATCACTCCTCCAGTAGCTTCCATTTATCAGATGGATTTTAACTACTGGCTTAAGTAGCCCTAATTATGGAAGCTTCTGCCTGGTATCCTTGTAGGACAGGAGTGGGGTATTAGTTTTCTATTGCTGCATAACAGATTACCATGAATTCAGCAGCTTAACACAGCACAAATCTATTATCTACAATTTCCAAGGGTCAGGAGTCAGGCATATTTGGGTTAGGCGTTCCACTCTGTGTCTCAGAATCTCACAGTATCTCAGAAAACTGGAAGCAAGGTCTTGTCCAGATTTGTCCTCCCTAGAGGAAAAATCTTTTTCTAAGATCCCTCAGCTTTTTGGCTGAGTTCCTTTCCTTGTATTCTGACTGAGGCTTCTGTTCTCTTGCTAACTTTGCTAACTGAGGATGTGCCCAACTTCCAGAAGCCACTCCCATTCTTGCCTGGGGGTCCTCTCCTAGGGCTCTCCCCCAATATGGTGATCTTCCCTCAGTGCCAGGAGCAGAATATTGATCTTCCTACAGAAATCTTTTGTGGGCTCACTTGATTAGGCCAGATCCACCTAGAATAATCCAAAGGATTGCAAGTACGTAGAAGAAAGGATATATGCAGAATATGCTAGTAGCTGCCATGTGTCCAAAAAATCAACCCTTTACAAAAGACTTGCTTTCCCACCAGAGCGCTTAAATAATGACGATAATCATGAGGACAACATTATTTTATTTTCCAAAAGTATGCAGTTAATATTTACTTTAGGAAAAAGATTTAAAAGAAAATAGCAAGAGATAATAAATTTCTCTTGTTTTAAGCTATATATGTCCAGCTCTATTTTTAGGGTAAAATTACCCCACGAGGTCTGTGGTAGCAGAATCCTCAGATGCACAGCACTATTCTCAAGTCTTGGTGCACACAGCTTGCATATTTCCCTCCCCTTAATTATAGACAGGACTGCGAATTTGGTGGATTTCCCTCCTCTGGTTAGATTGTTAGATAAAGGCACAGGGCATAAACTAATAATGACCAAGTTGTTGAAATTCCATTAAGTCCTTGCCATTTTTACTCCAAATGCCATTCTTGGGATATTTTTATTTGTAATTCAGTGTGTTACTTAAAATAAAGCCTATCAATAAAAGTCATAAAATAAGGCTGTACTTTTGTTTTAGTTATTCATGTATTTACATATTTATGGAGATATCTTAGTTCAGTATATTTTGATGTGAAGACCAGATACAGAGAAGGGTGTGAATAAAGTAATTAGAACCTGAAGTTCATAAAGCTATTAAAAATATATTTTCCTGCAATGTTTTCTCCTAATATAAGTGCTTTTCAGTATGTATATAATCGTTGTGGAATAATGTCAGTTATTCATATTTCTTATAAAATGATTTTTCCTTGGGATTCAAGTATTAGATATGTTTATGAAACACAATTATTTATATTTTCATTTTTTAGATGCAAATGTAGTCCTTCAGTACAAATCTGGAATATCTTGTTAGGTTGCTTTTCTGTATTCGATAACATAATGCTATGTGAATAAAACACATCATCCTTCTGAAATTCCCTTATTTGATTTGGTAATGAAAATACATTTATTTCCTTTGATTTACAGATGTTTATGAACATTTTTATTTGATGCTATTTTAAACAGAACTTTGCATTTTTCACTGGTCATTACAAAGGCCATACTGTCAACTAATTTTTATATACTTCAATGGGTGTAACTGGCAATAGCAGAAATGTCAAGAGTCACCTTGTCCATTTTCTTTATTTTTTACTTCAGTCTAAGGTAGTCTCTCTTATGTAGACAATGGGTGCTAAGAATGTCCTCTATAATTCTCTGAAAGAGAAATACTTTGAAATTTTAAAGGTTGATTTTCTTGTAGCATCATCACTGCTTTTAATTAAGGGTAATTCAGTTGGAAAAAAGTATAGAGTAAACAGAACCAACAGATTGCTAGAGAGTTCAAGAGAGGAAAAGCAGTCTCTTTTCCCAGGATTTTTCTGTAATTCAAATGCTGTATATATGTGTAGGGGTTTTCTCCTATTACGAAACCAATATATTTTTCTTATAAACCATAGAATAATACATGTAAGTCAATGAAGAAAAAAATGAAAGAAAAAAAGGGGAGAGAAGAAGGGAATACAAGTAATGGAAAACAGAGAAAATAAGAGAAGGCAAAATGTCAACATAGAAATTAAAGAAGAAAGATAAGAGAGAATGAGGAACGGAAGAGGACTGGGGCTTCAGAAAGGAAGCAAAAGGAAGAGAACGGGGAAGAAACATGAAGAGAGGAAGAAAGAAAAGGAAGAAGAGAGGGAAAGAGGGTGGAAGGACAGAAAGAAGGAAGGGGAGGGTGGGTGGATGGAAGGAAAGAAGGAAGGAAGGAGGGAGGGTGGGAGGAGGGAAGGAAGGAGGGACTGAGGGGAGGGAGGGGTCTCTGCAGGTATGGTCCATGCACTGGTGCAGTGACCTGCACACCTTACTCAGAGAGTTCAATCTGTTTTCACCTAACTTCTATTTTGTTACTCATGGATACTGAGGACTAGAATGAACTGTGTTTCTGGTAACCTCAAAATTCCTGCTTCCTGACCTCAATCATTTTCTCCCAGTTGCCTTTACTTTTTCCTCCTTCTGGAATTTGTCTTGGTGTTGAAAGATGGTGATTGTTGGTTGGCAGGGAAGAGAAGGAGAGGCATGCCTTGGAGATAGGGGAAGCTCTATTATCTGTTCACAAGGAGCACACAAAGGACCTAAAGAGAGAAATGGCTCAATTACATAATTGCTATAGACCCTGATGTTTGAATCAGGGAGACAGACAGTAAGGGTTATAATCACATGTTTGTGTTTTTCTTGATTATTTAGTCACCTTCTAGAAGTGAAACCTGGGTAACCATTCCCTAAAGAAAGACTGGCTGCGTGAATTTCATAGTAGCTGTCGGAAAGCCATGTCATTTTGAGCAATTTTACTTTATACTTTATAATAATACTTTATAATAATTCTGACTTGAACTTCTGGCTATAGAAATGTTTAGGGTTAACATAAATATTCAGTACAAATTTTCAGCTCCTTCTACTGTCAGCTTCAACTCATATCCAATCTTTAGAAGTGTAAGAACTTAGATTTGAATAGCTTTAACTGTTTTCAAATCAATTTCAGAAATAAAAATTCATTGCATTTTAAAACAAACTCTCAGATGTCAGAAGTAATATCTCAATTTGAGAGACAAAGGGACTGGAGCCCAAAGTGATGAACTGCCCTTGCCTGGGACACCTGACCAGCAACGGGCCAAAAGCAGATTAGAACTCAACTTGTCCAATGCCCGCATTAGTGAAACGAAGGCCATTTCTGTTTCGGTTTGCTTTTCATTTTGTGCGACAAGCATCCAAAAGGAAAATGCATCATCAGTCCAACCTCTCCTCTCCCCTTGCAAATGCACTGGGTCCTCCTAGGGATATCTGTCCACCTACTATTTTGCCTATACGTGCCTTGAATGAAAGAGAGTTTCTCTATGCTTCCACCCAGAAGAGTGCAACATAGCATAGCAACTTCTTTTGGAGAAGGAACCTGGCCATGGAAAGGACCTGCTAACTGTCCCATTCATAAATGCTGTTAGCCAAGGTCTCTTCTGAGTGGTCAGAGAAATTTAGAAAATCCACACACACTGAAATCAAAACCCATGTTACCTGACACTTGCCCATTGTTCACTCATTCAGGCATTTACTTACTCATCTGTTCATTCAGATTTATTTGTTGAGCCACGACTCCTTGCTATGTGAAAACCACCCAGCTAATATATAGTGATGCGCCACCCCAGGTTTTGGGATGATTTGCCACTAAATGACAAGACTTTTTTTCTGAGATAAAACTTAGGCTGAAGAAAAAAATGTTTAAAAACTGAAAGACAAGGAAAAATCCATTATGTAACCCTTAACAATTCTCGGGCTGTACGAAACTCTGCTTGCATGAAATGGTTGGATTCTCACTCCAATTTGTAAGACAGTTCTGCATCATCCCTGGTCAAGGCTTGCAGGTGATGAATGGATCTGACTCTTACATGCCTGGGTAGTTAGGCTGTTTTTGTTAAATGATTCATTAAACTCTGTAAATCCAGAAAGAGGAGCTAGTTAGAGGAGATACAGTGTTTCAAGCATGCTTGTTAAGCTCTTTCTTCACATAATGAGCAGAGTTTCAAAACTTTTGACTACACTGCCACTAGCAATGAAGTACTTTCCTGAGAGATGCATGGTTCAGCTTTCTGTTTCTAGAACATATAGCTGGAGAAAGCTGGTGAGGACAAACCTGTCACATGTGCTCCATTATCTCAAATAAATATGTTTTGAGCATCAAAAATTGCTCCTCATCCTATTTTGACAACATGACTTTTTTTTTTTTTTTTCACTCATAGAGTTATTTGTAATCACATTGTGGCAAAAATGTTCAGCTCTATAAAAACTAAGTTTGCAAGAAACCTTAATAAAGAATTATTTTTACATTTTTAAAGAAGAATGTATCCATTCTCATATTAAAATATGCATTTCTTTGTGTTTTTGCTTTACAGTTAACCCAAATTCTTTTGAATATATAGGATAAACTATAGCATATAAGCTATATTTTGAAAATTGCTTTTGTTATCACCATTAAACATAGTTAGAAAATATTGAGGGTAAAATGTAGCAACTAATAAATTAAAAACCACTTGAATTTGGGTCTTGGTAGCTTGGGATTTCATTTATGGCTCTAAAACTAATTTAAGCTATGATTTTAGCAAAGGTAAATAATGGTTCTGAGCCTGAGTTTACTTATTGGCAAGAGTCAAAATAGTTCTCTAACATAGAATAGGGTTATTTCCACAGGTAATTTATTTCTTTTAATCAATGTACTGCTAATCTTTATTACATTTTTAACAAAATTACATCTTGAAATATGTTTTTCATATTTGTTACAAGGGTTCCACTTGATTCTCAAAAGAGATACATACTGTATTCTCCCATGGTCTATTTCAGAGAATGGGAAATGTCTTCTTACTTTGAAAGACTTTGTGTTGGTTGCACCATTTGGAGCTCAGTCTTCTTACTAAGGGAATTGGAGCTTTGTGCACTTGTCTTAGGTATAATCTAAAAGATGGTTTTATATGTAATTTATTTATTTTCCAAGATTTACCTTCTGAATTTAGGAATTCTGTACTAATGCAGAACCTTGTAGTTGTTAGCAAACTTGCTGAAATTGTCACAATACAGGGTTTATTTGTTCTTAATTTTAAAACTATTGCCTTAATCTTGATGTTTTATATGTTCTACTTCATTGCTCCTGTTTATATAAATAAACTTTTGAAATACCTGAAGAAATAAGAGATGCCACATTTAGTCTATTTTAGATATATTTCCTTATGTAAGCAACTCTGAAGTAATTCTGTTCTATTTTATATTAACACCTTTCTGAAGCTTATACATTTGCCAATATTTGACATTAGCTCTAGATATTTTTTTGAAATTCCACCCAGGATGTTGTGTTACTAATCAAGCTTTTTTCCTAAATGTTTTCCCTCTCTGTCTCTTTGTCCTCCTCTGTCTCTGTTGTAATTTATGTCCTCCCTATAGATTGTTCAGGGAAGGAGTTGGGAATTCCCTCTACCTTTTTGTTAATGGTAAGATAAAAATGTCAACATAATTTTCACTTATTTTATAAGGCCATTTTCAGTGCATGTTGACACACTAGGTGATTGCCAGGTTGCCGGCAGATGGTCTATGCCCAAAGCATTAAAATGGGGTTCAAGACACCTGATTCTCACTGCATGTAAAACCACACACCTGTTTCCAGGACCAAATTGCTACAATTCTCTGAGCATCATTTAACTTATTTGTAAAAGGAAGGAGCTGGAAGTAATTGATTATATACCTTCCCATTCCAAGATTGCTCAGTTTCATCTGAGGTATATTATCAAATCCTTTCATATGGCTATTGCTTCTTTTATGAAGCTCTATGTGAAAAAGTGATTTGTGAAAGAAAAGCACAAGTGGCATTTGCCAGATGACCTTGGAACTAGATTACCTGCCACACACTACAAATGTTGAGGAAATTCTCTTAAAGTCGCAAGCTTTCAAACCTGAATGATGGGCAGACAAGAACAACATGTGGAAGTACTTCACATAAAAATTCAGATATCCAATATGTTAGCTCATGGAAACCAAGGAAGATGGATATTAACAAAGCCAATTTCTACTCTTTGTAATTTGAAAATCAATTACCATGTAATACATGGAAATTTTAATTAAACTAGTATGCAGATAAATCATATCCACCCACAAATGCTTTCAAAACAGGCATTTCTGGCAAAAGAAAACACTTTTAATTTCTCTCAAATATTTTCTTGTATTACAGTTGCATGTTCATTTTTTTTTTCCTGTAAGCCTGGTTTTATCTCAGCAATGAAATTAGGATAAGATCACTTATATTTACTTTCTTAGAGAGGAAATGAGTCAAAAAGTGTATTTTTATTAGGGAAGAGATAACCCAAATAGCAAAAGGGATGTTTCTGGGTTTCACATTGACAGGATAGAGATACTACTACATTATGTAACACTTTTTCTCTGCTATGTATATTAGCCTTTCCAGTTCAAGAATGCCTGTGTTCTTGATAAAAATGAAGCTGATAAAATGATTGCTGTGTAATAGTTTAGGTGTCCCTGCTCTATTTTTAAAAGTATTTATTATCTTTTAAAATTTGTTTATTTATATATTTACAAACACTCCTCCCTGCCCCTTCCCCAAGGCCCCTTTCCTGCAGTAACCTTTAATCTGCTTTCTATCTCTGCGGATTTACTCTTCGTAGTCATCTCTTATAAGTGATATCATACAATCTTTGTCCTTATGTGTCTTACTTATGTCACTGAGCATAACATTTCCAAGATTCTTCATTGTTGCAAAAATGTCTCCTAAATTCATTTTTCTTATATCTGAATAATATGCCATTGTGTGCATGGACCATATTTTGTTTCTCCATTCCTTTGTTGGTAGACACTTTGGTTGCTTCCATTGTTGGGTGATTGTGAATAATGCTGCTATAAACATTGGTGTGCAAGTATCTGCTTGGACCCAGTTTTAGCTCTGTTTGGTTGTATACCTAGAAATTAGATTGCTGGAGCAAATGGAAATTCTATATTTAACTTTCAGAGGAAACACCATATTGCTTTTCATAGTGACTGCACCATTTCACATTCCTACCAAAAAGGCACTGGAGTTCTAATTTCTCTGCATCTTCTCCAACATTGACTTTCTATTTAAAAAATAATAGCTATCCTTGTGGCTACGAGGCGGTATCTCATTGTGGTTTAATCTGAATTTACCCTAATAGTTTGTGATGTTGAACGTATTTCATGTGTTTATTAGCCATCTGTATATCTTCTTTGAGAAATGTCGATTCAAGTCCTTTGCCCACTTTAAAAAAATTTTTAATGGGAGCATATGTAATTAGTTTTTCATTTTCTTAGTTTTATAATTTGCCTCAGCCCTGATAGTTTTCTTTTGTTAATAATGTTTTATTGAAGTATATCATACATGCACATACATAGACAATAAGTTATAGTAAAAGTTGATGCATATCATCATGCAGGGCTCCCACACATCACCCCACCACCACCACCTTGCATTGTTGTGAAACATTTGTTACAAACTATCAAAGAGCATCATTGAAATATTGCTGCTAACTATAGGCCATATCTTTTGGTGTATTTTCCTCCAACCCACATGATTATTAACACCCTGTATTCGTTTTATATATTTGTTATAGTTCATGAGAAATGTATAGCTTTGTTCTGTTAACCACAGTCCGCCTTCTGTCACTGGATCCCCTGTGTTAAACAGTCTCATGGTTTGTACAATCTAACATGTGCTTTTAATGGCTCTCATTTTCATCACAGAGTTGTGCTGTCACCACCTCAGTCAATTTTAGAATGTTTTCCTTAGTCCAAAAGGAAAATTCCCATACCCGCATCTACCCCTATATTGTTGCCCTATAGAATTGATATATTTTGTGCCATTGCTGCAAAACTATTACAATATTACTAGTTATCTGTCGTTCGTAAGTTGCATTAGTAGTAGTTTTCCCATGTATCACCGTATTCTTAACACTTCGTTAAAGAAGAACATTCTTATATTGATGCTATTAACCACAATCTTCATCCACCAGGGAAATCAGACTACCCCTTTCAGCCAAATCATATTTATAGATCAGCAGTGTTAGTTATACTCACTATACGGTGTTACCACTGACTCTATTCATTTCCACACTTTTACAATAAACCTTATTAAAAACTCTATGTACATTAAGCATCAGCTCCCATTCTTACTCCACGTTCTATCTCCTAGTAACCTATACTAAAGAGTTTACCTCCGTGAGTTTATTCATTGTATTTAGTTCATATTAGTGAGACCATGAATTATTTGTCCTTTTGTGTCTGGCTTATTTCACTCAACATAGTGTCAAGTTTCCTGCATGTTGTCATATGCATCTCAATTTCATTTCTTCTTACAGCAGAATAGTATTCCATTGTATGTATATACCACACTTTGTTTATCCATTCTTCAGTTGATGGACACTTGGGCTTCCATATTTTATCAATTGTGAATAATGTTGTTATGAATATTGTTGTGCAAATGTCAGTTCATGTCCTTGCTTTCAGTTCTTCTGAATATATTCCTAGTAATAGGATTGATGGATCATATGGTAAATTTTATTCAGCTTCTCGAAGTACTGCCATACAGTCTTCCACAGAGTCTGCAACATTCTATATTGCCACCAACCATGAAGGAGTGTTCCTATTTCAGCACTTGTAGTTGTCTGGGTTGTTTTGTTTTGTTTAATAATGGCCATTCTATAAGGTGTGAAATGATATCCCATGGTAGTTTTGATCTGTATTTCCCTAATAGCTAGTGATGTTGAACATTTTTTTATTTGCCATTTGTATTTCCTCTTTGGAGAAATGTCTATTCAAGTGTTTTTTAAAAAGGCAGTTTTATTGAGATATACTCACATGCCATACAATCTATTCAAAGTTTACAATCAATGGCTTTTAGTATATCACTTGCATTTATTATCACAAAATTTTAGAACAATTTCATTACTCTGAAAAGAAAAACTCTACACCCCTTAGCAGTCACCTCTCAATCTCTCTACCCTTTCACAGCCCTCCATAACCACTAATCTAATTCCAGCTTTATAAATTGATTTATATTTACATTTTATATAAATGGAATCATACAATATGTAGTACTTTGTGTCTGATTCCTTCGACTTAGCATAATATATATTTTTTGCCTATATTAACATCTTGTAACATTAACATGCATTTGTTCAGTTTCAAAGAAAAACAGTCTTATATATATCATATTACCCATATACATATTTCACATGAGGTTTTACTGTGCTATACAGTTTCATGTTACATGTTTTAGCTTTCCTTCTAGCAATATACACGACCCTAGATTTCCCTTTCAATCTATGTCATATCCATGTAATAGCACTGCTAGTTAGAAACACAATGTTATGATTTCACCTTTTCTATTCATTTCCAAATATTAACAAACAACCTTTTTACCAATTCTGCACAGATTAACCCTCAGCTTTCTATTTTCTACCCTCATTCTATTTTGTGTTTGACTTATATTTTTGTTATTAACTTCATGAGTTTACACAATATATTTAGTTCATAATAGCACAGTCATGACTTCATTTCTTCTTATAGCTCCATAATATTCTATCACTTGTATATACCACAGTTTGTTTATCCATTCACTGGTTGCTGGAGTTTCCATCTTTTAGCAATCATGGATAACACTGCTATGAACATCAGTGTGCAGGTTTCTGTTTGTGTCACTGCTCTCAGTAGTGGTTTTGCTGGGTCACATGGCAAATCTATATTCACCTTCCTTAGGAATTTCCAAACAGTCCTCCACAGTGGCTGTACCATTCTTCATTCTCACCAACAGTGAATAAGCATTCCTATCTCTCCACATCCTTTCTAACACTTGTAGTTTTCTGTCTTTTTAATAGTGGCCATTCTGATAGACGTGAAATGATATCCCATTGTAGTTTTTTTTTTTTATTTTTTTTATTTTTTTTTTTATTATGGGTAAAAATCAAAATTCTCACAATACATACAAACATTTGTAAAATGATATATAAATATATATGCATATATGTGTATTTGCTTACAAAAATGTTATTTTTATATATATATATACATATATTTTAAGAGGTGCTTAGATTACCTAAAATATTATACGGAACCCACTCGGATTCCCATGTTGCCCACCTCCCACACCTCCCACCACATCCAACACAAACATCTCCCATAGTGTGGCCCACCAA
>JAKSZT010054215.1:8834092-8854252 GCA_026826555.1 Tolypeutes matacus | reverse complement strand
GTATAGGATCATGTCATCTGCAAATAATGAAATTTTTACTTCTTCTTTTCCAATCTGGATGCCTTTTATGTCCTTTTCTTGTCTCAGTGCTCGTGCAAGTACTTCTAAGACAATGTTAAATAGGAGCGGTGATAGTGGGCATCCTTGTCTTGTTCCCGATCTCAGAGGGAAGGCTTTTAGGATTTCACCGTTGAAAATGATGTTAGCTTTGGGTTTTTCATATATACCCTTTATCATTTTCAGAAAGTTTCCATCTATTCCTATCTTTTGTAGTGTTTTTATGAGGAAAGAGTGCTGTATTTTGTCGAATGCTTTTTCGGCATCTATAGAGATGATCATGTGATTTTTTTCTTTCAGTTTGTTTATGTGGTGTATTACATTGATTGATTTTCTTATATTGAACCATCCTTGCATACCTGGGATGAAACCCACTTGGTCATGATGTATAATCCTTTTGATATGTTGTTGAATGCGATTAGCAAGTATTTTGTTAAGGATTTTAGCATCTAGGTTCATTAGAGAAATTGGTCTGTAATTTTCCTTTCTTGTGGTATCTTTATTTGGTTTTGGTATTAGGGTAATGTTGGCATCATAGAATGAGTTAGGTAGTATTCCTTCTACTTCTATTTTTTGGAAGAGCTTAAGTAGAATTGGTGTTAGCTCTTTCCGGAATGTTTGGTAGAATTCAGCTGTGAAGCCATCTGGTCCTGGACTCTTCTTAGTTGGGAGGTTTTTAATGACTGAGTCTATCTCTTTACTTGTAATTGGGCTGTTGAGTTCATCTATTTCTTCTTTCATCAATGTCGGCTGTTTGTGGGTTTCTAGAAACTTGTCCATTTCCTCTAAATTGTCATTCTTGTTGGCATATAATTTTTCAAAGTATCCTCTTATGATACTCTTTATTTCTGTGGGGTCAGTAGTGATATCACCTTACTCATTCCTTATTTTATGTATTTGCATCTGTTCTCTCTTTTTCTTTGTTAGTCTGGCTAAGGGTTTGTCAATTTTGTTGATATTCTCGAAGAACCAGCTTTTGGTTTTGTTTATTGTTTCCAGTGCTTTCTTATTCTCTATTTCATTTAGTTCTGCTCTAATCTTGGTTATTTCCTGTTTTCTACTTCCTTTAGGTTTAGTTTGTTGTTGTTTTTCCAATTCCTCCAAGTGTGCAGTTAGGTCTTCAATTTTAGCTCTTTCTTCTTTTTTAATATATGAATTTATGGCTATGAACTTCCCTCTCAGGACTGCTTTCGCTGCATCCCATAAGTTTTGATATGTTGTGTTGTTGTTTTCATTAGTTTCAAGGTAGTTACTGATTTCTTTTGAAATTTCCTCTTTGACCCACTGTTTGTCTAAGAGTGTGTTGTTTAACTTCCATATCCTTGTGCCTAACCTGTTTCTCTGGCCCTTATTGATTTCCAACTTCATTCCGTTGTGGTCAGAGAAATTACTTTGTATAATCTCAATCTTTCTGAATTCATTGAGTGTTGTTTTGGGGCCTAGCATGTGGTCTATTTTGGAGTATGTTCCATGTGCACTGGAGAAGAATGTAAATCCTGCTGTATTTGGGTGAAGTGTTCTGTATATGTCTATTAAGTCCAAATCTTCTAATGTATTGTTGAGTGCCTTCGTTTCTTTATTGATTCTCTGCCTAGATGTTCTGTCTAATGATGATAGTGGTGTGTTGAAGTCCCCTGCTATAATTGTAGAGGAATTTATTTCTCCTCTTAGTTTTTCCAGAGTTTGCCGCATGTATTTTGAGGCACCTCGATTAGGTGCGTAAATGTTGATGATTGTTCTCTCTTCTTGAGAGATTACTCCTTTTACTAATATGTAGTGTCCATCTTTGTCTCTTACAATAGTTTTGCATTTAAAGTCTATTTTGTCTGATATTAGAATAGCTACTCCTGCCCTTTTTTGGCTGTTGTTAGCTTGTAAAATGGTTTTCCAGCCATTCACTTTCAGCCTCCTTGAATCCCTGGGCCGAAGGTGGGTTTCTTGTAGACAGCATATAGATGGATCATATTTTCTTATCCATTCTGCCAATCTGTGTCTTTTGATTGGTGAATTTAATCCATTAACATTCAGTGTTATTACTCGTAATGAATTTCTTACTTCAGTCATTTTTTCTTTAAGTTAATGTATGTCATATGTTGTTTTGTTTCTCTTTTTGAGTTTTCAGTTGTTTTTAAACTCTCCTCCAACTCTCTCTCCTTTGTTTTTTCCTTTCAATTTGTAGAGATTCCTTTAGTATTTCTTGAAGTGCTGGTTTCTTCTTGACATACTCTCTTAATTGCTGTTTATCTGTGAATATTTTGAACTCTCCATCATTTTTGAATGCCAATTTTGCTGGGTAGAGAATTCGTGGCTGGAAGTTTTTTTCTTTTAGTGTTTTGACTATGTCATACCACTGTCTTCTTGCCTCCATGGTTTCAGCTGAGAAATCAGCACTTAATCTTATTGTGCTTCCCTTGTATGTGATGGTTCTCTTTTCTCTTGCTGCCTTGAGTATTTTCTCTTTGTCTTGAGCATTGGACAGTTTGACAAGTATATGTCTTGGAGTTGGCCTGTTGGGATTTATACTATTTGGGGTGCGCTGTGCTTCCTGGATCTGCACATCCATCTCTCTCATTAGAGTTGGGAAGTTTTCAGCTATAACTTCCTTCAACACTCCTTCTGTTCCCTTTCCCTTCTCTTCTCCTTCTGGGATGCCCATAATGCGTATGTGTGTGCGTCTTGCATTATCGGTTAATTCCCTGAGACCATACTGGATTTTTTCTATCTTTTTGTCTATGTTTTCTACAATCTCTTTGATTTCAACTGTATTGTCTTCCATATCACTAATTCTTTCCTCTGCCTGTTCAATTCTGCTGCCATGTGAGTCCAGCGTCTTTTTCATTTCTTGACTTGTGTCTTTGTTCGCCATCATATCCATTACGTTTTTAGGTGTGTTAGTTATTTTTTCAGTATGTTCTCCCAGTGTCTTCTTTATATCCTTAATCTCTTCCTTCAGTTCTTTAAGTTGGTCCATGATATTTGTTTGGATAGCTTTGATTAGTTGTTCGATGTACTGCATTGCTTCCTGGTTTTTATTTTGTGCACTGGACTGGTCCATGTTTTCCAGTTTTTCAGAGTCATTTGTATTTTTCTGTTGCCCTCTGGTCATCATATTATCTTGATGGGTTTGTTCAGTTGATTAGCTTTTCTCTATGCTCTAGAATTTTATTTAGCTGTTGGTTCTGCGTGTGAGTTAAGTTTTCTCTTTGGCAGTTTTTCTTCTTATTTTATTTCCTTACTTCTTTCTATGTTCCCTTGAAGGCAAAAGGTTAGGGCCAGAGGAATCAAAAGATGTAAGGAAGGCAGAAGGATAATAGAAATATTGATAAAAGTTAGAAGAGGGGCAAAATGAGACTTAATGAGATGAATATTTAACTTGTGTAGGCAGTGTAGAGTACTAGGAAAAAATATGGAGTTCCTATAATGGACTGGGAAAACAAATGGAGGAATATATATATATAGTGATTTAGAAGGCTAGAATTATGAGGAGGTAGAGAAATAGTAGAGAAAGGTCTGAAAGGAAAAAGTTAATACTAATAAAAAATAAAAAAAATAAAAAAAAAAAAAAAAAGAAAAAAGAAGAAGGAAACAAGGGGAGTCAATGATACCCCTAGGGTCCACGTGGATCCTTCCTGCCTACTTGTGTTTATCAATGAATTTCCCCACAGGGTTCTATATGCAGGTCCTGAAGCAGCTTTTAACTATTAAACTAAATTAAAAAGAATTTATTTTTCAATTGTTGAGGTGACCTCACTTTTTTTTTTTTTTAGCCAAATGCAGGACCCAAAATAATTCCTCTTCTAGACCTACCCCCTTACGGAAGGGACCCTAGCTGGGCCCGTGGAAATTAATCAAGCACGTCCCACTTTCCGGACTGCCAAGGTTAGCTGAAACTCTGATGTTAGTCAGTGAAGATTGCTAAAGACGGCGGATTCCGCCCCTTCTGGCGCCGAGCTCCAGCGTCACCGGGCTGCTCAGTAAATCAGTTTGAGTGCAGATTCGCGTCTGCTCTCAGCCTGGTGCTGCTTCAGTTCGGCTTATCTGCTCCCCAAAGCTATGGGGCGGTGCAGGCAGCCATATCGATGTCTAAAAATATAAAATACCCTTCCCTGTCTTCCAACCGAACCCTCCCTTCTTTGGGAAGTGTCCCTTCCTCCTGGCTCCGCAGCGGCCCGGGTCTTATCCCTGGGTGGCTAGGGAGATCGGCTGCTTTGCCTGACCAAAATCCCCCTTCCGGTTCACCGGGTGCTGACTAGCTTGTTTGCTCTGCTCACACAAGGTCCAAGGGGCGCCAGGCAGCCAGCTCCCCAGAAAATAAAACTTTTTCGCCCCCGCCCGCGGCTCCAAATGGCCGTTTTATTTTTTATTTCCGTAACCGCGGGGCTCAGCCGCCTGTGCCAACCTCCACCGGCAGCTTCAAAACTCACGAATCTCCACCGTTCGGTCCACGCCGCCGATCCGCGCAGATAGATGTCCCAAGCTTCTCACTCCACGCGTGCACAGCACAGACCCCCGGGCAGGACCCCGTCCCCAATCCGCCTTGCTCTGGGAGCTTGCAGTGTGCGCCCTCCTACACCAACGCCATCTTGCCCCTCGCTCCTGTCCCCATTGTAGTTTTGATTTGCATTTCCCTAGCAGCTAAAGATGTTGAACATTTTTTTCCTGTATTTTTTTGCCGTTTGTATTTCTTCCTTGGACAGATGTCCATTCAAATCTTTTGCCCATTTTTTAAACTGGGTTTCTTGTCTTTATATCATTAAGTTGTATGATCTCATTATATAACATGGAGATCAAACCCTTATCATATTGTGGTTTCCAAATATTTTAAAAAGGAAGGAGTAGGCTTCCTTTTTAATCTCTTGACAAAGTCTTTTGAAGAACAAAAATGTTTAATTTTGAGGATGTCCCATTTATCCATTTTTTTCTTTCATTGCTTGTGCTTTGGGTATAAGGTTTAAGATACTACCACCTACCACAAGAACTTGAAGGTGTTACCCTACATTTTCTAATAGGAATTCTATGGTTATAGCTTTTGTTTTTAGATCCTTAATCTATTTTGAGTTAATTTTTGTATAAAATGTGAGATAAGGGTCCTCTTTCTTTCTTTGGGGTATGGACATCCAGTTCTCCCAGCACCTTTTATTGAATAGACTGTAATGGCCAGCTGCCTTGTCAAAAATGTGTGAGGGTCTATTTCTGAGTTTTTGATTTGGTTCCATGGTCATTCTCTCTGTCTTTATGCCAGTGCCAGTAACATGTTGTTTTTTTTGTTTTGTTCTGTTTGTTTGTTTTTACCACTGTAGCTAATTTATATGCTTTAAAGTAAGGAAGTGAGAGTACTCCAACTTTGTTTTTCTTTTTAAAGACATTTTTGGCTATTTGAGGCCCCTTACCTTTACAAATATTTGATGATAGGCTTTTCTATTTCTGCAAAAAAAGGCTTTTGTGATTTTTATTGGGATTGCAGTGAATCTGTAAATCAGTTTGGGAGAATTGATATCTTAATGACATTTAGTCTCCCAATCCATGAACATGGAATGTCCTTCTGTTTATATAGGTCATCTTTAGTTTCTTTTAGCAATGTTTTTTAGTTTTCTGAATATAGGTCCTTTATGTCTTCAAGTATGTTTATTCCTAAATATTCTTTTATTTGCTATTATAAGTGGAGTTTTTTTTACTTCCTCCTTAGACTGCTCATCAGTAGTATATAGAAATCTTACTGATTTTTGTGTATTAATCTTGTATCCCACCACTTTGTTGAACTTGTCTATTAATTCTAGTAGCTTTGTTTAGGACTTTCCAGGGTTTTCTAGATATAGGATCATATCATCAGCAAATAGCAAAAGTTTTACTTCTTCCTTTCCTATTTGCGTGTCATTTATAGGTTTTCTTGCCTAACTACTCTAGCTAGAACTTCTGACACTATATTGTTGAATAACATGGTGATAGTGGGCATTCTTGTCTTGTTCCCAAACTCATCAGGATGGCTTTCAGTCTTTAACCATTGGTACAATGTTAGCTGTAGTTTTTTCACAGATATACTTCACCATGTTGAGAAAGCTTCCTTTTATTTCTATATTTTGGAGTGGATTTTTTTTTTTTTTTAATCAAGAAAGGATGTTGTATTTTGTCAGATGCCTTTTCTGTGTCAATTGAGAGGATCATGTGATTTTTCTTTTTCAATCTATTAATGTGGTATATTATACTAATAGATTTTTTTGTGTTGAACCATCCTTGCATACCTGGGATAACACCTACTTTACATCGTGGTGTATAATTCTTTTAATGTGCTTTTGGATTTGGTTTACAAGTGTTTTTTTTTTTTTCTTTTTTCATAATGTCTTTATCTGGTTTTGGTATTAGGGTGATGTTGGCTTCATAGAATGACTTTGGTAGCATTCCTATTCAAATTTTTGGAGAAGCTTTAGCAAGATTGGTATTACATTTTGGGAGGTTTTTGATAACTATTTCAATCTCTTTACTCACGAGTGCTTTGTTGAGGTATTTTATTTCTTTCAGGGTCAGTGTAGGTTGTTTCTGTGTTTCTTGGAATTTGTCCATTTCATCTAACCTATCTAGTCTGCTGGTGTACAGTAGTTCATAGCATCTTCTTATGATATCTCATAATTCTGCAGTACCTGTGGTAATTTCCCCCCTCTCATTTCTGATTTTATTTATTTGCATATTCTATTTTTTTTCTTTGTCTGTCTAGCCAAGGATTTGTCAATTTAGTTGATCTCAAAGAACCAAATTTTGGTTTTGTTGATCCTTTCTATTTTTTTTTTGTTGTTGTTCTTGATTTCATTCATTTCTCCTCTGATCTTTATTCTTTCTTCCCAAAGTATGGGATTAGTTTGCTGTTGTTTCTCTACTTCCTCCAGGTGTGCAGTAAGGTCTTCAATTTTGGCTCTTTCTTCTTTTTTTAATGTAAGCATTGAGGGATATAAATTTCTCTCTCATCACTGCCTTTGCTGTATCCCATAGGTTTTGATATGTTCTGTTTGTGTCTTCATTCAAGATATTTATTGATTTCTCTTTCAATTTCTTCTTTGACCCACTGATTATTTAAGAGTGTGTTTGTTTTTTTAATCTCTCTATATTTGTTAATTTTACCTTTTTCTGTCAGTTATTGATTTCCAGCTTCATTGAATTATGATCGGAGAAAGTGCTTAGTATAATTTCAATCTTTTAAATTTTATCGAGACTTGTTTAGTGATGCAAGAGAAGGCTGTAGCACTCCCTTTAGCATCTCTTGTAACCCTGATCTTCAACATACTCTCTCAGTTTTTGTTTGTGAAGACTTTAAACTCACCCTCATTTTTGAAGGACAGTTTTGCCAAATAAGGAATTTTTGGCTGTCAGTTTTTCTCTTTCAGCAACTAAATACATCATACCACTTTCTTCTTGCCTCTGTGGTTTCTGATGAGAGGGTGGCACTTAATCTTATTGAGGTTCCCTTATATGTTATGGTTCGCTTTTCTCTTGCTGCTTTCAGAATCTTCTCTTTATCTCTGATATTTGTCATTCTGTATAGTAGGTGTCTTGTGGTAGGTCTATTTGGATTTATCTGTTTGCGGTGCCTTGTCCTTCTTCAATATTGATATTTATGTCTTTCATAAGGGTAGGGAAGTTTTCAGTCATTATTTCCTCAAATATTCTTTCTACCACTTTTCCATTTTCTTCTCCTTCTGGGACACCAATAATGCATATGTTTTTGCACTTTGCTTTGTCTTTAAAGTCCCTGAGATACTGTTCCATTTTTTTCCACTCTCTTTTCTTTCTGTTTCCATCTTTACCAGTTCAGATGTCTTCGAAATCACTAAATCTGAGTTTGAGCAATTCAAATCTGCTCTTTTGTGCCTCTAATGTATTTTTAATATCATCCATCATGTCTTTCATTCTCATAAGTCTCTTACTTTTCTTTGCAGACTTTCAAATTGTTCTTTATGCTCACCCAATGTCATCATATTATCCTTTATCTCTTTAGTCATATTTTCTTTCAATTCTTTAAATTGATTTAGGAGAGTGGTGTGATTATCATTTTTTTTTTTAAATCCTGTGTCTCTTCAGGATATTTGGTTTGTTCCTTTGGCTGGGCCATTTCTTCCTGTCTCCTAGTATGGCTTGTAAATTTTTGCTGATATCTAAACATCTGATATGTTGGTGAATTTACTTTGATGGCCAATTTCTCTCTCTTGCCTATTATTATTTTTTCACAGCTCTTCTTTGACATTTGGTTCAACTCATCCTAGGTCTTTAAAATTGCCCAGCTTAAGTTATCAAAATCATGCCAGGGACTCATTAATGGGGCACAGCTTTTCTCCCAAAAGTTAGGGTATAAGAGATACGCAATTGCAGTTTTTGTCCATTCAATTTCCAGACTTTCCAGCAGATAGTGCTTGCTGGCACACCTTTCCACAGGGGTGTATCTCTTGGTTTTCCTTTGTTTTGGTCTGGCTAGAGCCAAGATTCACAGTGGACTCTGCTGGCCAAATTCACTTAAGAAAAGCCCCCAATTCCTCCTTGTAACAGCTGACAGGGTGGAAGACATCTGCTCCTCTCTGTCAGCTGCAATGAGCTAGGGATTTTACCCCCACTTAATATATCTGGTGTGGAGGAGGTGAGCCCTTCCCAGCAGCCCAGAGGTTTAGTAACTCACAGTTTGTTGTTTTGGTTTCTTCATGTCTCTGTCCCTCACCCTCCTGGGAGTTGTGAAGCACTGTCCTGGTCTACTGACCCCCAAAAGACGTCTCTCAGGCAGCTTTTGGCTCTTTCTCCATTGTTTTTTTTTTGTGAGACAGCTGAGCCTTGTCTTCCTAATCTGATGCTATCATCCCACAATCCTCCTCTTTTCACTTTCTTTATATTATCTTTTGATCTGCAAAAGTTTTTAATTTTGATGAAATCAAATTTATCATTTCCTTTGTTGCCTTAGCTTTTCATGTGATATCTAAGATTCTCTTGACAATCCAGGTCATGAAGTTTTGCCTCGATGATATCTTCTAAGATTTTTATAGTTTTAACTCTTATATTTAGGTCCTTGATCTATTCTGAGTTCATTTTTGGCAATGATGTGAGGTAGGGCTCTTACTTTATTCTTCTACTTATGGATAGCCAGTTTCTCCAGCACCATTTGTTGAAGAGACCCTTCTTTCTCCACTGCCTGTAATTTGCACCCATGTCCACAGAAGTGTCAGTCTAATTCTAAATTTTCGTATTTGTTCCACTGACCTATGTGTCTGTCTTTGTACTGGTACTACACTGTTTTCATTATTGTTGCTTGTTACTTTGTAATACAATTTGAAATCAGGAAGTATGAGTCCTCTAGCCCTTTTCTTCCTTTTAAAGATTGTCTTGGCTGCTCAGTGCCTTTTGCAATCCCATGTAAACTTGAGGATTGGTTTTTCCATTTGTGCAAAAAAAAAAAAAAAAAAAAGGCTGATGGAATTTTAACAGGGATTTCTTTGAATTTTTATATTGCTTTGGGCAATATTGACATATGAACATATTAACTATTCCTACCCAGAACATGGGTGAGAATTGTCTTACCATTTATTTAGGTCTTCTTTAATTTCTTTCATCAGTGGTTTGTAGCTTTTAGTATATGAGTCTTTTATATCCTTAGTGAATTTATTCCTACATATTTTTTCTTTTATATGGTATTGTAAATGGAAGTGTTTTCTTAATTTCCTCTCTGGATTATTCATTGCTAGTATAAAGGAACACAATTGTTTTGTGTGTGTCTGTGTGTGAATCTTGTACCCTGCCATTTTTCTGAATTCATTTATTAGCTCTAATAGTTTTCTTGTGGAGAACTTTAGATATTATATATATATAAGATTATGTTGTCTTCAAAATATATTATGTAATATTTTAAAATTATATAGTCTTCATATTTAAAAAAATATCTTAACTGAACTGGTTGAACAAATTTGAAAGGCCTTAGTATAATGAGTTTATAATGGTACCTATAGAGGACTTTGGGCATGTTAAGCATTTGGATAAAGTTGATGTGCTACCCAGATAGAAATAATATATTTTTAAGAGCATTAAAGAGGCAAGCATTGTAAGACCTTGAGACCATATTTTTTGAGATGTGGGTGAAGGAAGCCGAGATGATGGGTCAAAGTGCCCTGAAGGCTCTCATTGTAGTTTGAAGATATCCTGATTGAGGCATTGTTTGTCATCCTTCTCTTCTTTTTCAAGGAAGGTTTAATCCTACTGTTTTGGAATAAGAATCATCAGTTCAGTCTTTCCTGGCAGTTTGGGGTATGGACTTTCCTAATATTTTCCAGAGCTGAGAGAGCTGAGCAAATTGCAAAGGGCATTGAATAGCCAAGACAATCTTTAAAAGGAAGAAAAGGGCTAGAGGGACTAGCCCTTTTCTAGTAGTCAAAGTAGCCAATGAAGACAAACAAACTGAAATGAAAATCACCATCAGGACTTTAATCACTTATAGAAACTGCTTAACCTGGCAAAAAAAGTTTTTCCTCCTTGGAACAGCATCACCAGGCGGGGGCCAGAGAGATCACCACAGATGTGCAGGTACGGCTCACTGCCGAGGGACCCCAGAACAAAAGGTGCCTACAGTTTTAGAGACAGGGGGCTGGAGGAAGAGGGGACTCAGGGCGGAAAATACTAAGGCATTTGTAATTGTCTATGTGTGGTTAGGCCTGAAAAAGATCACTCCTAGGGTTCGGCCATGAGCCAGACTCCTCACCTGTGCTAGAGTTCTTCAGGCTGGGATTCATATTAAAATCCACCCATCGCTGTGATTCATGACTCATTATGCTAGATAGTAGAGAGCTTTACATTTTAGGCAGCACTCTATATACTAGCAAATTACAGGTATTTATTGATTTCAAGTGAATTATAAAATATGGAACAGACACAATACATTCAGGAAATGAAGCCCAAAAGAGTGTGGATAATGTGAATAAACCACTGGCAGTAATTAAATCTGTATAAAACAGTGGCCTAAATGAGCACACAGAACAGTTTCTGAAGAAACATTCACTTATCGTTTGACAATCTGAATTTGTGTGTGATGAATTAGCCCATTTCTTGTAAAAAAACAAATGAGGACATGACAATCTCCAGTGCTTTTGGCTTGGCAGAGTCTGTGAGACTCAGTGGAGGGTGAGAAGGAAGGAGGCAGCCAGGCTTCCAATTTTACGTTCATTCTTCCTTGTTCCTCACAAAAAAAGAGAAGGACAAGGATCTGATCATAGCTATCAAATTTCAGGTCAATTATTACAATTTGCAGTGGACAAAACACTGTACTGTCAAGGTTACATTCAGGAGTGCCCTGCTCTCAGGTCTGCTTCCCTCTTCCAGCAGATGTCAGCAGCTCTGTTTCCCTCTCCCCCTGCAGAACTTGATCCATTAGAGGACTGTTGACTATATGGTTTTCTCTCTTCTTCCATATGGCAGCCTAGCCAAGGACTATGTCCTAGGCCAGTTCACCTCTAGGCATTAAGGGCAGATGTGCTGTCTCTTTATTATTTCACTATTTATCTTCCTGTTGCTGATATGTGTAATTGCCAATAATAGCGGGTAGGACTCCTTATGTACCTCAGATGTTGATATAATGGTATACAGTTTTGGTTTTGAGTTCAGAAAGCATTCGGTAGGTATGAAGGCTCCTGGAAGTATCTCTCCCATGCAAACTTGTGATCCAAGAATCAGCTACTCTGTCTCTTACTGTGTGGACCTGCTTGGGATGTCAGGATCTGGCAGAGAATGATATTGATATTTATGAGGACTCTAGATAGTTTTGGTGGAGAAATCGCAGGCAATGTGCAAAATATTAGTTTTCTCGGGGATAATGAGGAAAATATATCCAAACATCATTGATTAAACCCATGGAGAACTACATGAAGAATTACTAATTTCTATAGGTTGCTGGTTCTAGTGCAACATAGTAGAGTCTTGGGTGCCAGGAGGAAATGCTATTAGCAGTGGCCACTTCTCTGGAACTGCCTCTGCATCCAGGGGTCCAATGGGCTCTGTAGCCGAACCCGAGTCATAAAAATGCCTCATATCTCATCTATGATAACATGAGATTAGAGGCATCTGCCTGATATTCCTCAATATTTAAGGCCTTGAAGTAACTGGTCCCCAGGGTTTAGGATGAAGCTGAAGGCTATGGCTCAGTAGGAATAGAGATAGTTCTTACAGTAAGATCTGCAGAGCACAAGAGACCTTGAAGTCAAATGCTTTTCATCTAATGAAAAATTGCTTGCCTCTTTCACTCTTAATGTGTTATGAGGGAATAATGTTTTCCAGACCTGCCTGACCCCCGTGGTATTGTAATAGATTGGATGCAGAAGCAGCTGTGAGAATCTAGTTACCTTTAAAGAGGTTTACAAATATGTAAAGTGATGACACATTACTTATTTTTAGAAAAGATGGTTCCTTTTTTCATAAAAATGTTATTTATGTTCACATAAACTGGGTTATTGCTTTAAATTAATTAAAAAGTTAATACTTCAAAAATTTCTGTTTTTATTTCCAATAGTAATACATATAATCCATATAGGCAAAAGTTCAGTAGTGTTCTCAATAATTTTTAAGATTGTAAAGAGTTCCTGATTTCAAAACATTTGAGAACTGCTAGAACTCAGGATGAGGTCTGACCACAGATTCCTATATAGTTGTTTGGTGTTTTGTTTGTTTGTTGCATTGTCTATGTTATTACTTCAGTATATGGAGCCAATTTGAAAGTCTACTGGCAGAAAAGACAATAGCAAAAATAAAAGTAAATGGTATTGAATTTATTTTCATCATTAACAAAGCCACCTTTGACTGTGCTGTAATGGGAGTAAAGTGATCATTGAACGTATGCAATGGGTTTTTGACCAGAGAAAGGGTGGCTCCTTTATTAAAAAGATGTTTTAGAAACTGCCCTTATATACGTTGTAGAAGACATGGGACTGAGAAAAATAATTGATAAAACCCATGTAGCTTTTTAAAAATTTTAAAATTTTTTTACTTTTTTAAAATAGATACTTAGATTACATAAATGTTACAAAAAAAAAATTATAGGGATTCCCATATGCCCCACCTCCCACACCTCCCACAACCTCCCACATAAATATCCTTCATTAGTGTGGCACATTAATTGCAATTGATAAACTCATCCTGGGGCTTTGCCTTTAAGCATGGACCATAGTTCACATTGTAGACCACACTCTCTCCCATACATTTCTGCATGTTATATGATGATATAAAGTGACCTTTATCTGTCGTTGCAATGTCACTCAGTACAATTCCCAAGGCCCGAAAAAGCCCCTGTATTACAACTGCTTTTCCCTCTCCCTGCACCCAGAGCCTCCAGTGGCCACTGGCTCCACATCAATGTTGTAATTTCTTTCATTGGTATAATCACAATATGTCTATAGTAGAATACCCAGTAAGTATTGGTCCACTCTAGTCCATAGCTCTTCTCCCCATCCTGAGGAGTCTGGGATGGTGATGTCCACTCCACCTCCAATTGAGAGGGGGTTTATATCCCATGGGGAAGATGGATGGGATTGTCCTGCCTGCAGCTGCTGACTCTCTCCATTCTCTGGGATGGCCGTTGTCCATCATCATCTCCCGGCAAGTTGTCCTGGGTGAGTCCAATGAGCTGTAGAGTAGGAGTTGCTGCTCCACCAAGGTTCCAGACCCAGCTGGCACATGGACAGCCCAAGACTCAAGTCTCTGGATGTACACCTACAAACTCCAGCACCAAGTATAGGTTTGAATAGAAGGGACAGATGAGCTGTGTGCAGGGAAGACATAGTTGAGTCCAACTCTGTCACTCTCAGGAGCACAAACTCCAAAGTAGGGCTCACTGGCAAGGCACCAAACTCTGGAACTATCCATCCTGACGTAGGACCTGGGTATATTTCCAGAGCCCTCAGGAGCCCCACTATTTGGGGTGATAGCCACTTTGGAATTCTATGAGATCCTACTGAGGCGTGTGTGTTACCTCTGGGATGACCTCCCGACTCATTTTGAAGTCTCTTAGCCATATAAACTCATTTGTCTTTACCTTTTCCCCCTTTTATTCAAGGTCTTTTCCCAGTCACATTGCCAGTTGGCGCTTGGTAGCAATCCCTTGGTGCCAGGGAAGCTTATCCTCGGGAGTCGTGTCCCATGCTAGGAGGAAAGTAATGCAATCATATGCTGAGTTTGGCTTAGAGAGATGCCACATTTGAGCAACAAGGAGGCTCACAAGAGGCAACCCTTAGGCACCCCATAACAATAGGCTAAGTTTCAATTTCAAGAGCAAAGACTCATAAGCCTAGTCATCAATATCAAGGACCCATCAGCGGATCATCCTCCTCTGCCAGTCACTGCCCTTGCACTTGGGGTACTGATGCTGCTCCCTTAGAGAATGTGGCAGAGCTCTCCAGGATGGGAATTCAATATTCTCTCATTTATTGTGTGATACTCCACCCACTGTGACAATGCCCCATGAACATTTGAACATTTGTATATACCTTATATTTATGCTCAGGTGAACTTCCTCCCATGTATCCCCCATCCCTGACACCCCACACAAACGATCCTCCCCTGCCCCAGTTGAAACCCTTCTGTGATCCAAAGCTTCTTCAAAGATGAAGCCATTACAATAGCTGAATACAATTAATAGGGAAATGAAATAATAAGTTTAAATGTAAGAGATAAAATACATAAAAATTTAGGAAAAAAAACTAAAAATAAAATAAAATTAAAAGATTGGGATGTTAAAAAAAAAATGAAAAATAAAAAAAAATTTTTTTGACCTTTTGCCTTTCATCACTCCCATATAACTTTCAAGGTTTTTCACATATTGTTTCTGAAGGATCTAAAATATGACTCCAGTAAGATAAACCATATTTTGTCTAAATGAACATTAATCAGACCATTGTCTTGTCAATATAGAATTCAAGACTATACACATATTTACTGAGGCAGAGATTAAGAATGAGTTTCAAATACATTTACAAGAATCACAATGTATTATTTTTTATTTTTAAAATAGACACAATTAAAATGACTATTTCATGAACTGATTTTTCTGAGAGAGTTAAAGAAATATTAACTAATTTTGCTGGAGGAATAGTATATGTTTGAGCATGGGTAAAATAAATATTGTGTTTAGTCAGTATCATGCTAATTTGAATGATATGGCCATTTACAATTTTTCCTATCCCTGCATGGCTAAACAATTACATTTCTGGGAATAATATTTACATTTTATTTGTTATACATGAAATGGAATCTAAAACTTTCTTGTAGCATTTTTGAAACATCATTTTACATCTTGTTTTTGAACATATACTGTCCTAATTAACTTAAATCTCTTTTCTTTTGCCAATCTTATAGCAGAAGCACTTCACCTCTTGAAGTCTCATCCCTCCTCATTATTCCTCAGTACTAAATTGATTATGCTCTTAATAACAATTTAATATGTAATTGTTATAAACAAGAAATATGCCTCTGCTGAGGGACTCTTGCATGGCTTGCCTATATAGTTTCTTGGATGTATTGATGTACCTCACTGTCCACATCATGTGGAATATTGAAGTATCAGAAGAAAAGTTCACTGTAATTTTCAAGACTTAGGCAATAGATCAGTATCACATATGCATATATGTATTTTGTAGCTAATACGTTTAGAGTGAATGAAAAACTTTTAAAAAGTTCTGTTTTTGCTCTGTTGAAACTTATGTAGTGATAATTTTGAATTAAATAGGATAAGTTAACTATTAATTGGGAAAATATGCCCCAGACAGTTTTCATAATTTAGAAAATATATAAGGCATTTTAGAAAGAAAACTTTTATTTTGGCATTTTTGAAATAAAATACCAGATTGTCAAACCCAGCTCATAAGAATCAGAGCTCTTACTTAATATTACACTTTACTAGGAGATTAAAGTATACTAGCAATCCGAGGGGCATGTGTGGTGCAGGGAGAGGTCCAAGACAGCTACCGAGCTACATCCACGGTTCAATTGTTGGCCCACATTGAACCTATAAGACTTCTAAGCGATTTCACATCTGAAATCTCCAAGTACTATATGCAATCATATCATTTACATGGAGGATGTTTCAGTTTACTAAAAGCTGCTGGGAGCATTATACCAGAAATGGGCTGGCTTTTCTAATAGGAATTTATTAAGTTAAAAGCTTACAGTTCTGAGACAGTTCAAGTGTCCAAATCAAGGCATCATCAATAGATGCTGTCTCACTAAGTTGCAGCTATGGGTGATCAGGCACATGGTGGCATCATCAAAAGATGCTTTGTCTCTGACCTCAGCTGTGGGCAATCAGGCCCAGGGCAGGGCATAATGACGGCTCCGCTAGTCTCTTCCCTCTCCTCCAAGCCTCGTGGCTGGTTCTGCTTCAGGCCGCTCAGTCTCTGGCTTTTCTCTCTCCAGGGTTTCTTTCTGAGCTCCTGGGTTCCTTCTCTCTGTTGCTGTGGCTTTTTTCCTGTGTATGTGACTTTTTAGTCTTCTGTTTATAAAGGACTGCAGTAAAGGGATTAAGACCCACGCTGGGTCCCTCAAGCCAATCAAAAGTTCTCTTAACTGAAACTAAAAAAAAAGCTTCCATCTACAGTGGGTTTATAGGCACAGGAATGGTTAAGAACAGCATTTTCTGGTGTCCACAAAAGACGCAAGCCAGCACAGAGGGAAATATTTTTTTATGAAGCATCTCCATGTTATATGCACATGGTTACATAGCTCACCTGATATTTTTCAGGGATCCATTTCCCATAAATTCATAGATTCTGAATTTCTGTCCTTTACCATAAGCAGCCAGGACAGACCAGGTACATTGTACATTGTGCTAAAGGTATTCCATAGGTAAGCACTCTCCTGCCAGCAGATGCCGTCAACTCATTGCCAGATGGTCGTTCAATAATATGGTTACAAAGAGATTAGGCTGGTCACCATCCTTCTCTCTCATTCAGAGTTGTTAGTTACCTTGATAAAATGAGAGGGTTATTGTAAGCTGTGCTAACCGTTATCTTCTTATAACTATTCATTCCTAAATCTTTTAGATTATTTTCCCTTTTCTCTCAAACTTTATTTCACTTCAATTTTGATTAATTTTTAATTACTGAAAATAGTGTTAATATTACTATTAAAAATATTATCCAGATGTTTCTAAGTTTATCAGACATGGTACAGGCATGTCTTGAGTAATAAACATTTGCCTTAGAACATTCCCTTATTAGGTGATTGTGGCCCAGATTTTGGAATTTTAGACTTGGAAGGGTGAGGAGTGAAAGTCTAAAGCAGGGCTTCTTAATAGGGGTCCATGAGCTTGAATTGAAATTCAAAAAAAACATTATTCTTGTGGGGACGTGTTGGTGCGGCTGTGATATATTTATAAAATAATACACAGTATAGTGTGGACTTAGTAAGGGTTCCATGGTTTTCACCTGACTGGCAGAGGTGTCCATAGAACAAAAAAGGTTAAGAACCCCTGGTCTAAAGACTTTCGGCAGTTTTCCAATTTTTATATTCTCTTAGAAGAAATGCTTATTTCACATAAAAATGATGTGCCAATATTCTGTCCACTCTGCTATTATAATTCAGCAAATCTTATTTGCAAAGGTAATTATTTTGACCTAAATTTGCATTATTTACTTGCTTCCATTGACTTGTAATATTACTAGATTCTATATTTTTGTGGAGAATTAAATATTATCTCATAAAATGAGTAAACTCATTGGCACAGAAAATTAAACCAAAATCTAGATCAAAAGTAGAACATAAGAGCATCATGAGTAAAAAGTAATTGTATAAAATAACTTTTTCATAAAGCTGCTTGACTTAAATGTAGCTTTGGACAACTATAAAATATCAGAATTTATTTCTATCTTTAATATGATTTATTATAAAGTAGTGAATGCTATTTCATAGAATATTATTTTTCTTTGTAGATGTAAAGATTGTACAGAGGTATCTAAATTTTAAGTTACTTTTAGTGACATAACTGATGGCAAAATTTATCAATAAAATCCTCAGGAATATTTGCAATCTACTTTTTCACTAGGAGAATGGGTTCTGTCTTTTAGAAAATAAATCACATAAGACTCTTATATAGGAGTCAATTAATACTATAAGATTCATAATTTGAAATATTTATAAATAGATTCAGATGTTGACAAAATGATGTGAACATGCCATTGATAAAAATAAACAAACAAAAGATAAAAGAGATAAAACTTTGTAATTGCAATTTAAATTTTTATGTTATCTGTTTTGCCATTCCTCTCAAAAGTGGCTGCTAGCTCTACCAGAGAGAGAAAATGAATTTTATGTCTGAAAGAGTGCTTAAAAAGATTTTGAGCAAAACATTTTGTGAAGACATAAGGAGTAATTGTCAATATAGATATCTAAGTTATGTTGACACAATATGCCACTCACAGATGCTGATCATTTATTACTGTTTATTGAGGAATTTAAAATTTTAGGGTGAAAATAGAGATCAAATGTTTTATTCATTCAGCATGTAGCTATTTTGGATTGATATAATTTTTTTATTTCTAGGTTAACCACATCAAGATTAAAACACACTCATTTTTACTCATTTTCCCCTTCTCAAAACCATTCTTTCTTAATTCTTACAATAATTTAAACAGCTAATGGGGATTTAGAGATGAGATGAGAGATCATTGAAGAAGACCATTATTTGCAATAGATCTTTTCTCATGTTAAAATATGATGATAATATTTTAAAGAAAAGTTCTAGTCCACCTTTCTAATTTGCCTTTTCAAATAGAGGCAATACAGAGATATTCAGGTTGGGTTATCTAGTTCTGTCTACAGGACCTTTGGTTTTATCCATTGTGACCATCATTGCTTCATGGTTCCAAAAAGCATGGAAAGTCTCCCCTGGGAAGACTGGCCTCAGTTTTTGGTTATCCATTCTTTATGTCCCCTGATTATCTGCATTAAGCAATAGCCTGGTTGGCTACCCGTCTGTATGGTCCTTGGGAAGCTCATGGTCTATTAGACACTACCTTATATACCCGTAAGGCGCTCACTGTTCCCAAATGGCTGTCATTCTAAATTTGCAGCCCATATACAGTAATTGCACCCACCTTACCTCTGCCAGTTGTGCTGCCATCTGGCCTCTGCTTTTCTGGGATTCTAGCAATCCTGTTGATATTAGACCATTTTTGTACCATCACTTCTTACCATCAGCCCTATCCTACAGAAAATGACAATCCACTGAGTTTATCAACAATGCTAGTTGCCTCTCATGAGCATAGACAAACTCAAAAGGTGGAGAGGAATCAAGTTATTTAAAATTCTCAAGTATTCTCTATCCAGAGAGCCCTATTGCAATCCCCAAGTCTCCTCCTCCTCTATCAGGCCCTGACTTTGGCAAGAAAGATTGATGACCCTGGAAATTCTGTCTTCTCTGAAATGTGAACATTAAGTACCATTAAGTCCTGTGGCTGGTTTCTGCTCAATCCGCTGTCCAGCAGCTGGATGAGGGTCTCTTTATATGCCAGCTGGAGCTCTCTGCAAGTCACCGCTAGCCTTAGCGGGATAATGAACTGCCCTGAACCGGACATCTCGTCTTTATAATACATCATTGGCACCAGCAACAACCGTCCAACTCCACAGTCCTTATTATTACTAGATTACTCATACCTTTCAAATGCCAAAGCTATTGCTCAGGCCAGTGTGTCGTCTTTCATGCATTCCATGCCCCAGGTCACCACAGCTGGCAGAGCCTTAGCGATTGCAAGGCTTAAGCTTCCATGAATTACTGGTTATTTACTTCCCAGAACCACTCCTGAAACCATTTATCTTAAATTAGAATTTTCCTCTGCAACAAGAATTTGATTGCAAGTAATTTATTGTGGGAGGCCCCCTGGAATAAACCTTGTGAGTAGGAAAATAAGGAAGAGAAAGATGACATGCAAAAATATAAGTCCAGGTGAAGTCCCAGACTCAGCCTGATCACGTTTGCTACCCCCCACCCCCATGGTTTTTGAGTAGAATAAATTGCTTCAGAGTTTGGCCACAAAGCAAATGATGTGCATCAGCCCTCCCACTCTTGTCATTGGCTAGGGACTGCCCTTGGGGGAAATGGCGTGAACTCCC
>JAKSZT010054215.1:8597319-8834082 GCA_026826555.1 Tolypeutes matacus | reverse complement strand
AGGTCTGGGGAATACCCCACCCGTCAAAGGGGGAGTTCAGGTCACGGGTGGGGGCATTTAGGACAGGTATGGAAGAGGAAGATGAGGTGAAGGATCATATCTGATGGACAACTGCAGTAATGGGAGCTGTAGCTCTTTCCACTACCGTCTTCTCCAAGTGCTCCCTCAACCCGAAACGGCTCTTCCCTAAGAAGCAGGAGCTGCGGGGTGGGGGGGAGAGGTGGGGCTGGCAACCAGGACCCTCTGCTGCCACCTCTACCCAGGGTAGAGCTTCTGCAAGACTGAGCCAGGTGGGGTGAGATACCCAGTGCACCCTGGCCGCCAACTAAACGGGAATAATCCTTTAGGGCATGAAGCTGGAGGAGACGGCCACTGCCCCTTGGCTGCGAGCTGAGCTGCTCAAATCACTCTTCCTTAACCCCAAGCTGAGGGTGCTAGCAGCCTTTGCGTAATCCTTTGCTTAATCCTGTTGAACAAATGCCTCTCCATGTGTCGTGAACACATTGACCACTCTCCTGAGATGCTGAATTAAAATTAGTAGAATTCAAAATTAGTCTTTCCTAATTTTGAAACTTTTAATAGCTTCCACTCTGGGCCAAAGGTTCTGCCAAGCTCTTTGCACCACCATCCTTCAAGTCCTGCCTCCCAGGGCAGTTGTGATAGTTTGTCCCAGCTCTGTGCCACCAGCCCCTGCCAGGCTTCCTTGTATCTCACTACTAATGGTGGGCACTTGCACCCATCTCAGGGGAGTATTTTGGACACCAGAGCCACCTCACAATTCTGGAGAGTCACAAGTGACTAGGGGTTTACGTCACCTTCCTGTGGAAGCCTGCGGCTGCTGATTACTTGATTTGGAGTGCAAACTCCCTTCTCATTTGTCTCAAAACAGAACCAGGTCTCAGCAAAATGTCCAGTTCAGAGTCTTCAATAGCATCAGGTGGATTTGACTTCTCTTTCTTCCCTATCCTGATCCCCAGTTTCTAACTGGAAAATTCCTTAATAAATCACTTACACTCAAAGTCTTGGCTCAGAATCTGCCCCTGGGAAAACTCAAATTAAGACAAATATTTTTATAACATGCTGATGACTTTGCAGATCAGATCCTGACAAAAGGTAGCAAGTCCATAAAAGAAGTGGGCTCTGACATGAAACAAGACAGACCCTATTATTAAAATTTTAGTATAGAATTTCACTCCAAGAGATCACAAAAACCAGGCAACAGAAATTCATTAGGTGATTCATCTATGTGCCAACTTTTGGGCTACACAAAGTTCATTTTGCTATAGAGCAGTGAAATGGAAATTTGCCATTCTACGGAATTTAACAAGAGGCTAGAGCTGGAAGCTCCCTGCATGTATATGTATCTCTGTCATCCTAGTTTACACACCCCTGGTAAGCAGGTGACACCAATGGAATCCAGGCACTAGTTCTGTATCATGAGTTTCCCCTAGAACTTTATGGGAGTAATCTCTTAGGGTTAGAGGTAGATGTCAACTCCAGGAAGAGGGTGGCAGGGGAGTATATGGCAATCAAAAAGGGAGAAAAAATTCCCTTTAAGATACACAAATGCTTATTTATTTTCATTGCTAATATACCAGCATAGGATATTTGTGTCCATTAATATATGATCCACATGTATTGATGTGTGTGTGCATGTGTGTATGTGTGTATGTGCCTGTGTAATTCTAATGTAGGGTTCTGCAAAAATATATACCAGATTTTATTGAAAAAATAAGTCTTACGAAAAGGGGGCTTGAAAGGAAGGTAAAGTCTTTTCAGAGCATAAGTGGGAGAAGGTGGTGGAGCAGGGAAAGAGCCTGATACAAATAAATTACACAGCACAGATATTTCAGCCAAGGATGTAGGTGGGAGAGGTGGGTGAAAATAGGGTGACACAAGAAATAATCAGAGATTATAAGACTTCTGTGTTCTGTTGAGTTTTTAAAAAAGCAATAAACTTGTCAAAATTTATCCTTTGTCAGCAAAAGCCTGGGGAGTAGATACAACACTTTCCACCACAACACAGCATAGGAATAATAAGCCAGTCCAGAATATTCATTATCAGTGCCAAAGAGCATATTTTTCAGATTGGGTCATAGAGAAGAAAAGAAGAAAAGCTTTCTTTTCAACAGAGTTCATGAACAGGATGTTAACTCTTAAGCCTATTATCGACGAAGAATTTAAAAGTCTAAATTTTGAGCAATTTTATATGGGGGAATATGTAAGTCTCTGCTGTTAGAACCTCTTCCCTGAGCCAAGTCTAAGAAATAATGGTGCACGCTCCATCACTTTCCCCAGGTGCTGAGTGTCCTAGAATATAACTTAGAAAACACCCCATGATTATATTAATACGTTTAATTAACTCAATTCATCATTAATTCCCTAGTTAGTGTAAGACTCTGACATACTTTTCCCTTTTATTATAAAGTTCCTGGTTTTGTGTGGATTTTGACCTAGTTTGCAATTACTTAGTGTTGGAGAATCATACATTTTTGCTTTCATGTTACCCTTCTAACTTCCTGATGCTCACAGCATGATCTTCTGGGGGATTCTCAGCTACCCTGGACCACAAGGCGAGGCATTGGCTATCTCAGCAATTAGCAGGCCTGACTTGCTTACTCAGAAACTTGCAGTTCACCCATGGCTCAGTTGCAAGGGGAAGAAAATATATTTCTTATCACTTGTGGTCACATTCTTTTGCATCCTTTCTCCTTGTAGTCTTTTTTATCATTTCCCCCCCAGATATCCCACATACTATCCCTTTGATAGCAGCCAGTCATTCTCTGTGTTCTGTGGGAACATTTTCTCTTCAACACATCTCTAGGGTTCTCACCTTTCACCCATTCCAGAACACATTATTAGCCATTTCTCCTTTACCCTGGGGTGAGATAAGAAAATGACAATTGTACATCAATTAATATGCCCGTGAATGAGCTTACATATCACTAGAGGAACAGTGAATATTACTGAAATTGACATGGAAGAGAAAATTCTGCATATCAAGGAGATGAAGGCTGGTCCCTTGGCTCATTCTCACTTTAGAGTCACATCGATTCCCTAATAAAGAGCATCTCAGTAACTGCCCACCTCACTATAACTGTATAAAATGTGTAGTCTTATGTTTTGCATGCATATGTGCTTATGTGTATGGGGACTGATGATTCAAGTAACTATTTTTGCAAACTGTGTACATTTCAATCAGAAACATATTAGTAACTCTCTACCCCTTGTATGATACTGAGTAAGTAATTCCATTACCTCTTGATAAAAGTTGGTGCATCACTGGATGGGTCCAAAGAGCAATTGCAGTCAAGTTGCCATCTGGCTTCTGTACCTGCAATTAAGTTGGCAGACTTTGGCAGTGGTTTCCCTATTGCCACGTGTAAAATATTTTTTTTGTGTCTCATTTTTCTTGAGCAGTTAACACTGTGTACCATTTCTTTTAAAAATTTTTCCTCCATTGGCTTTTGTAAACCACTTCAACATTCTTCTACGTCACTGATCATTTCAGGTTCTTTTTCCTTCTCTCTTCTATTATTCTGTCTCTTAAAATTTTTATGTTCCCCACGATTCTCTATTCTTGGTTTTCAGATATACTTTTCTTCGGTGAAAATGAAAGAAAATATGATCCAAAGTGACTAGTGCAAGAAGAGGCACAAGTAAAAGAATAGGCGAAGGGAAGGTTGGCTTCACTTTATAATCAAACTATGTCACTAAGATCTAATTATGCTCTGTGTGCCAGATTCATTCTGTCCTCCTCCATTTGTGGATTTCACTTTTATGCAAAACATGCTAGCAAGAAGGCAAGAGTGGAGCCAAACTGTGAGTTTCCAAAAGCAAACCCAGGGGCAAAACTCACAGGCAGCTGTCTGTGCAGCCCCAGTGTGAGACTTTAATAACTCGCGGGCGCTGATGGGTCTAATTCCTCACCCGAGGCCACTGACGACCACGCTATGCTGACTACCTAAGCACAGGGTTTGGCAATTTGGGGAAGGTCAATTCTTGATGCAGAAATGTGTGGCATTAGATGGTGCTTAGCATTTCTTACCCTAGGGGAACATCAGTGGCATCCCCAAAACATCCTCATGCACTGCCAATTGTATCCAATGGGATGGGTGGGAATGCCACTCAGAACAGGGAACTACTGGTTTAGACCAGTCAGGACCCTTCTCTAAATGGGGTGAATCCATCTGACCTATTTCATGGTCTCAGAGTACAGGAGAATAGATTTCTCAAAGGAAATTTATGTTTACTATTTAATGAAAAAAATATGAATGAGGGTTGCAGTGAATGGATGTCCCCTCTAGGCTTTTTCAACGTCCATATGCTTTTCTGAGGTAATATCCTGAAAATTGTCACTATCCTTGTCAGGTTAATGACCTCTCCATCAATCAAGAGCAGGATTTGTCTGCTGTGATCCAGGATAGTATGTATGATATAACCTCACTATATGTACTATAACCCCTGGGGGTCCAGTCCTTAGTTGGTCATTTCCCCTTCATCCCAGTTTGTTCTTCTACTTCAATTCTCTTTCTGTTGACTCTTCTATGGCTTCTCTGCATCCTGTACCCTCCATATCAATTAAACACCAAGTCATATTGATTATGCTTCCTAAAGATAATTATAACCCATCCTTTCCACTCACACCATGAGTTATAAAAATAGTAAAAGTAAATTATGGCAACAGTGATTTTTAAAAATATATATACATATATTCCATGGACAGATGTACTTTATTTCAACATCTGCATAAATATGACTTAATATAGAACAATTACCGGTTTCTCAACAATACTTGGTCCTGTCCTTCAGTTTGTCTTGTAATTCAGTTGACTGACACTTTATTAGCAGTAGCCCCCATCACTAATCATTTTTACCATGCACAAAATCTGAAATCTTTGGGTGGCACTTCTCATTTCTCTGGAAATCTTTTAATTTGCTTCCAGTTGCAATAAGGCAACATGTTTATCTGCTCATATTCATTCCACTGGAGGCACAAATATTGCTCAATTCTCTTGTTTAAGTTTGCAAGCGTGTCATATACAAATATAGAACTTACTGTTAGCACACATATAAAAAGTATCACTGTATGCTCTAATAACCTTGGTTTTAAGTTTTTTTCATAAATTATTACACATCTTGTTCTACAAATAATAATAAAACATTGAATTCTACAGGTTAGAATTTCTAAATGACATTAACAGGAATTTCTGGAATGAGCTAGAAGATTAAAACAAATATTTTCTATTTCAACCCCAGTTAAGTTTTTGAAAAGCTTTACATTTGTTGACAGGCACAGGCCACTCAATAACTTGATGTCACCACTAAAGATGAGGTTAATCTGGTGGATGGACATTTGCATGCTAGACCTTGATAGCAGTGGTCATCTCTTAATTTTTTTGCCCTTTGTTTTAAATAAAATTAAATATTCACATGGTAAAAATTGTTAGCAGTACATAAGGTCTAAAACAAGTAAACGTCCTTTTCTCCATTAACCAGCGAATCTGAAGTCGTCAAGATCATTTAAACAGTCATATGAATAATTTGTGAACTGAAGTCAACCTTGGAGTCTCTTTATCTGAAAATCACTCTGAAGTCTTTGGAATTGTGTTGATTGTTTCATATATTAGAAAGCCATGCAATCGTCAATCTTCTTTAAAAAAAAGAAAGGAGCAAAGCAACATGGCAGAACCAGCTGACCCCAGGCCACACTTGAGACTCACGGCTTTACGGAGAGTCTGGTGTCATCCTTGAAAGTTTACTAACACATTTACTCACAATGGATTTTCACAAGTAAGAAAAATATTTTTTAATCAAATTGAGGTCATCTGGTCCTTATAATATGGAGAAGCTTAAATCTGTCAGATTTAGGTCATCTGCTCATTACTTAATAGAAAAAATATCATTATTTAACATTGTACAAAAAGGCCTTAGCCATTGTGTCCCAAGCAAAAAGTTAAAAACAGGCCCAGCCTTTCTAAAGAGCAAAGGGAAGGCAAGAGGACAAGGCACTAAGGACGGAGAAGGGAAATTCCTTAAGAGACCCTTCAACCGCAGCCATAAGATGCAAATTGTTTTTCCTTCAAAATCCACTTGCTCTCTGGGTGAGCAGGAAAGGCCCACAGAGACACCGGCTGCAGGAGCTCGGCGAGGCCTTCTTGAAGGCCTCGGATCCTCCTGGCCAGTTGCACATCCGTTGGGAAAAGAGTGAGCGGCTGGCATGTAGAGAGAGGAGGTGGGTGTCCTCAGAGCCCAAGGAGAGATGCTTCTGCTGCCTCTTGCAGGGCCAACTGAAGTCCACTGCCAGAGAGCCGAGCGCACATTCCTCTTTCCAGGAGCCTGAAGGCCACTTCCATGTCAATAGATCTGTGCTCCTCTGAAGCTTTTGGGTTTTCCTCCAGAATCCCATGTTGGACCACGTTAACAGGCTAGCGGCTCCGGGGGGCCCAGGGTGTCCAAGCCCCTGGCCCGCTCTCAACAGTGATTTTTCTAATTCATTCTGGCATCTTCCTGTTCATCTAAAGCATGACTGCCAACATATTCTTTCAAAAATCAAGTGTAATTATGCCCACTCCTTGATTGATTAATACTATTCATTGATTCCTGCACCTCTATAGCAGGGTTGACAAACTACGGCCTCTGGCCTAAAGCCAGTCTGTGGCCTGCATTTATAAATCAAGTTCTTTGGGGACACAGCCACCCCATTCGTCTATGGCTGCTTTCCTACCACAAGGGCAGAGCTGAGTGTTTGCAACAGAGACTGGCCTTTCACAGAAAAAGTATGTTGACTTCTGCCCTTAGAGAATCAAATCCCTGTCCACAAGGCTGCCATGTCATACCTGATAACATTTTGCTTCTATTACCTCATGCTCAGACATACATAGCATTAAAAACACCTTGCCCAAGTCTTTAATACCAGATTCTACAAGTTGATTGCATGCAACATGCTATTCCACAAGTTCTTTGAATACCCCATGCTGCCTGATCCATTTGACATAAAGCACACTTGCTGTCTGCTCCATCTGATGTATAAAGCACACTCATCCAATCTCATCCAGTGTAATTCCACTTTAACCTTAAAATGCATCTCAGACATAACATCTTTCAGGAAGTTTTCTGTAATCTCTGGGAGGTAGAATAATCCTTTTCATTCTTGTTTTGCTTCTTTACCATAGATTTTGTGCTGTTATTGGAATTAATGATGTATTATATTTTTGTGTTAATCCATTTCTTGAAATACTGTAAAACTTTCAGAAAAAGTCTATTCCTTGTTAATATTATTTCAAACCTCCAAAATAATGTCATTCACATAGCAGGTTCATACTAAATATTTGGTGAATAAATAACTGAATTATTTTTAATTTTACATGGTAATACCAAGTAAACATCATCACTTATAAAATGGTAGCTTAACACAGCATAACCTAATTCTGTTTGTGCATAGCACATTGCACTCTGAATGTTTCACCTGAATTCTATATGTACATGTTATTAATAAAAATGAATGTACTTTAATATTGGGAATATAAGCTTCCACCTAATACAGAGAATTCAGTTTGGGGGCAGAAAGGCAAGGTGTCATTGTTGATGCTAAGGAGTTATTCTCCTAAACAGTTATCTGTTAGGAAACATACTATTCTAGACACATTGAGTTGAAATAAAGTTAGGAGTTCTATAGAAATTTTCATACCAATGCAAATCCCATCCACGGTAATTTAACAATGCAGCTAATGCTCATGGCTTGTCTTTAAAGGGTTGGTGGTGACACTTGAGTAAAAATATTTTTTTGAAGGCAATATCATAATTTTTATGATTGCTTAATTGTAAAATAATAATTTCATGGTAGTTGAGTGACTGTTTGGCTGCCTCTGCCTCTGACGCTGGAGGTTCTCTCTAGTACTAAATCCAGGGTATGCAAGATTCTGTCACCAAATTTACTGAGCCTGTTCTGTCCAAGGCAAGAACATTTCTGCCACTTAACCTCCATCACCTGTGGTGGACTGCAATCAGTTGCCTCATCCAGATAAGAGGAAATTGTGTGCTCAGAGTCTCTTTTATATAGATTAGATCTGGGGAGGGTGCATTTTAAGATGGATTTATGTTGCCGTTTACTCGCAGCTCTCCCCTTCCTCTGATCACGCTGTTGGCACAGTTGATAGGATTGACTTTCTGACTTGTTTTCTTTCCATATCCATTACTTCTCTCTCTGGAGTTTGATTTGAAATTGGAGACCTGCCCAACTCCCATCCTGCTACTTGGCGCCTAGTTTCATGTTTCATTATCCTTTAGACAGGAACTTCTCTCTGTATCCAGTCCTTGTTTGACATACAGACTCTAAGGCACCCCAACCTTTGGGCCCCTAAGCTTAACACTATTAAAACCCCCCAAATCTGTGCTTTGCCTCCTCATTGGAACTTCAGGTATTAAATGTCACCTAAATCATTACTGAGCTTATTAGGCCATTAGGTACAGTGTTAAATACACCTCAGTACTTACCTCTCTAATGCCAGTTTTAGCCAAATAATTCCCTAAACTAAATTCACAAAAATTTGAGCTGAATCACAGTATCTTCTGATTCACACTCAAGTCTTTTGTAATTTTCCAAAAGACTTTAAGTATAGGATTTGTCAAATATATATATATAGAAGATACTGCAAGGAAATGGGAGAAATAAAAAGAGGAATAATAGCCAGTTCTTGTCCACAGATTATTTTCATCCTAGAGGTGAAGACAATCAAGGAAATAACTATATGTATTGTAAAGCAGATATAACTGAATACTAAATAGAATTACACAGGAAATACAACATAAGTCTACAAAAGTGAATTTGTTTGTTTTACTGATGGGATCTAGGGAATATTTATCATAGAGATCTGACTTGCAATTTGGAGAATAAAAAAGAATATAGTACATTGAGGATTAATGGAACAAAACTCATCTGAGAAAACATCTTACAAAAAAGTGTACAGATGTTAAAACAGAGTCACAAATTAATTATTTGGTACATCAATACATGTATGTGATGCGAATGGACTCATTCAGTGTGGACTAAATGGAGAAAAATCAGTCTAGGGAAAAGGAGATTGATGCTGAGACCGTAGACTTCCGTTCTAGCTCGCTGAGGATATGGCCGAGGTTCTGAGCTGCAGGAGGATGAATGTTCTCTAGGTACATTTTTATTTCACAGCATCAAAGTAGATCAACAGCACTAATAATGTTCCTTCTCCCTGAAACTGGCACGAATGTCAGCAAGTATATTATGACCATTCTTCTTTGGTGGTCTTAGATAAAGTCGTCCTAAAAAGATCTGAGGAAAAAAATAGTCCAAGAAAAAATTGAGCAAAAAATTTTATACTTTTAATTTTAAAATTATACTATGCTGCACATATATCAAGTACTAAGAGTTTATATGGCATATTGAAATGGAGAATAACTAGAAATATACAGTTCCCTTTTTCGAAATTACATCTAGGGTCTGTTGAAAAATGAAGATGGGTTCCATCTCTAGACATGTATGACAAGTTTCCTTATGTGTGTTACTTTCCCAACTTTCCCGCATTCCATTGAATGTACTGATTTCAGTCCCTTCAATAACCAGACTAACATTATTCTGAAGAGGTACTTGTTGAGTATGTTCCCACATCAGGTGTTTGCACATGGAACTTCAAGCACTCCTCTCTGAAGTTGATGATTTCCATCTCTTTGATATTTTTTTGGACTCATGGAAAGCAGAAAGGAAGAGAAAAATGTCTGTAGTATACATTATGAGCTTGTAAAGTGAGGTACATTGAGGATTCCAAATGTGTTAGCCTTTGTTTCGGTGAAGAAAACAATTAATTCTTCCATAGTCGACCCATGTTAAAATTGCATGACCCTGAAAAGCTTTGTTCCCCCTGAGCATCATTTTGCAGTCTGATGACAATCATCTCTTCTACCTGATCTGAAGAGCCAGTCCTATCCTAACTCAATCCTTTCACTTATACTTTACTCTCAAAAGAAAGAGATATATGGCCCAACTTTAATGCATACAGTTACTCAAGTTGAATCATATTAATATATATAAGTTAGTTAGTTAAAATATCTCAAATGAGCAGACTTTAATTTTCCCAAGACTATTTTTTTAGGAAGTAAGAATTTTCATTTGAAATGAAATCTGTAATTGATTCTAGCATCTTATGAGGGTGTTTTAGCTCCAAATAACCAAGTAGCTTTTAATCTGCTGTGTGGTCCCTTGGGGTACATATATTTGGAGAAAATAACAGGTGCTCAGTACTTCTACAGATATTTTAGGTTTTCAGTAATTGTGTTTTCCTTTTGAATGTTAATGGACTCTGTGTGGGCTGGAATACACTCAGGTTTAATTCCCCACTGGTCGTGCCATCCTATATGGAAGCCAGTGAAGATGTTTGGGGATTGGCATTACTTAAGTACTGTTGGAACAGGCTCTACTGAACAGAACATTGTTCTCTTTTCCTGGAGGCATTTTCAGAAATCCCTTTGGACATTGGTTCATCCATGGTCTGTAAAAATCCTACAAAAAATAACAACATCTATTTCTGGTAAAAGAATTTCTTACTACCTAAGAGGAAGTAAGAAAGTTGTGGCCAGGTCCAAGCCTTTTGTACATGGATTTAAAATTGGCCCCTTCCAGAAACATTCAATCTTATAATTGTTTGGTACCATCACTCATTTGCAATAATTGAGCAAATTTACTGAGTTGTTGCAAATGACATCTGATCATAACGAGGAGACATATTATTAGTGATGGTGACATCTAGCAATGTGAAATTGAATAAATCTTTTTTGTTAAACTGTGACTTCAAAATTCAAAACCGATTGGGCAGCTTTTCAGTTATAAATATGTATTAGGAGTATACAATTGAAAACTAGTAATTTGTTTTTAAATAATTTTTACCCAATATAAATATGGACATATACTTTGAATAATCAAATGAATTCCAATAAACATCATTAAAATCCAAAAATATATTTAGTATAATGAAATTTAAGAGGAAAATTTAATTTAGTATAAAGAAAAGGACTGAGGATAAAAGTCCTGCTTCCAGTTAGGTAATAGTATTGAAGTTAGGTAGGCAGTTAAATTCATGCAATGGCTAATGAGCATATTTTATTGCAAAAATATATTTTTGCATTCCTTGGAAGCTGAAGAAAGCAGTGCTGTGAATATTGGTCCCTGTTGGAATAAGCAGTTTCTATTCTGGACCTTTCATGAAATGACTATCCTTTGGAAAAAATAAAAAGATTTGTGGGAATTATTTAACACATAAAATAAAGATCTTACATACAGCATTAAAGTTGGAAAGAAAAATAGGACAGATAATTTACTTCAGTTTTTTGCTTTACTTTTTCATATGTGCTCATCAGCAACTCACTTAATCTCTCCATCCCAGTAAGTTAGAAAGTTTGGATAAAACAAAAAGAGGATTAGGGTAGGAGGATATGCAGGTATAGGTTTGAATATTGGTCCCTGTTGAAATAATTTAATGCAGTTGACTGCATTAAAAAGTACCATCACTGAAACCTCAATAAAAAAATTGGGATTTGAGCAAAGACGAAAGTCAACAGTATTTTAAAGAATAACAAACCAGAAATAAGTGATCAGGTCTAAATTTAGGTAGAGGAATGGAGGAAGTGGAAAGGAAATAAATGGGAAAAGGTTAAGGACATATAAGACATAGAGTTTAATGACCAATTGGAAAATATTAACCAAGTTCTAAAAACCAAATATGGCAGCAGGGCTTTTCACACCCATGTGGTATGATTTAAGAAATGCCTGTCATAATCTTCCATAAAAAATATTTCATCTCTAACCATTACCAAATTTGAAATTGCAACATTTACCATTGACTATTTTGGGTTCTGAAGGTTTGCAGGCTCCTGTTGGAGTGAGATCCAAAAGGAAACATGGGGGTGGGCAGTATTATAGGTTTTGGTTTTAATCTTGCATTTGATTCCCAAAGAATTAGCTATACCCTCATCCGGGCTACTGCGAGCTACATTGGACAATGTGTGTCCCTCTGTGGCCCCGAGTGCTAGCTCTTCAGCAGCACAACTTCACTTAGGTGAAGCTGCTCATGGTGCATGTTTTAGCATTTGACCTTTAACCTTCCTTTCATGTCTTTTTGGGTTCTCATTTCCTCCTAATATGTGCACTTAATGACAATCCCAAAACATATCAACAAAAGTAAGGTGCCACCAACTCCTAGCCTCCCCCATTTGCTGTCCTCCTCTTTCTGCCATTGCTGAACCATGATCCATGGCCTGTCAATCAAGAGGCTAGTTCTCTGCTGGTAGGATGCCACACATAAAAAGGCACTCTGATTATGCCAACTAAAAATGCATTATTTTAATTTTACCATTTCTGTTGAACTGCTTTTACCTTTTATGTAGAAGTAAAAGCCTGCCAATCGAAAGGTCAATTAATTTGCTCTCCCTATAATTTGTTCAGAGGATGATTCAGGTTTTGTGAGGCCTGAAGCTTATACAATTTTGACAATAAACTTTTAAAAATGCAGAAAAACGTCACTAAACTAAGGTAGGTACAAGGCACTGGAAGGGGCCCAGGCAACTGAGGCCTGAAGGTTAATCTCCTTTAGCTTCACAGTAAATTTGCCTCAGTACATAGTCTAATTGCTCTTCACTTATTAGTAAGGAAGAAAGTCATGGTGAAAACAGGGACTAACTGGAGCTGGAGCTGCAGGGGAAGTGTAGGATAGGCAGTTGCCATCAGCACCCCGATTGCCTTCACAGACTCTGAGGCCAAAAACATTATAACTAAAATATCATCTACAGATTGGACAAGGCCTAGGATCAACAAATCCCAATTTTCACTTTTTCATTTCATTTTCCACCCAATCTCTTTGCATTTGTAGTGTCTTTCATTTTAAAGATCCAGTCTTGCCAGCCTGAGGCACAGGCTAGAGCTGACCTCTAGTAGTTCCAAAATGGAGAGAGCACAGTGTGTGCATCGTGTTTATTGTTATGTTAAACAGGCCTTTATGTACCACCACAGCATTTATCCAACTAATGCCAATTAAGAGTACGAGGTCCAGGGCATATGGCAAAGAACAAGGTGACAAGCTCCCTTTCCTTTTGTAATTAACAATCCATTGAGGAACTTTGACTCTAAGCAATATCTATTTATCTATCAATCATCATCTATCTACCTAAGTAACAAATGCAATAGAAGGGGAAACCAGTTCTCCATATTTCAGTTTCTTCCTGTCTACTATGGGGAGAAAATAGCTAATATTCAGGTTTTGCTGTGGTTATTAAATAAAATAATGTATATATGAAGCCTTCTTGTAAAGTAGAGAGAATCCTAAATAATAGTTGGAAGGCAGTAGAGTAGAGTGCATTCAGTGAAATGTTTTTGGCTACAAATGACAGAAATCCAGCCACACATTCATGTAGACAATCTTTTTTTTTTTTTTTCCTCAAAAAGGGAAATTTGATGGAAAGCTTGAGTGGCTGCATGGATGGCTGCTGGCTTAGGAAAATCGTTTGTGGCCAGAGGGTAAATAATCAGACAAGGACATGTAACAAACCAGTAGACTGTTATGGCTAGAGGAATAGAAGGATATTTCACAGGATAGGCACACAGATTTTGTGTGCTCCACTTCCATTTGAAACATGGCGATTAGATCGCAGGCAAGTTAGCATGGTGAACTCAGTGTATGATTTTCAAAGCTAAGATAAAGATAACTATCTCAAAGAGTTGTTTGTGAAGATTAATACATTGAAAACACACTTCTTGATCAGAATATGTAACCACATAGTTATCACTGATCATGGTAAGAAGAATAACACCCCACCCCATAGAAGATGTTCATATCCTAATCCCTGCAATATGTGAATATGATAGCTATAGATATGGATATAGGTAGATATAAAAATTTATGTTATGTTTTATATATACATAGCAAAGGAGAATTAAGATTGGAGAGTGAATTAAGATTCCTAATCAGTTTACCTTAAATTAGGGAGATGATCCTGCATTGTCTGGGTGGGTCCAGTGTAATCACCAGCATCCTTCAACGTGAGAGGGAGGCAGGAGCATCAGTGTCAGAGCCGTGGGAAGTGAGAAGGCCTCTACCCTCTTTTGCTGGCTTTGAACCTAGAGAAAGAAGTCCTCAGGCAAGGAATGGGGGTAACCTCTAGAGGCTGGAAAAGGCACAGGCATCGATGGTCCCCTTGAGCCTCCAGAGGCAAACAGCCCTGCCAAGACACTGATTCTAGCCTAGGAGACCTACATCAGACTTCTGACTTCCAGAACTGTAAGATAATAAGTGTGTAGGGTATGAAGCCACTAAGTTTCTGGTAAGTAGTTACAGCAGCAGTAGGAAAATGATACAGTGGTTTCAACCTCACTGAGAAATATAGAATATTTACTAGGCCAGGCTAAGTAATGAGGATATTATAATTAAAAGGAAATGCATAACCCCTACTTCATGAAACTGAAAGCCTAAGGGAAATGTGACCGTGTAATAAGTGATTGCAATACACTGTGATAAGTGCTTGGTAAAGTAGGAAACTTTTCTTAACTGGCATTAAATCCAGATTTAGGGAGGAGTCTTAAAAGGGTATAGGGTGTTTGGGAGATGCTTTCATATACCTGGATTTGCCTAATTGATGACTGGGGCAAGAAATATGGGGAATTGAAGAACTGAAAGTTTTTTGGATAAATTGAAAGGAATCCAGGATGAAAAGAGCTTTGATTCAAGTAGTAAGGGAATGTTAAGAGCTGTAGCTAGTTAGATAAGTACCATATTACAAGTAAACTGTACCATGTATACTGTTCTAGTCTATGCTATACTCTACAATCTATACTATACTATACTATACTATACTATACTATACTATACTATACTATACTATCCTATCTATACTATTTTACATGATGACACATTATTTCATACCACACCTTACTAGCAGAAGTAGATAATATACAAAAGAAACATAAATTTAATCAGATTTGAATCTGATTAAATTGATTAGGTTCAATAACTAATCATTTGTAAATCTTGAGGAAGTGTGGTTTACTTCTGAAAATCTATTTTTAATTGATAAAACAGCGATTATACAAGTGCTTCTATATTGGATTGTTTTGAAGATTAAATAGATAATATACCTAAAATCGTCAAGTTTGAAGAATGAGCAAATATAAGAGGTGAATGCAACCACAGACCAAAGTAGACTTATTATTTTTGTAGTAACAGAAGAACTTTTAACATTGATATAAAGATAGTGCTTACCAGAGTTTCTGAGGGGAGGGGAGGGAAGAATAGGTGGAATATAGGGCATTTTTAGGACATTGGAATTGTTCTGCATCATATTGCAAAGATGGATACAGGCCATTATATAGTTTGTCAAAACCTATAAAATTGTACGGTGCAAAGTGTAAACCATAATGTAAACTATAGATCATGGTTAGTAGCAGTACTTCAATATTTTCTCATCCATTGTAACAAATGTACCACACAAATGTAAGATGTTATTAATAGGAGAAATTGGGAGAGGGAGTTGGGGTATATGGGAATCCCCTATGTTTTCAGTGTAACTTTTCTGTAATCTAAAACTTCTTTAAAAACAATGTTAAAAAAATAAAAAAGAAAAAAGATAAAACAGTGCCTGGCAAATAGTGATCCATAGATATTAGCTATAATAAGAATAATTATTGTCACTGCAATTATTTTTATGACTATGATTGTTATAATCTCAGGTATTATCTTGAAAGACACATTAAGTATTTTGAATTTTATCCTCAGAGCAATAAGGAGTCAAGGAGGGTTTTTGTATGGAAGGGTTATGGTCCAGCTTGCACTCTACAACAACTTCTTTGCAAATAATATAGAGGAAACATGCATATTTACCTAACCTCCCTCCAATATCTACTAAAGTGACAGTGAATGAATTAGAAAGGTTTAAAGCCCCACAGAAGAAGACTATATGGCAGAAGATGACACCAGGAAAGAGGAGTCAGAACTGTCTTTCCAGAAAGTAGAAAGACTGATGGATAAGTAGGGAAAGATTTGTCAAGCAAGGAGAGTCACACCTGAATGTCTCCAGTGGCGGAAATAAGCCCATTTGTAACAGAACCCTTGAAAAGCTCAGGAATCATGTACCTGTGAAATCACAGATTCAGGGAGTAGCTGAAATGAGGATAAATAATTAAACTTCTGCTCTCTTAGCCACTATTGCTCCTTCCAATTCCACTCGAGCAAAAGATGAAGGGTTTGCTCTGCAGAAAGGCTGAGCCTGAGGCATTGAGGAGAAATGGACACCAGAGCCAGCTGAGGCTGCCGTGGAGCACGGTGCTGCCACAGGGCGGCTGGAATGCAGGATTGCACGTGGAAAGCTGGGAGCTCTTTCCTGCCAGGTCTCTAGAATCCTGGCAGCCAAGCTGATTCTGTTCTGGCAGAAGATAGGAGTGTTCCTCTCTGTGGAATGTGTCTAGTTCAAGGAAAAAGAACTGTAATTGATGGCATTAGATCACCTTATTGTGGGGCTAGCACATGAATGCCTTAGTACTGATTACTTTCTATTTTTCTTCCTTTTTTTCCTGATTAAAATTGACTACTCTTTTACTCACTATTCATATAGATATATGCCTATAGAAATTTGTCACAACTGTTTTCCAATGCCTAGAACATTGCCTGATTCAGACATATATAGATACGTGCATATATATATATATATATAAATAAAATAATGAACAGATTTGCTTATTCCATCCCCATGCTTTATTTCCTTGACAGTCAAGGAATAGAGATCAAACCAAACAAATAGAAAATGGAGCTAATAAGAAACAGAGGCAAGATAGCAAGCAGAAGAAAATTTATAAAGGAAAACTATAAAATCTGAGAGAATAGAAATCATACACATTTTATAAGAACAGATGCAAAAAAAAAAAAAAAATCAAGTGTCCACAGGAAAGAAATCTTGGGTATGAAATTTTTAAAAGAAATATTTTAAAACCATCAGTAAAGCCACTGAATGACAGTGTTGATATTATAGCTTGAAGAACAAACAAGAGATCAGCAAGTTATGGGGGATGAAAAAGAAGATGACTGAGTCAGCTCTTGAAACCCAATATCTGATTAATATAAATTTAAGGGGGAAATAGACACACATAGTTAATTTAGGGGAAAAATTAATAAAAAAGAAACTTTTCCAGAATTGCATGATATATCCCCATTGAATAGGACTCTCTGATTGCTAAGCAAAATGAAAAAGTACACTTCCCTTTAGACAATTATGCATTTTCTTGTCAGGGAAGAATATATAAATGGCTTCCTAGACAGGAGTGATTCACATTGAAGAAATGGTTCTTCGGTTGTTCATTTGTCTGTCTGTCTGCTTGTTTGTGGTATGCCATTTCATTTTTCATAATGGACTAGCACTGAGCATGTTCTAATGTCAATCAATTAGCCAACAGAGTGGGAGAAGGTGAATGTCCCCGAAAGAGAGACTACCTACCACTAAGTGATGATATCACTAATATTAAACTGTCTGCTTATTGCATTCTTTTTCCATCCATATCTGCTGTTACAATTATGTAGAGGGTTTCATGACTCTGTGATACAGAAGTACAATACAGTATTAAAGACCCTAAACTCAAAAATATATTTACTCTCTTTTTCCTTGTTTACTTATATGAAATAATCAACCAAACAAAATTTTAGTCATTTGTCAATTTTAAATCCAAATCATATATGAGGAAAAATGAATACTCAAAAGTTCCTTTACAGCCTGGATTGTAGAAGTTGTGCAAATAACATAAATAATGTGTTATTTAATATCATATATGACTAATATTGAGTAGTCTTTACTAGAAATGTAAAACAACCAATAATAAATGGTCAGAAGGAGAGACATCTAAAGAGATGTCAGCCTCCTTCAACACAGGGTTCACGGTCACCAGCCAAACCAGGACTCTCACCGGCTCTGGTGGAAAGTGGTTTTAATCATGTAGAGAAGAGACCGAGCAAGGTCAGCTTCACTAGTGGGCTTGGGGTGCCCATGGCAAGGGGCTCTCAATCTGTGGGAGAGGTTCTCCACGCAGTGCCCCCTCTTGCTTTCCCTGCAGCTGCGGTGGAGGAACGCTGCTTCTTCCTGCCATGGACACGTACCCTGGGGTGTGCACTGGGTGTCATGAGACACGCCCACGGGAGTCCGAGTGTGTCAGGTGAATGTTTACATGTGCCCGGGGGAACAGGGGGAGGACTGTACCTGCCGAGCCCTCCTGGACTAGGGGGCTGGGTTGCATCAGACCAGGCTGACACAGCTGGCCCAGAGCACAGGCTGGATTTGTGGGTCCCAGGGAAAGGCAGCCGGCTGCTCTAGGACTATTGTCACGTACAATAACCATTGTAAAAAAGTAAATTAGTAAGGTCTTATCTGGCAGAACGTTTAAAAACCATGTCTATCCTGATCTATTTTCTTATTCCTGGTAATGACCTAGACTTGCTGTTCTATTTTGTCTTACTGATTGAATAGTGCAAAACAGTGCTTCTTGACCTTAAATCCCTGAGCATGCACCTTGAGTCTTGAGACTTGATTATCATTCTTGCTTGGAGACCTCACTTTGTTACTTAATCACAAAATTGTTCATTTTGTACAATCTGTATATGATTTTAACGCATTGACTTTAAGTTTAAATAAATTACATAGATTAGTATTGCAACTACATCATCAATATCTATTTTTTACCTTGTCTCTCTGTTAGTTACCAAATAAAATGCCACTTATTTTAAGAAGGCGATAATGGGCTATAATTTAAAATTAATGTGAAAATTAGCCAATTGCATGCTTGTTTTATTTAAGCTTTTTATTTATTTCACAATCCTCTATCATGCCAGAAACTTAGTGGGAAAATTCTTTGCCTCCAAGCTCATTAATGGGGATCCTATTAAATTAAATGGCTATGCTAAGGGAAATCTATAAAGAAACACCAAATCTTCTGGACAGGATAATGAAAGGAACTCTGTAAATAAAGTTTTTACATGAAAGCTACTGTAAAATAGTTCAATACTGGATCAATTAAGCTGGAGAAAATAATTAAGTTAGGATAATAGCATTTTACTGAATGTTTAAATGTATATTAAAATCATTCTGATTTGTCAAACATCAAATAATCTAATTAGTTATCATTAGTACACTTGGTAAATTAGTGAGAATTTTTACTTGACTTCAATAAACTTTTTAAAATGATAAATATAGATAATTCATGACAGTGTTTCTCTCCCTATTGGTACTGGGTTGAATAGTGTCACCCCCACCCCCCCAAAAAAAAAAAAAACCTTAAGTGTTTTTGGAACCTGTGAATGTGACTTTATTTGGAAATAGGGTCTTTGCAGACAAAATCAAGATAAGATAAGGTAAAGCAGTGATCAGAGTGGGCCTTAAGTCCACTATGCTTGGTGTGCTTATAAGAAGAGGGAAATTGGGCAGAGACACAGTCACACCCAGAGAGAAGGCAGCCATACAGGGATGGAAGAAAGATTGGAGTCATGTTGCCACAAGCTAAGGAACACCAGGGATTGATGGCAACTGCCAGAAACAGAAAGAGGCACAGAAAGGATTCACCCTGAAACCTTCAGAGGGAGCCTGGCTCTGCCAATAGCTTGATTTCAGACATCTGGTCTCCATAGCTGAGAAGGAAGACTTTTCTATTGTTTTAAGCCACCCAGTAAGTGGTACTTTGTTATAGCAGTCATAGGAAGCTAATATACTATATTTTCCAAATTAGGAGCAAATGAACCATAGCTTTTGCCCGCTCTAATATATGGGTATGACAGTGGTTGAAAGGGTAAGTTTAAGGTCATATATATTGCTAGCAGGAAAGCCAAAAAATGTAACATGGGACTGTATAACATTGTGAAACTTCATGTAAAATACAAATTATGGGTGATATTGCATATGTAAGACTGTTTTACACAATATAAATACAAAATACTAGAGAGAAGGAAACAGAATAGCAGCTATGAATGGCAGGGGAAGCATAGAGGGATTGAAAGTTCATGAGTTTTGTTTGCTTTTTGTTTTTTTAAATTATTGGAATAATGAAAATGCTCTAAAAATGTTTGAAGTGATGAATGCACAACTAGATGATTATACTGTTGATTGTTTTGGATGGATTTATACTTTATTAATATGTACCAATAAAATTGATTTGTTTAAAAAAAAAAAAAAAGAGGGTTTTGAGGACTTCACTTCCAGCCATTATGGAGAAACAAGGACAGGATTTAAAATTTTATTGTGTATAATTAGAAATACTGGAAATACTGGAAATTGTGGTAAAATAACTCTTTTACATAAGGTAATGTATGCCTATGATCCCAGCCAAAGGGGTGCTAATGCAAAATACCAGAAATCAGTTGGCTTTTATAAAGGGTACTTATTTTGGGGTAGAAGCTTACAGTTACCAGGCCATAAAGCATAAGTTACTTCCCTCACCAAAGTCTATTGCCAAGTGTTGGGGCAAGATGGCGCCGATGTCTGCCAAGAGTTCAGGCTTCTTGTGTTTCTCTCTTCCTGGGGCTCCATTTCTCTCTGGGCTCAGCTGCTGTGCTTTCTACACAAGGCCAGCTGTAGACTATTAGGTGAATGGCTCTGTCTCTCTCCCCGGGGCTTCTGCTGTGTCTAAGGAGCCATCTCTATTCCTCTGTGTTCCTCTGTGTTGAGTCCCCACCTTGATGGGTGGGGACTCAACATCCTACTGACATGGCCTAATCAAAGCCTTAATCATTATTATTATTATTATTATTTAATTTATTTTTTATTGTGAGTAAAAATCAAAATTTTCACAATACATACCACTATTTGTAAAATGATATATAAATATTAATCATTATTTAATCAAGTAAAAGTAAAACTTCTGAATCGAATATATTCTAATACGCCCAGAGGAAAAGACCAATTTACAAACATAATCCAATATTTCTTTTTGGAATTCATCAATAATATCAAGCTGCTACAATCCCCAAGAGAAAAGATAACAAATTAAGTGAACTTTTGGATCATTCAGGGTTTCTTGAAGGGCATTCATTTTGGATAATGGGTTAGAGAGCAGAATCCCAAACAACATGGTATCTCCCTGAGATGAGGTGATAGTGTATGGAATTTAGAGATTCTGAACAAGCTGGAAATTGCAGGCCAAAGTTCTGGAGAGAGAGAGCTGTTCTGAAAAATAGCTTCAGAATCTTCCCAGGGAAACCCTTGAGTCTTTGTTAAATATTGGGATCCAAATGCATAAATTGAAAACCCAAGTGGTTGGGCAGAGAATGACCAGGGAGTCCTGGGCTGAAAAATTCCACCAACCAGAGTAGAGAGTCCTTAAAGATCCCTCAGGACATTCAGTGGAGGCCAAAAAAGAAATAGTCCTTTGTATTGTGGCTAAAATACCTCTCGTGCATAGCAAATCTAGCATTGTTCTAATAAAGTTCTCAGATGGGTTTTAAAAGGTTCTAGCTGAACCACAAGTAACTTAAAAATCTACCTGAACAAAGAGTAAAACTTTTTAAAAGAAGTCAAAAAAAAAAAAAAATCATTTACTCAACAATATAAAATACACCATGTTCAACATCTAGTAAAAAATTCCTAGAAGCAAAACACAAGAAAAGATAACCAGAGTAAAATCATTCAATAGAAACAGATGCATAGACTATGGATTTGACAGAGAAGGGCATTAAAAAAAAAAAAAAAAAAACTATTAAAATTACATACAACTATGTAAAAAATCATGAGGAAAGAAACATGATATGAAAATTAACCAAACTGAATTGTAGAGATGAAAAATATAACTAAAATTTAAAATTCACTAAATGGGATTAACAACAAATTAGACATTACTGGGGAAAAAAAAAAAAAAAAAACCTAAATGAATATGAAGATATAACAGCTAATTTCCAAAATGGAAACCGGAGAGAAAAATGCCTGTAAAAATTTAATAGTGCCTCAGTGACCAGTAAGATAATGTCAAGCAGTGACATATAAATGTAAAATAAGAACCATAGAAGTGGAAGAGAGTAGTGACAGAAAAAATATTTGAATAAATAACAGCTAAGCATTTTATAAATATACAGAAAACTATAAAACCTACAGATTGAAGAGGCCCCACATATCGATCAAGATGAACACAACATTAACATCACATTGCTGAAAACCAGTGAAAAAGAGAAAATATTAAAAGCAGGTTGGGAAAATAAAAAGATCATGTCCAGACTCAAGGATACAAAAGTAACTGATAGATTTCAACTCTGAGATGACTAAGATTATTATCAGGGGCTGGGTTACGGGTAGGGAAAGAGGAGTTCGTGCTTAATGTGTACAGAATTTCTATTTGTGTTGATTGTAAAGTTTTGAAATGGGTGGTGATGATGGTAGCACAACATTGTGAGTATAATTAACAGACTGAATTATATATACAAATGTGGTTAAAAGGGAAATTTTAGGTCTTATATATGTTAGAATAAAAAGTAAAATATAAAATGTAGAACTGTACAGCACAGTGAACCTTATTGTAACTGATGGATGGTAGTTAATAGTACAAGCATAAAGATGTTCTTTCATGAATTACAACAAATGTATCAGACTATTGCAAGGTGTTAGTAATAGGGTGGTATATCAGGAAAAATACACCCTAATGTAAACTATGAACTATAGTTAATTGTAAAATTATAATATTCTTCCATCAGTTGTAATAAAGGTGCCACACTAATGCAAAGTGTTAATAATTGGGGGGAATATATGGGGTATATGGGAATGCTGTATTTTTTACACGATTTTTCTGTAAACCTCCAACTTCTCTAGTTAAAAAAACAAATTAAAAAATTAAAAAAAAAATATACCATCAAAAAAAAAATTATTGAAACTTTCAAGCAGTTATTACAAATAGGCTCAGTGATGTAAAGAAAATATGGCCATTATGAATGGACAGGTAATACATATTAGCAGAGAAAAAGTGAATGGAAGAAAATAATCAAATTAGAACTGAAAATACAATAGCTTATATATTTTTTAAAGAAAGCATCACTGAATGGGCTAACTAGCTGAATGGACATGGAAGAGGAAAGAGAGAATAGACCAAGAGAAATTATTTACTCAAAAGAAGAGAGATTGAAAAAAAGATTGAAAAAAATATGGAAATACACCACCAGGACCTATGAGAAAATTAAAAGCTATAATATGGAAGTGATTTGTGGAGAGAAAGAGTTGAAAGAGAGATTATGGAAGAAAAATATTTGAAGGAATAATGAACAAAACTTTGAAATTTTGGTGAAATGCAAAAATTACAAAATTAAAGAGCCCATCAAACTACAAACATGGTATATTTGAATAATTCTATACCTAGGTACATCATGATCAATTACTGAAAACCAAAGATGAAGAAAAAACTTAGAAGCAGTCAGATGAAACACACAGGTCAATAACAATATGAAAGTGCAAACTTTTCATTGGAAACTATGAGGACCCCCTTCAAAAAAAAGTGATATAGTACCTTTAAAGTGGTAATAGAGAACTAAAAAATCAACCCAGAAATCGTGGAAAATACACTGCAAAAATGTAACGACTTTTTAAGAAGCAGGGAAAATAAAGGAGTTTCTTAGATTGAAGAAAAATATTAACAAAGGAAGACTCATTTCTTCAGGAATAAATGAATAAAAACTTCAGAAATGGTAAATATATGGGTAAACATAAAACAACATTAATTACCTTAGTTACTTTCTTTAATTACATATAACTATCTGAAATGGAAATTATAACTTGTCTTGTGGGCTTTATAATGCATGTAAATGTAGTGTATCTGACAACTACAACCAAAAGAATAGGGGGGAAGATATCTGGTTGCAAGAGCTGTACCTTTTATGTAAAGCGTTAAAATATTCATTCTAATAGAGTGTGTAAAAATAAAGATGAAAATTTTAATTGCTAGAGTAATTTAAAAATATATATTACAAAGAGTTATAGCTCAAAGGCAATAGATAAATAGAATTCTAAAAAGTATTCAATTAATCAAAAAGTCTTGAAAACATAGAGGCCAAACCTTTAATGAATATTAAAATGGCAGATCATTATAGAACCATATAAAAATGATATTAAATGTTAATGGATTGGAAATTCAAAATAAAAGATAGAGATGATCAAAATGAATTTAAAATAGGCAAGATCCAACTATCTGCTCTCTCTGAGATTCAAATTCAATATAAAATGGATGGGTTCAAATGAAATAACGGGGAAAGATGCACCATGCTAACTGTAAGCAGAGGGAGGATGGAGTGGCTGTATTAACTCAAATCAAATAAACCTTGAAACGGAGCACCAAGAAGTTCATTTCATCATGACAAAAGGGACAATAAGGAAGAACTATGACTCCTAAATGTATTCATGCCTAAGACAACTATAGTACAACTGACAAAAATAAAAGGAAACAGCCAATTCACAAGTTAGTAAGAGATTTTTCTTAGCAATTGATAGAACAAGTAGTTGAAATCAGTACTTTAATGTAAATCACATATGTGTAATATTAAATATGTAATATAAATATATGACATATATGTATCTATAATATAAAAATTCACCCAACATCAGAATAAGCATTAATTTCAGGTGTACATGGTGGTTCAACATGATAAATGATTTTCTGGGACACTAATAGAACCCATATGCTAGGACATTATACGAAACTCAATAAATTTCAAAGAGTGGGAATTATATATAGTTGTGTTCTTAGACCAAGCACTGTGGAATTTTATTTAGAAATCAATAATGATCATATATCCAAGAAAAGATGAAATATTTAGAAATTAATGCATAAAATAAACAACAAACAATAGAGAAAATTAACATAGCCAAAAGCTGGTGCATTTAAAAGATTTACAAAATAATGGTCCCCTAGTTAGAATTAAAAAAAATAAAAGGAGAAATAAAACCAATATCAGAGTAGAAGAGAAATTATCAATGTAAGTCTTAGAATTAATACAGGGATAATAAGAGAATATGCTATACAACTTAATGACAAGTAATTTAAAAAAATCTTAGATGAAGTGTAGGAATTCCTTGAAAGCCACAAACTTAATAAATCTCACTCAACAATAAATGGAAAACTAGAGCTGGCCTATATCTATTCTTCAAAAAATATATAAAAAATTGACAGTTAAAACCCCTGTTGTCAAGAAAACTTTAGGCCCAGATGGCTTCATGATTTATACCACTGAACTTTTCAGTAGAAATAATAAAATTTCTACACATACTTTTCCAGAACCAAATGTAGAGGGAGGGGGACTTCCCAACTGGGTTTATGAAGCCAGCCTTACTCTAATGTAGAAACCAAACACATTTCAAGGAAAGGAACCTACCAACCACTTTCATTTCTCAATTAACTCTCAAATTCTAAATAAAATAACAGTAATATTCAGTAAATGTATTTCATGCATAATATGCTAAATCTATTGGGGTTTATTGTGGGTAAGCAAAGATTTTTAACTTTAAAAATAAACCAATGTAATTCAACACACTAATGGAGAAACAGGGAAAACATATATTACCTTTTCATCTGACAAAATTAAATGGCTACTGAAAAAACACCACCAGCAACAAAAATGAAACCAACAAGCAAAAAATATATATATATACCATTCTCAGTCAATGTGGGATGCAATGAAACTTCCTTACCCTGATGAAGAGCTTCTATGAGAAACGACAGCTAACCTCATACAACAGATTATTGTAATGAACAAAAAGGAAGTACTTAATTTACATCTTTCATTATTACATCTTCAGTGATTCCTTCTTTTTTCATCCTCCCTAATAAAGCTCTCCTATCACTTTCCACCATCTTATAAGAATATTTCCTCAAAACATTTAGCATTGTATCAATTTTACTAGAATTTAGCAGCATGAAGACAAGAACTTAATCTGTCTTGCATCCCTTAAAATAGAGGAATACTCACAGTAAATACATGTTAAATGAATTAACTGTAGTAAGAAAGATGAGGGGATATCTATTGAGCAGGCAAATAACGCTGTCTATTGCAGTGACTCATTACAATAACCATTTGTACAGGAAAGTTGAACTTTTCTCACTAAAGACCAATTAAAATGTCATCACTGATATTTTCACATTTGAGTTCAGAAATACACTAAGATAAAGTGAAGAATAATATGTGTAAAGCAAATGTATGCTTGCTTTACCTAATATGCAGACTTTATACTAGATTAGACATAGATGAATAAATAATTACAAGTTGGAAATAAAGTGAAATGTTACCTAATATATGGTCCAGAGTGTTAGAGATAATGATGATATATGTATTTTTAAATATATATATATATATATATATATTTTTTTTTTTTTTTTTTTTTTCCTTCGATGTTGAGACATGGGTTTTGTCAACACTCATGACTCTGGAAATGAACCAGGATTCAGATGAAAGCTTTATCCTCAGAAACTGTTCTACCCTCTAAAATCTTCAATTATTTTAGAGTCAGCCTTCAAAATGTTATAAACTGATGCATAGCATATAAGCATTAAAACAAGTAAAATAAATTGGTCTACATATAGCTGAAAGTCTCTTTCTTTCATTTTTATTTTTGTTTATTTTATTTGCTTTTTTAATTATAATAAGAAAGCAGAGAAGGCATGAGGGAGAGAGAATGTTCCTGAAGTGTGAATGGCTGTGCGTGTTTAAAAAAGTCTTTAAAATTATGATACATCAGACTCAGACACACAACAACCACAAGCCAGAATAGTTAGAAAATAAATACATCTCTAGCAGAGTAGAGTGGAAATAGAGAATTCCAGTGTAAAAAAGAAATAGAATGAAAACAACAAAAAAGAAAAGACAGACTACTCACAAGGAACAAGTGTCCAATCTGCAGCTGATTTCTAATCATAATGAAAGCCCTAAGACAATCGGATAATAGTTTCAAAATACTGAAGAATAAATATAAAGCTTGGCCAAGGTTTCTATAGACAATACAATTATTTTTTAAGATGGAGGGTGCAAAATAGACATTTTCAGCCAGATTATGGGTGAATTAATGTCACTGTTCTAACTTGTTTGATTTGTCACTTGGACATAATAAAAATTCACTCTTCAAAAATCTCATAGACAATAGCTATCATCACTGCTGTTGTAAAACACAATGTATTCATTTTTCAAAAATTTGTTTAGAACACTAGACACTGAGACACTATTCAACAATAAATTTTCATTTTATACTATTTTATTTTCATTCATTTACTACTGGAATCAGGATATAAAAAAAGAAGCCCTTTGTATATCCCATATTCCAAATGAAGCAGATTTAATGCCTTCTTTCTCCTGATGTATTTTTGCAAAATTCCAGATAACAACCTCAATTTGGACTTATTTGAGATACAGCCAGCTGCTTCACCTGAAAGGCTAAAACAAACCACCGAGCTCAAGGGGGTTACCTGGTGAAAAAGCCACCAGTTAGTTAGGACAAAATAATGAAGAAGCAATGAGGCGCAGGAAAACGACTAAACCATGTTTTCACTTACTTCCAGAACCATGTAGTCTATATTCACTGGATGTTTATCAGCAGTTTGTATTGACTAGATATTTAGACAGCAAAAATAAACACCTTAGGTACTAGGGTTAAAAACAGAAGGATACAGTTCAGTTGAAGGCTGAGGAGTCTGAAAAATCTAAAAGCAAACTAAAGGCTCTCAAAGTGATTGCTTTTATCACAGCCACCTGGAGCCCTACGCCATTGGCTCTAGGGTTCATTTTTTTCATAATGTATTGAGAAATTCAGGTATATAACCCATGGCTCTTATCCTTTTGATCATTCTGCAGTCAAACTCTCTTTTTATATTTTGTTTGTGAGGGAAATGATAAGCTTGCAATGGATAGGCAGAGTTAATGGCTAGGTGTAAATCCTCCAAGTGATGCACTCTCTTGCAAAAAAGGCAAACAAACGCCATTTTTCCTAGCTAATGCCGCAAGCCAAAGGCACCTGTGGACTAATTAAGCAGTGGTTGAAAATCTCTCTATTTCTAAACCCCATAATTAGAATGTAAGCTAATCAGTTATATTCAGACTATGACAATCAACTCGTAATTTTTCATTTATCTTGATGATTGAATTAGGTGTCTGGAATCTAGGCAGAATGCTGTTTAATTTCAAAACTCAACTTGGGACCCAAAACAACTCTCGGTTTCCAGAAACCTACTCTTGGAAAAAATGCACATATGGAAAATGCTTATGTTATATTATCCTTTTAGGTAAAAGGACATTTGATTTGTGTGTAGGTTATAAACTCTGAGTACAATCCTCAAATCTTTTCTTATTTATTTGCTTCTATATTTTTTAATTAAGTTATTTATTTAATGGAAATTACTTTTCTTGGAAAAGTGCAGCAGGAGACAAAAAGTGCAGCAGACAACCAAATTCTACTGGAGTGAGGCTTGGTGATTTGCAGAAAGCTAACCAAGTTGTTTTGCTTTCCTAAGAAAACCGTGCTTCAAATAAATGTATTATTCTTGGTAGCTCTGGTTTCCCTCCTAAAATATATGAATCTTTACATATTCTAGGACTTAAAATGGCACAGAGGTGAACAGTACGTAAACATAAAAACACACGAAATAAATGGAGCCACATATCAATGATAGTTACTCTTTTTGCATGCTTATTTCGTTTATTTTTGTTTATTAATTTATTCTTCTATTTTATTGAAGGAATTATAGGTTTTCTGTTTTCTCCCTCAATATGAGCTTAACACATTCAATATGTATATGATTGAAAAACAACCACATTTATGTAATTATACCTCTTTCTTATAAAGGTGGAAGCTGTCCAGCTATGTCAATCTGGCAGACCAATGTGAAGTGTGTTTGTACAGCATTTGGTGTTTAATATGTCAAGTAAAAAATTAATTTTTAAATCTATGATTAAATCCATAATTCCTCTTAATTCCATTACATTTACTTAGACTAATATTTACCATGTTAAATATGCTCAGTCTAATAAGTTTTAAAGGCTAATATTTTTTTCTTTTGCATTTAGTGTGGGTCATGAAAACACATGTACTTTAGCTTTCTTTAAGTCTTGTCACATCTTCATCTCTACAATTCATTTGTGCTTGGTGCTATTTAAACCCCATTTAAATTATGTTTATTTTTTTGATAAGGAGTTAGCAAGAACTGAATCTTGTAATACAGATGGAGTAGATAAGTTCAAGAGTAAATCAACATCTGGAACATCATTACTAATAGTATTTCATTTTCCCCTAAAACTATGCAGTGTGGGCATTTGTATTTACTGTAGCTGTCCAATTTTAATAAGGAAAAACTTTTAAGTTTGTGCACCAAAATATGACTTTCATAGCAATTCTTTTGCTGTGTCATGGCCACAGGATGAATGCATTGAGTTGAAGGATCAGCCATCAACATTGAAATGACAAATTGATTGATGATGATCAAAGCTCAGTAGAATCACACTCGCTCTCTTATGGCTATGTGGCTACTTCTTTACTAATATCGGCCAAATTTAGGTGTGTCAGAAAAAAACAGCAAAAAGAATTTGAAGCAAAAGCAATGAGAGGAGAAAAGAATGAGCAGGATTTACTCTGGCACCTTTGGGACACTAACTGCCTTGGCAAGTTCATCCGTGCTCAATCACCGTGGCATGGGGCGAGCTGTGGTGTCTCTGTGCCAGGTGCTAATTCAAGTTCAGGTTCTGGAAGACAAGACACTGAAGAGCAGTTAACACGTGTGAAATCTAAAGTTTAGCAGGTGATATCCAGACAGTCAGATATCATGTGGAGAAGGTGAGAATGGCTTGTCAACCCCTAGACCCGTTGGGAAAGTTACAGGAAAAAAAGAAGTAAAGAAATATTCACTATCAGTTTAATTTTGCTCAGGATCAACTAGAGACCCCCTTGCCAAATACATTTGAAAAAAAATTCATCTATTTTGCATGAATTAAACTCCCTTTGAAACTACACATTTATTTAACTGTTTGGTAAATGTCTGAAAATTATTTTCAAATATTCAGCTAAACTATATTAAACATTTGTCACCAAAAAAAGTTGAGATCACATTTGTCATGTAGGCTAAAATGTATAAAGTTCTCTGAAATAGGAATTTCAATATCTTGTTTTCTTTAATAATCTTAATAAATATTTTGCAATGAACAATTTAAAAATGTGCTTTTGGGTTAAACTCTTAACCTTTAAAAATAAATTTTAAATGGATAATTTTTATGCCCCATGGGATCTAAGTCCCCTCTCAATTAGAAGCAGAGTGGGTATCAGCATGCCAAAATCCTCAGGATTGGGCAATGAACAATGAACTAAAGTAGACATTATTATTCCATTATACATTTACTATTATTCTAGCAATGGAGGAACTTTTATCATTGATATACAGGCCGTGGTCACCCGAGGTTCTGACAGGAGGGAGAGGGAAGAATAGGTGTAACATAGGGGCATTTTCGGGACATTGGAATTGTCCTTCATGACATTGCAATGATGGATACAGGCCATTATACATTTTGTCATATCCTATAAAATTGTGCGGGAAAGAATGTAAACTATATTCCATGGTCAGTAGCAATGCTTCAATATGTGTTCATCAGTTGTAACAAATGTACCACACTAATGATGGATGTTAATGTGAGAAAGTGTGGGAGGGGGAGGGAGTGGGGCATATGGGAATCCCCTATATCTTTGATGCAACATTTATGTAATCTAAAGTGTTTTTAAAAATAAAATAGAATAAATTTCAAAACAACCACAAAAAACTTCCTCACTCTACAGTGAGGGCAAAAATTGCAAGCCCTGTTTAAAAAAAAAAAAAAAAACAAACATTTTACAAAAAACTAATATTGAAACAAGTAATTCAGTTGTTGATTCTACAACTCCTTTCAAAAATAACTTTAATAATTGGTAGTTGCTTTCTTGTCAGTACAGATTTTTTGTTGTATCCCCAAATATGCAGATAAATATGAATTATAAAACTTTAGTTTCCGTTAAAAATTTAAATGATTTATATTTAAAATTAAATGTAGTCAATATAATTCTGCCTTAAATTATTAAAATATTTATACCAAAATTATATATAAATGACTTAAAGTATAACCTATATTTTAATTCTAAAATACACTCACTCATACACGCACACACACACACAGCGTTAAGGGGAAAAAAAGGAAATGAAATCTCTTATCCCTCCACATAAAATTGCCACTATTGAAAAGCATACTCATTTAAATCCTATAGTCAAATAGATAAGTAAATAGGTGACTATATACATTTGACTTTTATTTTTATTAAAAATTGATCATATTTTAAATGCAGTTTAAAACCACATTTTTTTTTCAAAATTGGGGTGAATATAGGTTATTAAATATGTTAAATTAATGTATGACGGCAAAGATTTATATTTTCAGGTTAGAGTATAAACCTTTTATGCATATACATGATTTTAAACATGTCGATATCAATGTATTTTCACCATGTCAAACAATAAATAATGTGATTATTTTCTTAAAGGTTTGCATACATTAAAAATTAGTTTTACAGAAAAGATTCCCAGACAGAAATGTTGTTACTAACACAGCCTTTGGAAAACTTTAAATATATGTCAAGGACAAGGTCAGTCTAAACAGACAATTTATAGGGTTTGGGTCATGTACCAATCATTCAAACATTTCCGATAGGTTGAAGAGAACAGGGTTGATTCCCAATGGAAAACAAGCAAGCAAGCGTGCCTCTCATAACTTAATTTATAACTCTTATAATTTCATTTTTCATAAAAATATAGTTTTAACTATACTGTAAACACTGCAAGAATGTAAGTTCCAGGAGAATATAAAGATGTAAATACAGAAATAGGTAAAGCTAAAGATACAAGTTCAGATATAAAGGTAGAGATAGAATTAAATATGCTCAGTCTATTCTACTGATATTAAAAAATATCATTAAAGTTTTTTTACCACTAATATTTCACAAATATTACAAATATCAGAGGGGAGAATAGATACTAATGGGCAAAATAGCAAATATTTGCTACCCAAACCTAATAAAATTATAACTGCATATTTTCATCCAAAAGAATCACAGGTTCTCTAAGATTCATTTTGAGCTAAAATATACATTTTGCTTCTAATTGACATCATATGTCCATAACCAAACCTCACATGATGAAATAAACTTTGAATTAATTCATTTGTCTTTTTGTTGGTACTGTTACTGTACTATTAAGAAGTTCAGTATTTTAAAAATTACTTCTAATATATATATTATTCTGTACATCCTTATTCCTTTCATCATTTGTAATTCTAATATTTAAAACCTGTACTTTACTTTCCCTTCTTGGGATCCGTCATTACCTATTCCAGGAAAATTGCAAACATCAAAATAGCTCCATTTTGGATGATTTTGTCAAAAAAAATTCTGACATACATACTTCAGCAAATGCTTTAAAACAAAAAAGGAAAAATTGATGGTTCATTTCTGGGAAATTATTAGAATAATCAGCAAAACCCTGATACTGTTAAGAATTCCCAGAATCAAGAAAGACAGTACTCCTCAGAATGACAGTATTCCCAAAATAATGCTGTTCATTAATCCAAATTTCACCACTGGACGTACAAACCGAAAGAGAAGTTTTATGAAGAAGACTTACAAAATCATCTTCAAAGTGTTAGGATCCAAGAAACCAGTGCTTCTGGTAGACATTGCAATGTAACCTGTGGGTAACAGCACATTCAATTTTACATTCAATTAAATCCCCCAATATATAGAAAGTTAACTGGCATTTGCTATGCAGGTATTAAATATTACAACCTTCTACATAAACACTTTGTAATACTCTTCTGAAATGAATATTGTTGAAGAATAGGGCATCTGTTTATACAAGGGTGTTGAAAATATTAAAACCATATGTGGGAAATAAATGTGAGACCAAATATATTATTTATTTATTTATTTTACATTCAATAGCCTTTGCAAAGTTTTTGTGTATTAGATTATTTTGTAGACAGAGAATATATTCAATCAGTTTGAAAAGACCACATTTTGTCAGTTGTGGACAGGTGCCTTCATTAAAGCAAAATCTGCCTGTTAAGAAATCATTAAGACAACAGCTGCATTTGGGACATGATGGGCAGGGTAGAGCAGCACGTATTTTCCAAATTAGTTGTCTCAGGAAAATGTATGTAGAGAACAATGCATGAAATAAATTGTATGTGTTGGGCTACCATATTGATGTTCCATCCCCCCAATTCTTTCTTAATATTCTCTCTCTGGGTGGTGATGGTAGAACATTGTAAATGCAGTTAACATCACTGAAAAATATATCTGAATATGATTAAAAGGGGAAATACTAGATTGTATATGTGGTAACAGAATAAATTTTCAAAAAATCCATTGGACGGCACTATGCAGTGAACCCTAAGTTACACCATGGATTTAATTAATAGTACAGCTATAAAAATGTGCTATCATCACTTGTAACAAATGTTCCCCACCAATGCAAGGTGTTGGTTGTGGGGTGCTGTATAGGAATCCTGAACTTTATGCATCATTGTTCTCTAATAAAGGAAAAGAAAGTGTTACCTGTCTGCTGTCTTTCTCAGGTCTGTTAATAGGCCTGAATAAATGCACTAGAGATAGGCATTTAGAGGGAAAGCTCTATTCCCATCAGCATTTTATTTTATATATTCTTGATAATAAATTTACCATTCAATGATATGATAAAAATAATAAATGAGGAAAAAACATAGCACTTTGAATGTTCTTTTTGATTTGGAAACTGCATATTTTAATCATGTGGGTTGTATGTTATCTTTGGGTACTTAATGCCAAAAATGGGCCTGCAAGTGGGTAGAAGCTTTAAATAAATCCCTAGGAGCTTTCTTACTATTCCTTCTGTTTTGAAGGGCCTCTGGAATACGTGCATTTGCATCAAACAATCAAAAACCAATATCCTGTAAAATGTTTATTATGGTACTTGGTTTTATAAAATATAATACAGTTCATTACTACCTTTCTAGAAACATAATGAGCTCTTCCTCTAAGAGTCCTGCATCAGGAAAAAAATCTCAATCTGGGAAATCTAGAGTGACTTGAGATCCAGTGTCCATTTGCTAGAAAAGACACAAAGGTTTAAATATCATTTGGGTTCAGGGCTTATTAACGTCTCAGACTTGGTGCTGCCGTGCCCCAGCTTTATCAGCTTTACATGATTATATCATGTGAAATCAGAGAGAAGGCCAATGTCTGTACATCCTTTAGGTACCAAAGTATCAATTGAGATCGGAAATCTGTCTTGGACACCACTATCAAGAGGGAATAAGAATGGTAATAAGGGCTGCTTATCCAAATTATATCATGCAAGCTGAATGCTTCAGTGCCTTTTTAGTAAAACAGCATTTGATTTCTCATGAGAATTTAAATGCTGCCAGAGAAATAGATTTTAATTAAGAATATAAATAATAATATCTCTCAGGAGGACTTTTGAAATAATCGCCAGCGTCAGAATATTAACATTTGACTCTTTTTTGTTGTTGTTGTTATTCTTTTTCTAAATCATCTCTTACATCTTAATTCCTACTTGTAAGCCAATTTATTAATGAAACTTTCCATATTGTCTCTATCTAGCGTTGTTCGAAATTAATTCAAATGTTTTCTTCGTTAGCATCTGTGCCTCCATAGTAGGCTGAAGACCCTTTTACGTTCTCTAAATTGTTCAGTTTTAGTTTATATTGGAAGATAACCTTGAAGACTTTTTGTTAAAATACCGACTCAGATTGGCCATTCATGGAAGGATCCGCTGCTGCTGTATCTGCTACTGTTGGAACGATCTCAGTGGCATCAGCTCTGTTCCCAGGTCTGCATCCTGACGCATCGGCTGCACAGTTAGACCGCTGGCCAGAACCAGGGGGCCTCGGCCAGTCTGCGGCAGCTCCTTCGGGCAACCACGGGTCTAGTGTGTGGCTTCAGCACTCACATCTGATTGACCCCAGGTTGCTGAGGAGACGATCTCAGTCACCCCTCAAAGGCTTTGTGGCTTGAGTTATCATAAATGCTGGGGTGATGTCAACCAATGGTTCATGACTAAGGGATTCCACTCCAATTAGCATATTGATTCAGGTCAAATGGGAAATGGACTCTGTCATATTCTAAAACACATGTTTCTGCCAATTAAATAAAATAGAAAAGAATAAACAAAAACTGTGAGCAGGAATCCGTCATGGAAATACCACTGAACATTCTACAGTATGTGAAATCTGACTCAGAGGAGATGGTTGCTAGAAATGCAAAGGAAGAAGTGAAACAATTTTGTTTGCTTTCAGAATAAGAGAGCGCAGTTCCTGCAGATTATTTCAAAATATGTAAAATGTATAGATTGAAAGGCAAGCAAAATACATTCCCCTTTACTGAAAATTTTCTTTTGAAAACTGCAGATATCATATAGTAATAAATGCAATAAAATAACCATTAAAAGGAAGCAATTTATTATTATTGAATAAAAAGATAGAGTTTAATCACGGCAGAAAATATGTTTGAATGTATGCTTTTGGGGTAAATAAAAACAATAGCTTAATAAAAATAGTTATGCATTTCAGAACGAGTTTTAAAATGTGGGATTAGATTATTTCCAGGTATGGCAGGCACACCCTAAGGAGACACCCCCAATGAGTCACACACTCTAAGTCCCTTCACTTGAGAGTGGGCGGAACTGGAAACTGCTACTAGTCAAGTAGAATATGGCAAAGAGGATGGGAAGATCATTCCTGCTGCAATGTTGTCAGATACAGCTCTGTCTTAGAGGACTGGAGCGAGAGGCGCTGCTGCTGGCCGTGAAGAAGGAAATGGCTGTGGAAGGGTCACGTGGCAAGGGACGGGGCCTCCAGTCACACAGCCTCAAAGATGAGTTCTGCCCATGACCTGAGTGAGCTTGGAAGTGGCTCTTTCCCCAGGTGAGGCTCCAGACCAGCCAACACCTTGGGTGCCGCCTGTGGAGAGCCTGAGCAGGGGACCCAGCTCTGTGCCCTGACTTGTGTATGGTTGAAAGCTGCTAAGTTTGTGGTCATTTCTTACACAGACATAGAAAACATGTTCAGATCCACCAGCCTGTGCATATTACATATCAGAGATAATCCAGAATAAAGATACATTTGTAGTAGAGATTTGTTTTTGTTTCCTTGAAAATGGTTGGGTCTTCTGATATTAGAAGTAAGAGCATTTCGAAAACAATTATTTTTCATTAGCCTGATACCATCTTTAATGTCCCCCTTCTGCCTGCCTATTTCACTGAGTTTCTTTTGATTTCATTATTTTCAAAGCACCAGCCCTGGACAGATTAGAAAAGCAGAGACTCCCATCCTCCTACTCCTTCCACCTCTTTCTTCTTTACTATTCTCTTCACATTTTTTCTCTACCTTCAATTCTCCTCTCTCTCTATGACTCCTTCCCTCTCTCTCTGTCTTTATTTTGCTCTCTCTCTCTCTTTTTTTTTTTGTCTTTACCTAGCTATCAAATTAGGTAGAGCCTTCCAGGAACGTAATAAAGAGAAATGGCTGTTTGCTGTTAAAATCGTTCATAAGTAATGGCCTGCCACCTCTAGACCATGGTGGATTACATGGAGAACACAATTCCATCAACCAAATGTGTAACACAACAAGTGGCTATACAGCATGATTGGAAAGTAATTTTTCCTCTGTAAAATTGTAGAATAAATAATAGCTCTGTATTGACAGGAGTAGTTAGATTCGTAGTTAATAATTGAAATAGACCATCCCTACAGCAGATGGTGAACCAATCTTTTACCCAAAGCCACCATATATAAATTCTCTTTTGCAAGTAAAATAAATATTAGCCTTATAAGTAGGCATGCATATGCAGAGATGTGTGTGTGTGTATTTCTGACCAGTTTATATTTTTACCATTATTGGTGTTTTTTTTTAAACATGTTCTTGAGTAAACATTTATCAGGATAAATGTGTTTATAGACATGTCAGTTGGACAAGGTCATTCCCATGGGCTGTCTCTAGTGAAGAATAAATGCACTCCAGTGTAAAGATGAAGAGTTATAGGCTGCCATCAAGGATTGTGAGAAAGGTAATAGGATTGTGATGATTAATCTGAATAAGACAAACAAGTTTTATGCCTTGAATTTAATAATTGATAACTGAGTGGTGACTATAAGAAAATACAGAAATAGTTGGCTTTAAACAGGATGAGAGGAAGGAAAACAAACCCATACATTCTTAAAGAAAAGAAATAGGTAAAAATACTATACGATACAAATGGAGTAATATATATAAGGAAAACAAGACGTGAAATATTGAAATAATAAAAATTTCATGAAGACAGAGTTAATATTGTCTTTAATTGGTAAGCCATGTTTTCCTAAACAAAAATTTAGCCATTCTAATTCCATCCATAGAGAATCTATAATATGTGTCAAGAAACATCAAAGTATCTTATCTCTGAAATCTCATTGGAGGTATGGGGAAAATATTTTTCACCGAAAAAAGATGATTCTTTAAAATTTTTGATTGCTAACATTCTTTAAGGGTTGCAAGTGACATCTACATGCAAAAACCCTCCATATGTTATTTGTCCTATCGGTTAAATGCAAAGACTTTAATATATTCAAAGACATTAAATTTTTTATTTAGAAATAATTTTAGGTATACAGCGAGTTTCCATTTACCCATCATCCAGCTTCCCCTAATATTAGCATTTTACAGATCCATGGTACATGTATCAAGATGAAGAAATGAGTATTGGTACATTATTAACTAAAACACAGACTTTACTCCTATCTCACCAAGTTTTCCGCTAACGTCCATTTTCCATTTCAGGATTCAATATAGAATACAGTGTTGTATTTATTCATCATAAATCCTAAGTCTTCCTAATATATGGTGGCCTGTTGGTATTTTCTGGTGTTCTTTTCATGATTAAGCTGGGATTTGGTGTGTTTTCAGAAAAATACCACCAAGGTACGTTCTCTTCTCATTACCTTTTATCAGGAAGTATAGGATGTCAACTTTCCTTGTCGCTGGTTTGCCAACCATGATCCCCAGGTTAAGGTAGGGCTGTGCCAGTTCTCCAGTGTCAAGTCGCTATTCTTCCTTTTCCATTTGTGAGAAGCATGTTGCTAAGTCCAGTCTACTCCAGGAGATTGAAAACTCCTGGAAAAAAGAGCATCAAGGAATTTATGGACACATGTAAAACCACCATGGTGATAAATGTATATTTGGGGGGTGATAACTTGAAGCTATACAAATATGCTCTTTTCCCTTAAAGTTCTGCCAACTAATTTTCTCACTCATCCATGGATCTTTCCTGTAGCAATTATTACTGTGATTCTAATGGCAATTTTCTATTTCCCTTATTCCATCTACAGCTATGATTTAGAATTCTCCTCTAAGGAATATTTGTCTCCTATTTAATATTTCCTCTCCCCCACTTATTTAATATTTCCTATGTGCTACTGTAGATATAAACTCATGGACATTTATTTTATTCTTTAGTTTATAATCCTCTAGTAACATTGTTTATTATGTTGCTCAAACTGGTGTGGGTTTGGGCATTGGAAACTCCTTCAACTTGACCCCTGTGAAAGAACTGATCTTTTTAAAATTTAAAAATATGTATAAAACAAAGTTTATATAAAATGTCAGACAGTAAAAATGGCTACAATAAATAAAGTTCAGCTTTCTATTCATGAATAATGATGTTGCCAATGAAAGTACTACACAAGCTCCAACTGGGTTGTTTATTTTAACAGCTCATTTTACCTTTTATCAGAATAAAATTGTTCTCTTAAGTGAAGCTTTTATTTGCAGAAAATAATTAAACAAGTATTGGTTCATCTTTTTTTAATTATAAAATATCTCAAAGTAGAAAAAAATCCTTGAATAGCCATGATTTCATACATGGACATTTAGGTGATAATTGTGGCCACAACAACAAAAAAGTTATAATTAAGGGAAATCAATAAAAAGAGGATGTACCTACTATGATATATTTACTGAAAAGCTTCATATGTGGCATCAATAGCAAGATTTATTTTTTTACTCATGCATTGCACCATGTTTTTGAAAGGGATATAAAAACATGTATTCCACTGCTGATTTTTCTTCTTCATTTTACTTAGAATCTCTCAATAGTGAAATCAGTAAGTCCTGCGTTTAAATAAGTCAAAATAGCTTAGCGGATCAGTAATTTAACACATAAAATATATTTGACCCCTTTTAAAAACAACCAGCAAGCATAGCAAGCAATTTTTTCAGGTTAACATGCAGGTGAAATTGCAAAGTTAGCTGCCAGCAATCCAGGGGCTGCTTCTCTTACCATATATTGTCCAGTTCGTTCTCTCAATTTTAGAACACTTTTAGTTTTAATTTTTCAGTTGCATAAAATCTGGTTTAGGGAAAAAGATAAAGATTTAATTACTTGGTTATATTGTGAATTAAAAAATTACTACTCTTTTTTTTTTTCCAAGGATTGATTGATTGATTCATTTTTATTTCCCTCCTCCCCCCAAGATGGCTCCCTTGTTTGTCTGCTCATTGTCTGCTTGTCTTCTCTGGGAGGCACTGGGAACCAAACCCTGTTCTCGAGGACCTCCCACGTGGGAGGTGAGTGCCCACCTGCCTGAGCCACATCCACTCCCCACTGGCTGTGTCATATGCTGGCTGTGCTGTGTACTGGCTGCAGTGTCTGCTTGTTGTAGCATCTGCTTGTTGTGGCATCTGCTTGTTGCGGTGTCTGCTCATTGTGGCAGTTGTGGTGTCTGCTCGTTGCAGCAGCTGCGGCATCTGCTCCTTGCAGGGTCTGCTCATTGTAGCTGTTGCAAGGTCTGCTCTTTGTGGTGGTTGCAGAGTCTGCTTGTTGCAGTGTCAGCTCATTGCAGCGTCTGGTTGTCTACTTTAGGAGGTACCAGGAACCAAATCCAGGACCTCCCATGTGGGAGGCGGGTGCCCAACTGCTTGAGCCACTATTCTGAATCCCACTAAAGGGACACATAAAACTTTCTTTCTCACAATTGCACCAATGTAATGTTGAGAAAATTATAACACCAAGTACTGATTTTTTGATTGCATAAAACCTGGTTTCGGAAAGATCAAATACACGTTTTAAATGCATATAATGAAAACAGTTTTAGCAAGTTATAGGCATAAAAATGGCATATCAGAATCTACAGGAGAGATGAAGGTACTCAAGATGCCTTGAGGACCATTACACTTGGTCTTCACTTTCATTTTAGGACCAGAATTTCAAACAGGTCTGAGTTTCAGTTGACGCATACTTGGAATTTAAAAATAGTCATTAAGAGTGACATAATGAGGAGCATTATTTCATAACTTTGGTCTTGGTGGCAGTGAAAAGTGGGCATTTGCGGGGGAGTGTAATGTCCAGGACAGCTTCAGTGCCTCCTGTGTGCATGAGTGTCTAAAACAAAGTACCTTTGAGTGGATGGACAAATGAAATGCTAGAAAAGCAATGCTTGCTTCATGGCCTTCCTTTTTTTTTTTTATATTTTTTATTTTTTTATTTTTAAAGAAGCTTTAGATTACATAAATGTTACATTAAAAATAGAGGGGCTTCCCATATGCCCTGCTCCCTACATCTCCCACATTTTCCCACCTTAACAACACACTTCATTAGTGTGGTACATTTGTTACAATTGAGGAACACATTTTGCAGCATTGCTACTAACCATGGACTATAGTTTACATTATAGTTTACACTCTGCCTTGCACAATCTTAAAGGTTATGACAAAATGTATAATGGCCTGTATCTGTCATTGTAATGTCATGCAGGACAATTTCAATGTCCTGAAAATTCATGGCCTTCTTTTCATAAGTTCTGAATTCATTATTTTCATGTTAAAACAAAGTAATACTGGCATTTTGTGAAATACATGAACATAGAGTTGAAATATACTGTGAACTAAGTTGTATTCTTAAAGGTATTTTGTTGCATTAACTTTTCCCAAATATCTTTGACTCTTTATGCCTACTTTCTAGCAGTTTAGTTCTTTTCTATTTATTGTTTTTCATTCTGATATAGTATCATTCCCTACAGGGTTTCTAGTAAAAATGATAACATTTAGAGAACTTTTAGAGATGGTTTAGAAGAAGATTTATAGAGCATTAGGTAGCCAATAAGCTCATGTCACATAATATTTAACCCAAAAATTAAATATTGTTATAGTGTCTTATTTGGTTATGCTGCATTTCAGTAATTTTTATTCTGTAACTAATTTTTGACATGAGTTAATCCAATTTTTTTCCTTGATAGGAGAAACCAGAAAGGGAAACCTGGAAGTCTTCCAGTCTATTCCCTTTTCACCTGAACCTTCTAAACCACAATGTTAAAAATTGCAATTTCATAAATTTCAAAGCTGAAATTATGTTCAATTTGAAGGTACACATTATAAGACACGCCACTTGAGATACCTGTTTGCAAGTTGGAAAAGTTGACAAACCTACAAAATTATCTATGCCAGCAAACGTATAAGCAAATTCCTTTGCAAAAGCAATCGTCACATGTGCACTCCAACAACCAAGCCTGCTTTCAAAATTAGGTGATTATTTTTATTCCCTCAATGTACTTAAGATGTTGATGAACTCAGAAAGATCTGGGTTCGGATTCTACCTTAGCCACTTACCTGCATTGACTTCATGTCTCTCCACTGTAGGTTTTTTCACTGTAAAATTGTGATGACAATATGTTCAATGCTAAGAAATTTGTCTGGAGTAAAGAATGAAGTAGAGTAGAGTTATTCTAACTTGTGTCATTCCCAAGATGAAATGCAATAAGAAGATGCTTTAGTGCGGTGACATGCCCTTATGCCCACTCGAAAACATAATGGCTATAATGAGTGAACTGCCCAACAATAAGATTAATAAAAGTGCAAAATTAATAATTCAAACAGAATTTCTCTAAAGTATGGTATGATATTATACAGTGCAATGACAATGAGATTAGAATTTAGATTCAGAAAAATAGTAAATCAGCTAGTAAATGTCATTCTATTTTAGTTACATTATTTGGGTGATTTAAAAGGTACTGATCATCTATTAGAAACAGACTGAAAACTATATACACTTTAATGGGATTTATTTTTTAAAAACTTTATGGCATTATGGGATTTGCTCACTATGATAAAGGAAAGCATCTGACCAATAAAATGCCCTATTTGTATTTTTAAATATTCTTTTATTTTCCTGTGTCAGTTGAAGATTTTTGGGTCATTTTTTTAAGGTGACAGAAAGGTTCACTTTCCATGATTTCAGAGTATACCAAGGTTTGAGATCATGTGTGCATTTTTCCAGAAATGCTAGATTATCCTGCAGCAAAATGAGCAAATCCTCAGTGGTTGAAAGCAACACACACTGACTGGTATGACCCTCCAGGGCCACCGTTCTCCATGCAAAGCCTCATGTGCCTCCTTAGCCCAGGTGTTGGGGAAAAGGTAAGACTGGAGGAAGCTCAGGCAAATAGAGGGTTTGGCAGGAAGTGACGCACCTCACATCTCACAACCCATTGGCCAGTTCTAAACACACGCCTCCTGTTAACTGCTAGGTGATTAGAATCCTCCAGTGTGTCCAGGGCAGTAGGAAAGCGGGGAGAGGTGGTCTGAGCCCTAACTACGGAAAATGTTAGGGACTTCGTTGCCAAAAATTCCTTCAGGTAAGTGCCAAACATCAAATAAAATATATCAGCGAAGCCATTTAGAATGACTGTTTTCCCATTTTTTTCTCCCTTATTTTAACCATAAGAAGATTACCTTTTAATTGTTGTTGTGCTATTGTTGCTAAAAATAAGTTTTTTTTTTTAAATTGTCTAGTAATGACCAAAATGGAATTCTTTTGAGAATTTTATGAACATATTTGAGACTAAGAATACTTGAAAGAAAAAAATAAACTGCTTGAATGCCTACCCAAACACAAGAACCCAGGTGTAATGATTATTAAAGTAACAGTAATTATCAGACTATTTCAAAATATGTTATCAGGAAGAAGTGCCACAGGTGGTGACCAAAGAGTTTTCAAGGCTCTGCACAATTATTTTTCATGCTATAAAATAATTACTGAGCTCAGAAAGTTTGTGCTCCATTTTTCTCATTGATGAAAATGATTTTTTATTCTGCTTGGCACTCAGGGTGCATTTTTGAACGTTTGTTTGTTCACTCCTCTTCTTTGAAGTATAATTTGTATGCAGTAAAATGATTCCATTTTCAGTATATTGTTTGAATTTTATTGAATGTATATGCCCTTGTAACTACCACCCCAATGAAGATTCAGAATGTTTCTTTTCTACAAGCAATTTTTGTTTTAGTTTTTATGTTTTGGTCTATGATGTCTTTTGGATAATTATTTTTGAAAAATGTGCACTAGTCATAGAGAAATTTAAAAAAAAATAGAAATGGAAACAGAAACAACTCAAATATTTTAAATGCACATGTGAAATAAATTACTTCTTAGGCAAGAATATGTTTATACAAAGCCCCAAAGGAAAATTAATAGCAAATTCAAGCAGTTAAAAGATAATTATGCTAATCCGTTTAGGCTAGGTAATGCTGTGACAAAACAACTCCAAAATATCAGTGGCTTAAAGTAGCTAAGTTTTAACATGTGCTCAATGGCACGTCCGTTGTAGGCCCACGAGCGCTGCCCTCGTTCAGCTAGCCAAGCTGACGTGCAAGCTCTTGCCTTTGCACTACCTGAGAAGAAGATAGTAGGTTTTGCTACCCTACCGAGTGAGAAGGGAACTATTAGTGTACTGGCTCTCAAATACTTTCACCTGGAAGTGGGACATTACCTTTCATTCCGATTTCCTTAGCTAATGCAAGTCACATGGACATGCCTACCTTCGTGTTGAGATGAAATACCCGCCTCAGTGCCAGGAAGGGGCTGCAGAGTTCTCTGCCCATGAGCAATGTCTACTGCAGTCTCTGTGAAATGATGCTAAATGTTTAAGCTCATGAAATTCTTAATGGATGTAAATAATTCTGTTAAAATGAACAAGTGCCACTGCCTTGCTAAACGCTTGTAAAAGATACTCCATAAAGGACCACAGGAATGAGTAAGTCAAAAATGGAACTAAATGATTTTTAAAAATCCTCTATTTGTGAACTCTAAGAAACTTGGGAGTGTTTATTTTGCTGGGAAATATTTATATTTTCGTTCTTTATTTGAATTGTCTTTTTTAATTATCAGTATAGGAAGAATAATAAACCATGAAAATAACAAATGTGGATCTGGTATTTTGCCACAGAACAGCTCGATTGATGCTTGATTTTTGTTCCATTTACTATTTTGGTCATTTAGATAACCTGTGTGTAGTTGCAGTTTATTTGCTTTTATTTTATTTGTTTTAGATGAAGCAAAGCATCACATGATCGGTCATACAATTTAAAATCCAATCATAGACAAATGGGAAAACCTGTTCAGTTAAATACTATATAAATTTAATAATTGGCATGTAGATAATCTGCTAATATCATAAACCATTCTTTGAAACCCTGATGAGCCCAGTATGTTACAAAAAAATGTAGCTAATATATTTATCAATAAAATCCCTGGACTTATGGTAGCATTTGTAAATAAAGCCAATTACATTTGAATTTCTTAAAAAATAAAATCTTATAACTGCATAAATAACCCTGAAACCTTCTGATCTTGTTTAAATGCTGTAAGAGAGGTATTTGAACAGAATAAGTAATGTATTTTGGGAAAACAAATTTGTACATTTTACATTCTTGTAAGGTAGAGTAAAATGTTTTTTTCCCCTGACTATTAAATCAGTTATAGTGTCCTTCTGTAAAGAAAAAAACCCTTGACTGTTACATTTTTATGTGATTTAAATAATTAGTTCTAAGAAAATGGGTAAATTATAGCCCCCAATCCTTTTTTAGGACATGCATGAGTGGAACGGTGACCACTTACTCAAAAGTTCTGAAGACAGATTTGGACTAGCAGCAGTAATTTCTTTCTTTCTTATGAGAAAGGGCACACCCCCAGGCTAATGGAAGCGGGCAAGTGCACGTGATCAGTGTAAGAACGAAGATTATGTAGTTCCCCTGGCGTAATGTCCCATTTCCCTCCTTCCCTCACCTTACCCATCTCCCATTGGCTGGGAATTGTGGGCTTACAATCTTAGGCGTGAAAACTAACCCAATCCTAAATGGAAAGTGTAAGGGTAAGTTCTCAGTGTCCTAGTTCATCCCCTTTACTGATGTGGGTTTTTGGGGAAGTGACTGGAACAAGAATGTGGGAGGGTTAGATAAAAGGGGAACAGGGAAAAGTTCTGAAAAGAGGCCACCTAGAATGTGGGAGGGTAGATAAGTGGGAACAGAGAATTCAGTTTGAGAAGAGGCCACTCTTTGTTCTATTTCTCTCACACATAAAACTCAAAGGTACCTACGTTATTTACATGAGATTTAGTGTTTCCAAAAATCAGAAGATATTTCTCCTGATAAATTACCTGCAATGTTTTCATGGTGGTTTCCCATCTTTCCATATGTTTCAGAATTTCAGCGTATTCTGTCAAGAATGGAAACGTGTTTCCTAAGTAAAGTTACTGATATGTTTCCTACAACTTTGAGCTTTTGAGCTCAGGACCCGACTACGCTCTGAATCCCCCATAGTGGTGGGTATTAAGCATGGAGTTTGGAGTTTGCAATTACGAATAAATTACACGGGTCATGCACTCCAGGAGCCTGTATATAACGTGTATAATGTGGTAGGCAATAGAGATAAATTAGCACAAAATATCAGTCCACTCTCACAGTCACTAAGAGTCATGCAGAAAGATGTTGGGGCAGTTTACTCTGCATTTCTGAGCCACCAGGTTCTCATTTGTAATAGATAATATGCTCTCATGCCTTCCTATATATACTAATTTTGAGAAAACATCTTAATTGATGAAAAGGTAAATTTATTTTACAATTCATAAAGAAATGTAGCTATTATTTATACTAGCTTACATTCTAACTTGACTAATAAGGAGATTCATTTATTATATAGATTTATATATATAAATTTAGATGCAATTGTAGGAATAGCATGAAGTGCTTTTTATCAAGATATCACAATGGTTTCATAAAAGTAACTGCTAATCATGTAGAAGTACAACTACTAAGGCAGACTGATCAAGCCTGGTATATATGTTCCATGTGTAAACCTATCATATATATATAAAGGAAGATTTTTTTATGAAAAAGACCTAATAATTAGATTAAAACTACAATTAACTTGTTCTGTAACCAGTTACAATAATGAAGTAGTGGAATGAGGAGGTTAAAAAGATTGCACACTGGATTTGTATGCTATGCATAGTAATCTGAAAATGTGAGAATAAGACAGCTAAATGTTGACATAGAGTAGTTTTTGAAAGTGAGTTTAATGAATCCACCCCTTGAGTTCATCTGAGTGCAAGGTCATGCTAGTTGAGTAACTTGTTCACTCTCTCAAGCCCTAAGCTTTATCATCTGGCAGCTGGGAATAAAAATAGCAATAATAATATGTACTGCAAAATGTAGTTCAAAGAATGGAAGGAGAGCAAGTATTGTAAATGTTTACTCTAGTGCCTAATTCATAGAAGTCTTACAGTAGCTCACAGCGCTTGGTAGTGGCAGTGCTCATAATGGCCACCATTACCATGGAGATGGGGGAACTTGCAGAACCTCAGCCAACTTTCAGATCAACAGAACTAGCATCACCTCATCATTTGGACAAGGTGGTCTCACTTCTCCACCCTATGGCTTATTGTCTAGAAGGACCTTACAAAACAGGATTCACTAAAATTGTTTTATTAAGGACCTACATTCCAAAATCAAACATTGCCAGATAGAAATTCCGTTACCTCAACTGAACAAGGAGATAAGGAGCATAGAGTAACATGCAATCAAGCTTCCCGAACCAGTCCAAGAAAATCCAAGCAATGCAAGTTCTATGGAGCATTGTAATCACACCAGCAACAAAACCCAAAATGCCTTGTCTTTTTTTTTTTTTTTTTTTGCTAAATCCAGAGCTGCCCCATCTCACTAGGCAATGCAAACTATGAACTGTCAGTTCTGTTTAGGAGTGTCGGTGGTGTGGGTTTGTGTGTCCATCCTTCTGGAACAATGCTTCATAACATCCAATGACACATTGTCTCAAACCTTTCTCTATAGAATATCTTATTAAAATTAATATTTGAACCTCTTTAATAACAGTGATCCCTCTTAAGCATTTAAAATATACTCTAAATATGTTTTGTACCTTACATTTATAATTATGTGAATGAAAGGCAAGCATTATAAGGGTATAAATTTACTCAGCATATGAATCAGGAAGAATGATCAATATTAATGAGCCTTTGCCACAAATTATATTTCATTTTAAAATTGGTAAAAATCTATTTTTTAAAATATTTCCATTTAATGGTGATTCACTTAATTTCCACAAGAATTGGACTTCAGCTTAAATATTTATATAAAACAGCACGGGATAAAATTAATAATTAAGTCAACCAGGACAAGAAAACTGTGAATAATGAAATACAAAGAAATACAGTCATGAACACAGGTAAATGCAATGGATACAATCCCATGTGATAAATACACAATATTTGGATTTAAGTTTCCTCCTGCTCAGATCAAAGAAAGGAACATAATTCTTTCCAATGACTATTATTTCCATTAGATTCAAAGAGAATAAATAAAATATAGAATTCTTGAGATTTTTGGATGGACATGATGCAAAGGGATATACTTGGGTATTCTTTAATCACTAAACTTTTGTTATTATAAATTTGTCCACTGTAAACAGCAAATTAAATGATTTAAATTTTTAGTGATTATAGGGAAAGCTCATACAAGAGTAAGGGCTATAATTCTTTTACAATACATTTTTAGGTTTAAAATGCTAAGCATAAATTGACAGTTAAATAGGATCAATGCAAATAAAAACTTTTAGGTGATTTTATAATTTAGCAAAGAGTCTTGAGCAGACTTTTATGCCTTACTAACATATATGACAATACCAGTGATATTATACATTATAATTCTGCATGGTGTATATTAAACAAAAATTTCATTCAGTTTCTTGAAAACTTCTGACGTTTTTGTCCCCAAATTGTAACTTTTTCTTTTCAAGAAATACATGTTTATGGAAGGTCCTGCAACAGTTGTATGAGTGATTGTATATTTGTTTAACCCTTATTTCATATGGTCCAATGTTTGCTTAATTATTAATAATATTCCAGGTAGATAAAACCTTTCATTTACAAAATGCTTTCATTTACATTAATGAATTGTTACAACATCTTTGCATATATATTAATCCCTCTAATTATATTGCAGACTTCTTAAGAGCAAGAATCATATTCTGTAAATCTTTGGTATCAATATATTTGTGGACTCCCTTCACATTTTCATGCTATTTTATTTTGTGGTTTAGTTCATAGAACAATAACCAGTGAATATTTTCGGAATATTAACTTTTTTTAAGATGTCCATCTTTTCCATTTACTTCTGGATTGTACTATCAAAAGTGCATTCTGCTAAATTTTGCTGCCATCAGGGAAACAGGAGTTGTTTACTCTCTTGAGAAAGATGCTCTTTCTCCCTCCCAACTCTTCATTCCTCAAATGTGATGGACAGAACATATCCTAGGAAACTCTAAACTGGTCTTTGGAAAACAGCTGTGGCCTGAAGCAGAGACTCGGGTCATCTCTATTAAACTGCCCGTTTTATTGCCCTGAAGATCATCTGGCACCAAAGAAATGATCTCTCCTGTCTGAGCATTTGCATAGCTGGAGACACAGGTACCAGCCAACAACTTAATTTTGAATTTTAAAAATTGGCATTTATCTTTTCTATTTCCTGTATACATTTTCTTCTTATGCCACAAGTCACAGTAAATTGCTCATTAAACTTCAAGCAATGCTATGTAATGCTTGCCACCATTTATAGGCAATGCTCTCCAAAGTACAATTAGGGAGAGTATTATGACACAGAACAATGGAGACAATTATTTCTGAAGTTTATTAATGCTAATTAGCATATGGCATCTCAGACAGCTGCTGATACTTCGTTGCTAAATACTGAGGGACTCATTAGTGTTTGATGTTAATTAGCTGCTTCTGCATGTGCATTGTCCTTAGATGCATACACACTGTCACCATTGGGCTATTAGAAACCTGGCCCTGCACTCTGCAGGAACTTGATGTGGCATTTAGGAGTCTTTCAGTGTGTATGGAATTCTTCTCTATATGGTCTTAGTAGACTCCAGAGGAGCTTTAATAATTAGCTAGTTATCCCACTCTTCATTTAAAACATACTAATAGCATGGATTTTTAAGTGCTAAAGTTGATACTTCAATTTGTCTTTGAATTTTGAATGGATTCGAATGCTAAAAAAAGATCATGGGTATAAAATTTATATTGGTTTTAATTTAATTAATGATTTTTAACTGTTAGTAAAGATTGTGACAATTTAAACTCAGTCTTTACTAATAGTTAAAATTCATTAATAATCAAAATATTAAATATGCACATTTCTCCCTAAACTAATCCAATAACTTGTGGTTTGTTTCTTCTCTTCCTTTAACTGCAGCAAAATAAATTCTCTTTCTTATAAATCTGAAATATAAACTCATTTACACGTCTTTAGATAATTTGAGGTTAAGCCAGTGGTCTAGAAAGAGTTTTCATGTCTTAAAACTTTTCAGTGGCGCTATTTGTTGCTTTTCTTTGGGGAGGGGGTTGGCGAACGCCTCAAGCTCATCAAGTTTTGCAACAATCAGCTAAACTTATACACATGCTGAATAACTTCCTACAGGCAGAAATTTCATTGTGATGAGGAAATCACAAACAAGAACTTGTAAACTATGTAAACTATGGACTATAGTTAAGAGTACATTTAATAGCTGTCTCTCATCAATCATAGCAAACGACCACACTAGTCCAACATGTTAAAAATGTGCACAGGCATATGGGAACTCTGTATGTTGTGCATGATCTTCTGTAAATCTACAACTGCCGTGCTCCAAGGGGCTCTGTGATTAACATAGTAATCACAGGTTTAGGATTAACATAGTAGCCCCGTGTCTCAGCTTTTCCATCTGTAAAATTGGAATAACAATTTTGCCTACCTGTCTGCCTCCAGGGATTCTCAAAAGCAGAGCCTGGATGAATATTAAGGTACAGATACCTTATTTGGGATGTGCAGTTATCAATATTTCACCCATAACCCTGATAATCTCTTTCCCTAACTTGAGAGAGACTTTTCTTTCTCTTTTAACATTCTAGTAATTCAGTGACCCCAGAGTGTCCGAAAAGACTCAGACCAGCCATCTCACATCTGAGTTCCAAGGCTGTTCACAAGACTCAGTACCCTTAAATTAGTTTCATTAGTCTTAAACCACTTTGATTACATTTGGGGGGTGGGGGGGTAGGGAGGATAGCAAAAGTTATCTTAAAATATTCTGAATGTGACAGGCCCATAGAAAACAATTGTCACCATAGTTCATAGTCAGATATACTCAGTGATAGAAAATCACTTGATCCAATCGACTGATTTTTGTATAATTCACTTAGATGTCTCTTTCCCTCAAGGATCAATCTCATATTAATAATCATGACATTTTGATGAACATTATTGGAAATATCTGTATATTGTCTTGCAAAAGATTTTATTAATATTTTTGAAATCTGTTAAATAAGTCTATTCATTAAGTATCTTTAACTTTGTCAAAAATAAAACAAAAACAGATTCCACATTCATTTGAGTATAAAAAGCAATTATTCAGAGCCCAAAATGACTTAGATAATAAGTGGATTTCTAAGAGTTTGCTGTCTCTAGCAGTATGGTTTTTATATTTATATTAAAGAATTATGCTCTTACAGTGATTAAATATTTACTTGCAGAATTTTATTTTGCTTTACTCACCTCTCTTTATCTTGTTGGAAAATATCAGTGATTTATTTAGTGTTAGGCTGCTATTTCTTGGGCAACATAGTTAAATTCAGTTAAATTGCTCCTCCCTAAAATGTGTTCTAACCTTCGTATAGAGCTATGATCTTTCTGACAATTCCAAAGGTTATAGCAATTAGAACATAGCATGTCTTTGCAACTAAAATTCCAAAGGTCTATTTGAATCATTATACTCTATCATAGATCAATAGCTCCCATTAAAATTACTCTGCTTTTCCCCCCCTTTCTACTGAATCTTCTTTGACTATGCTTGCAGTGAGTTACAAACCAGAATTTGCTAAAAACTTACCTAATCATTTTCTTCCACTAAAACATCTAATTTACCTAGGGGAAAAATAAACCTATGCACTCCTTTTTAGAGAATAGTTCAGCCTCTGCCTGAATATAAGCAGGTTAATGGTTTTAATGAGGGGACATGTACTCAGGATCAGTGAGGATAGAAGCACTGGCAAGGAATGATTTTCAGGATGTTTCTGACTCATAAACTGTAGGCACAGGAAGGGACCTCTCTTTTGGAACAAGCACATCAGGTTTTAGCTCTACATTATAATATTGTTACTGAGGGGTTTATTTCGTGTCCTTTCTCCACGTGGAAATCTATCTTTACAGCTAGATAGAAAGGGCAGATAAAATCTGCTTATGAATTTGGAGAGGAAATCTTTGTGAAGCCTTCTGAGGCTGTTTTAATAACTGCTAAGAGGTAAATGGTTTCATCTGGCATGATCAGTCACTGGGTGTTAATGCTAAACTAGTTTTATTTGCTAACCATGAAATAATATATAGTTCTCACTGCAACTTCTTAAAGAGAATCAGTTCTACAAAAATTGCAAATGAAACAAGTAAAGAGAAGCAAGAGAAGTTGGATATAAATAGGATCAGTGGCATATACATTTCCAAAAAAACCCAAAAAACAAAAAAAACCTAATGTTTCTATATTTTTAATATGTAAAATAAATAAATTATATAAATACTATTCCAAAATGAAGAAACAATTTTATTTAACTCAGCCTCAAAATGAAATTTATCACTCATACCATCTTCTCAATGCTTGAGCTTATTTTGAAGCACGAAATGATTAAGTTTTAAAAGCATGTTGCTTATTTATACAACTTTTGGTGCAACTTACAAAGCCTTTCAATTATGAAAGTTTTTTGTCATATTGTAAAGCTGCAGAAGTGCAGATGCCATGTGTGTCCTTGTTCATTACCACCGAGAGGCTGGCATGTGTCCAGCACATGGTTCGTGTAGTACAAATGTTTGTTGAATGAATGGATCAACCAAGTGCTCAACAAATTTTAATTGTTTCAACAAAATGGAATCCTAAACCTCAATAGATAAGTATATTCAAATACATATGCAAATACTTGTGTATGTGTATTTATGTTCATACGTTCATATGCAATCCATATATCCATATATGTATATTATATAAATATGGGCATATGTGCTATGTATGTTTTGTAAAGCCATATCGCAACTGGCTTGGTTTTGTTAAATCGTTAAATTAGAAATTTCATAAAGCATATTCTGTCATTTAATGATATTTTAGGATAAGCCTCACTTCATAGTTTGAAAAATCATTCGGAATCCATGTAATTCTGAACATATTACATGGCCTGATTTAAAAAATAAATAAATTTAATTGTTTAATGTTAACATGCATCACATTTTCTGTTCAAACAAAAAATCTAGGAAATTTGCATAACCTTTGTTGAGTTGCAATAGATTTACAGTGTTGTGAAAGTAAATTTATCTGAGAACTGCCTGGAACCAGGGACTCTTTTTCACGCTCTACTCATCAGAGCATGACTAAAATATAGTTTGAGTAATTAGATAACATGAAAGAAATAGAACATTTGGGAAAAGTGATAGTAAGACTTGCTTTCACATTGCAGGTCTGTACATGACTGTAATGATCAAGGTTGAAGCAGTGATCAGGCAGTTGTTAAAATGCAAGTAAAACACATCAGCTGTAATATATAGGAAACATATATTCTGTGTGTGTAGTTAAAATATGGTACGATTTCGAAAGAGTAGCTATTGCCCTTGTATTCAGTATTTCAAAATTGCTTTCTAGGGAGTGAATAAGTGTTTTATGCCTATAAGATATTAGGAAAATAAAGGTTTTCTTGGGCATATCCTTTCTCTTTAGGGAAATTTTCAGCTTATAGTTTAGCTCTTAAAGATTATAACCTTCTTTTTCTTCAAAGCTCTAGAAAAGCATTCACATTTCATTTATACCAAAAACTTTGAAAAGGAATGTAGTAGGATTTTTAAAACCTTCCCAATATTTATGTTTTCATGCTCTTTTCTAATCAAAATTAATAAAATTCTGCCATATTTTTTCTCAGGAAACATTTGGTACCATGAAGAATATGAAATCTGACTGACTGGGCCTTGGTTCAGGACCTTCCTAATTAAGTGTCCTGTTTTAAAACATTTAGATTATCTGTACTTTACTTTCTTCATCCATCTGCCTAGCTATCTGTGTGCCTATTTACTGATCTGATATTACTGACCTCATGGGTTTATTATAATTATTACATTAGCTAATGGATACCCAGCCCTCCTCACTATGCTATGGCACATGGAGCCTACTGAGAAATTTTGGCTCTCCTTACTGCTGTTTGCAGTTGTTAGGGTATGTGCATACAACTCAACACCTCCTTTTACAAATTTGGAAAAAAATTCACATACCATTTTCAGATCAGATGATTCCCAGAGAAATTTTTGTGTTATAAAGTGCATTAGCAATTAGTTCAACTATCTCTTTGACAAAGGATAAAATAAGTCTATACTTGTTTTTTGTATCTATCTATATATATATATACACACACTTGTTTTATATATATACACATATATAAATGCAAACATATACATACACATGCATGTCTCACTGTTCCCTTTGGAGAGGAAAGTCAAACACAGATTCCTGGATTTTATGCCTTTTTTTTTTCTTTCTACAAGTGCAAGTCTTACCAATCCATTACAATTGAGATCAGTTTTAATAACAAAAGAAAAATTTTAATTAAAATGTTTAATTATGTAGAAAATCATAATTATAGATTTAGATGGAATAGAAACCTGGACATATCTAAAGGATTAGTCCCACAAAATGTTAACTGATTTGGGTATTGATTTTATTTTGTGTATATTTATTTCTTCACCACTACCTTCAGCCATCTGAAAAATATTTAATTTACTTCATTTATCCAGCAAGTTCTCCAGCTCCTTCAAATGCTTATCTGTTAAGGCATGAAAGTTGATTACTTTTGTATCTATGTAAGTTTTCAAAACTTGAAATTTGAAATTAATGTTAGCATTCATAAAATACCAAATACATTGTGTTCTAATTTTTAAAATCCCAATAATATCATACTGTTGTTATGAATTCAGTATATCTTTAAAACATAAACATAATTATTTTGTGAAATTCCTGTTGAAAATATTAAAACAATATATTAGTGGGTTAAAATTTAACAAATGTATTTCTTACATATTTTGAGTAGCTAAAAGTAATTCACACTCTGGACTTTTTATTCTGTTTCTGATATATTATCTTTAAGAAAATGTTCAAAAATTGTATAAAGATATCTATCTAGCTCTCCATCTGTCATCTCTCTCTGTGGTCCTGTTCCCCAAGGTTGAGGGGTTAGGTTGCCACCACACTGCTCTGAGGGCTTGGGCCTCTTCCCCATAGGGTAAGGAGGGCAGGTGGCACCTCACTGCTCTGAAGGGGTTGGGCAGGCTGCCAGAGGTTAGGGAGAATGTTGCTGCTACCTCACTGTACTAAGGAGATTGAGACTACCCCAGAGATTGGGGAAAGTGTGGCCATCACCCCAATGTTCTTGGAGGGTGAGGTCTGGAGCTCTGTTTGGCAAGCCCCTGGAAAGGATGGGCCCCCATGAGGCCCCAAGGAGAAGAAGAAACCATCCTTTTAAGGACGACTCTCAGACTTTGAAATACAGTGGAGTATGCCCTGCAGGTTTTCTGAACTGTTGGGGGATGACTCATGTTTCCCTCCCAAATTCTCCTTATGTTACTGCAAATGTTTATCCTATATCTGTTGCCCCTTCATATATTGGAAGCAGATAACTTGTAAGTTTCACAGATCTAGCCAGAGGGGCCTTTAGACCCCAGACAAACTATTCCTATAACTGATTTTGATGTGACTTTGTACTTAGCATTGCAACTGAAATGATTTAAGGTTTTTGGAATATTGTAATTTCTTTTTGGGATTCAGAGGTTGAAATGTGGCAGTTTGAGATTATTTTATGAATCCAAAGAAGAAAAAGATTATGTTTGTAAACTAATCTCTTCCACTGGGCGTGCCACCCTGTGATTGCATTAAATTCAGCTGAGGGGCCTTTGATTAGATTCTTTGATAAGATTGCTTTGGGCTTTTGACTGGACTCTTTCAGTGGGTGTGACCCAGGTTGAGTCCTTGCCCCCTTGCTGAGTCTGCCCTGTGAGAGGAAGGAAAGGTCTCAAAGGGCTCATGCCACGGGGAGAGAGATGCCATTTTCCTGATAGCTTACTGCTGAGATCCCGAAGAGCACAGAATGGCCAAGATTGATACAGGAGGCCAGAAAGAAACAAGCCTATGCCAGGAGAGAGGACTACAGGATCATTTAAGCAAGGAGCCTGGAGAGGCAGGGCCCACAGAGCTCAAGAGGAAGAGGAAGCCTGGGGGCAAGGAGAGGCCAGCCAGAGATCAGCAACCATCCTGCTTCAACACTTAGCAACTGACCTTGGTGAAAAAGCACCTCTTATGGAGCCTTGAGTTGGACTGTTTTACAACCTTGGAACTGTAAACTTTTGCCCCAAATAAACCCCCTTTATAAAAGCCAACAGATTTTTGGTACTTTGCATCAGCACCCCTTTTGCAGACTAATGCAGTATCAAATCTACAATTTTAATTTGTGTACTTTTCCCTAGGCATGTATACTTAAAATTTAAAGGAAAAAAATATGTTCTCGTAAAAATTTTAGTGAAATTCACTAAAGAAAAATGCCAAATAAAAATATATAAAAATGATACTCCTGGTGAGAAAATAGAAGGCATGATTTGCATGTAAAATATAATTTGGTATAATACTGTTCTGGAACTTATCAACTGAGATAAAGTCCATATTAATAAATAGAATTTATTTCAAGCCCGGATGCAGCAGAATCACTGCCTTGCTTGTTAACAAAATAAATAGCTTGCGTAAGTAGGCACAACTAGAGAAAAACCAGGGACATGTCAAAGGGTGGAGAAAATCTTGGAAAAATGCTGAAGACTTATAAATAAAATATCGTCATTCTTAACTTTAAGAAATTATTTAAGTATTCTCCAAGCCTCTTTCTACTTGACTTTCTATTGGTTGATCATGTTGTACTTCCCTTATTTTATGACATACGATTTTATTACATTTGCTAATTTATATGAATCAAATTTAGAAGGAATTTCATATTCCCTTTAAATAACTGTTCTTAAAAGAAAAAACTGATTCACTATGTGTACTAAATAAATGTGTGAAATTATGCCACATAAAAATATACTAAGAAATTTGATGACACGTTTTATTACTTGATATTTAAAATGAAAACAACAGGATTTTCATTACATATTCTTAATCTAAAGGTATCAAAAAGTAATTTGAATTTATAAATAAGTGAATCAACTGCAGTAGATATATAGGATATCGGACGTAGACTGAGATTTCATTTAATATACCCTTTTAAAATACTTTTGTTAGTGTTTTTATGTGTATAAGAGTGTGTGCACACATGTGTAATTGTGTATGTGTGTTTTCAAGAATACAGAGCTGGCATAATCAGTGTACTGGGTATGCCGTGCTTGGGGTTCCCAAACAATGGGACTGAGCATTGTGATTGTTCTAGAGAAAGCTTTATAAATAACTAATGTTCAGAAATGTAAAAAGGGTTACAAATCCTCTGGGCTCTGATGACAAAAGCACAAGTCAATTCTTGATTCTGAATTATAGCCGAATGAATGAAAAGCATTCTTGATTAACCATACTAACCTACATCTGATACGTCTTTGACAATAAGGCAGTGTGATTTTCACATCAGCAAAATCACACAGAATCGCTCTCATTGAAGAATAATAAATTGTTATGTATTGCCTACAATTGCCAATAATCAACACTTCAGCCTAAATTTCCCATCCTATTCCCTTCAAAACAGCCTGATCCTATTGGTTTTATGTTACTATTTAGCCAAGACTTTTCACCTAACACAATGCTTTTTAGATCCATCCATTTTATTGTGTTTATGAGTAGTTCATTCTTGTTTTTACCGAACCCTTCTATTGAATGGATGCTGCACACTATGCTTATCCGTTCTCTGATTAATAGCATATGCGTTTTAGTTTTTCACTATAATCATAAAGGTACTGAAAAATTCACATAGGGCCCTTGGTGTGGTCATAGTTTTTCATTCATCTTGGGTAAATATTTAGGGGGTGGCATTGCTGGGTTATGCATCTGTTTTCCATTTACCTGTATAAGAAACAGCCCAACTGTTGTGCAAATTGGCGCTTTATGTTCCCATCAACAACGTAGGAGAGTTTGAGTTGTTCCAGGGCCTTGGGAGCACAGGCGTTAGCTGTTATTGTTAGCCATCTAATAGACATGTAGTGGCATCACATTTAATTGTCATTTCCTTAGTGACTAAGGATTTTGAGCATTTTTTCATCTGCTTTTCTATTCATATGGCCTCTTTGGTGAAGCATCTGTTTATATACTTTTTAAGTTGGAATTGGTAGTTTTTTAATTGAGCTGTAAGGTTTCCTTATATATAATGAATAAAAATCTTTAGTCAAATATGTACCTTGAAAATATTTTCTCCCAATCTGTGGATTGTCTTTTTATTTCCTTCACATTGACTTTTGAACAGCAGAAGATTTAATTTTAATGAAGTACAATTTATCAATTATTTCTTCTATTTTGACTGCTTTTAGCATCTCATCTACTGAATCTTTGTACAACCCTTCTCTTGAATCAGAACTGCCCCCGTTATATTCACTGGATATTAGCATTCTGTTCAGGACAAATTAAATGGGTCCTGAGGCTTAAAAAAACTTGCTTTTGCAGGAATAAAGGAACCATATATATTTAGTACACTAAGATGCATTTTATGCTGAGAGTCTTCACTATTATTACAATAAAATATTTTGTTATAATTTAGCTTGAAAGCAGCATTTAAAAATAACATGAAATGAGGGTGCTAGAAAATATTTAAATAAATTAGCTCATCAGATTATTTTCATCAAATTACCTTATCAATTTTATTTTAGAATGTAAATGAGCGTGCAATGAATGATTTACGATATTTTGCCTTTAAACACCATACATTGTGTGACTTCAAAAATTTTCTTGAATTGTCTACCGTCTCTTCCATTCAGTATTATATTTTACTTTTCATGCCAATATAAGCTGAGCAATAAAAAAGAGACTTCTAACAGTTTGATATGCTAAATTGGGAAATAATTCACTTTTGTTTTAATGACATGCACACCTCCCTAGCACCATTGCAGATGCCTCGTAACCTGGTATGTTTTCACCTGTTTAGAGAAAGTCTTAGGGCCACACACAGGCAGGAAACCACCCTAAACAAAACATCCTCTTCACAATTTTTAAAATTCAAAGTCTTTGAATTTTGAAGGCAAATCATTTGTAATTGTGGCAGTTTGAGATTATCTATGAACCCCAAAAAAGCTAAGGATTATGTTTATAAACCGGTCTGTTCTTCTGGGTGTGATACCCTTTGATTGTATTAGATTCAACTGAGATGTCTTCGATTAAATTATGTTAAGATTAGGGCTTTGATTTAACAACTTCAATAGAGTGTAACTTGGGTTAAGTCCCCACCCCCTTGGTGGGCTGATATAAATGGGCACTCGCTCAGGAAGACACAGAAGAAGATACACAGAGGAGGAGAGAGCGTGCCATAGACATGGCAGAAGAGAGAGCTTTGATCCTGTGGCCCTGGGAAGAGAGATGAGCCATTTGTCTGATAGTTTGCAGTGCTGAGAAAGCCCAGAAAGAAACAGGCTCTATGCCAGCCTGGAGCTGAGAGAGAGGAAGGCTGAATACTCACAGAGATTAGCAACCATCTTGCTTCAATGCTGGCTTTGGTGAGAAAGCAACCTTGAATTGGACTCTTTAGGGCCTGTAACTCTAAGCTTTTACCCCAAATAAACACCCTTTATAAAAGCCAATGGGTTTCTGGTACTTTGCATCAGTATCCCTTTGGCTGACTAATATAGGTATATTCTATATTTAACAGAATTTAAAAAATATTTTTACACTGAAAATTCCAGTTATATATTCAGTGTTCTATGTAACTGCAATTTTTTAAATGGGGAGGATGTGAATAAAATTAGAAAACAAATTTCTGACTAGTTTTTATAAAGCCAGCTTTTGTATACATTAGAAACAATGTTTTTGGGTGCTAGAGAACACATTTATATAGGAAAGTTTGTATGTTTGCTATGCTTTTGATGTTAGAATCAAAAGAGGTGGAGGAAGGTAAAAATGTTACCGAAAGCTTAAAGCTGATAAATGTACTTGGAGTTATTGAGACTTGTTCAGTTTAAATAATGTTTTCTAAGGTTTGTTTCCTTTGAAAACCATTGGATTATATGTGATGAACTAAGTGATTTTGGTTGGATTCAAGGTGAGATATAGTAATGTATAAAAAATAGTTTTAGGCATTAATATCCATCTTCCTTTAATTCTGTGGCTGTAGAATATGAACGGCTGATAAGTAGACAGTTGGTAGTTAGACTGAACTCTGGAGAGAACACTATCAAGACGTCAGTCTGTCCACTAGGTAGTGCAGAGGTGGGATAGATCTGAAAATTATTGCAAAGGCTTCAAAACCAGAGCTGACATGAAACTAACCCCCAGAAGCCTGGTCAGAATTTGCAGCCTGAGCCCAACCTCGTTTATTGACTACTAATGAAAAATACTCCATAATATTTAAACAAGAGCCAGAGTCTTATACAAATATCCAGGATATAATCCAAAGTTCCTCGGCATAGGAAAGAATTAGACTCCCTTGACTAACATGGGAAGAGTCAATAAACAGATACAGTGACACAGATGTTGGAATAAGCCGACAAATATGCTAAAGCATCTATAATAAAAATGCCACAAAAAGTAAGAGTAAACACACTTGATATTCATGGAAAAATAGAAAGTATAAGCAAAGAAATAAAAGTTGTAAAGAAGAACCAAATGGAAATTTTAAAATTGAAAACAATGTACTAACAACTCCCCAAAACACAGGCATGCTCATGCACACGCACATGCACAAGATAGCAAACGTCTCTGATTGGATTCAGTAGCAAAAACAGATATGACAGGGGAAAGTGTCAGTAAGATTGAAGATTGATCCATAAAAGCTAATTTGAAGAATAGAGAGAAAAGATTGATAAAGAAATTAACAGAGCCTCAGGGACACGTGGGGCAGTGCTGAAGGTCTAACGTTCAGAGAAATACAAATCAAAATCACAAGATAACATTTCACATCCACCAGACTGGCCAGTATTTTTTAAAAATGGAATATAAAAAGTATTGGAGAGGATGTGGAGAATTAGGTACAGTTGATCATTGTTGATTGGAATTTAAAATGGTGCAGCTGCTGTGGAAGATGGTTTGGCATGCTCAGAGAATTAAGTATAGAATCACCATATGACCCAGCAGTCCCACTTCTTGGTATATACCCAAAGAATTTAAAGTAGGGACTGGAACATTTATTTGCACACTGATTTTCATAGTGGCATTATTCACATTTAGATAAAGATGGAAGTAACACAAGTATCCATCAACAGATAAATGGCTAAACAAAATGTGATATATACATTCAACGGAATATTATTCAGCATTAAAAAGGAAAGAAGTTCTGATTCATGCAACAACATGGGTGAACCTTGAAGGCATCATGTTGAGTAAAATAAGTCATACACAGAAGGAAAAATATTGTACGATCTCACTGATATGAAATTATTAGAATAAGGCAATTCATAGAGACAGAAACTAGAATACAGGTTACAAGGGGCCAGGTGGGGTTAGGGAGAAAGAAGTTAATACTTAATTGATAGAGAGTTTCTGTTTGGCACAATGGAGAATTTTTGGCAATGGATGACAGTGATGGCAGCACTATATTCTAAGTGTAATTAATACTACTGAATTATTAATTTGAATGTGGTTAAAAGGGGAAATTTTCAGTTGTATATATTTATTCCTAGAATAAAACTTTCATAAAAACATAAGACTGCACAACACAGTGAACCCTAATTTAAACGATGGACTATAGTTAGTACTATAATTATAGTAATACTGTTTCATCAATCATAATAAAGTTATCACACTTATGCCAGCTATTAACAGGTAAAGCTTATGTGTGAGGGGGTGTATGTATGTACTCTGCTCTTTCTGCATGAGTTTTCTGTAAACTTCTCTAATATTTAATTTTTAAAAATGGGGGAAATGAAAAAAGTTGAGCCAAGCAGACCAAATTATCCATTAGGCAAAGAATGAAGGCACAATTTCTAGGGATCACAATACTTGTAGGGACACAGGAGGGCTTATATCATGCTAATATGTATTTGAGTTGATTCTCAACTTTACAGCAGATTCACACTGGCTTCAAATGATCTCCGATGAGGCTTTTGTTTTCATCAGTGAAACCCCAGATTTCACTGCGCTGTGTAGCCCAAACACTAGCAATTCTCTTTGCTCTCCAGCCTCCCCCCAGATTTCTAAAACGCAAGAGATGTCTCCATCCTGCTGCCCTGCTCCAGCCTCATGAGGACCCTACCCTGCACACAGAGAAGGCCCATGCATTTAGGGTAAGGGGAAGGAAGGGTTTCTCAGCTCCTGTGCCCTGCGCCAGCTGTGGGAGGTTGTGTACCTGTCTCCTCTGTTTGAGGCACCACTGGGGAAAAAATTGGTGTGTTGTGCAGATTCATTCTTTGACAAGGGCTCTTCAGGATTCTAATCCCTCATGCCAGCCTAGCCACGGCTCTTAGAAATTTATTAGAATTTAAGCTACTTTTTCTTACCCATGTTTATGAGGTTTCCTCCTGCACTCACCATTTTACCACAACAGAAAGCAGTGTGGGTCTCTCTTCTAGCAAAGCCTTTAAATTTTCTGGAATTTTGTTCTATTGCTTTTTTCTTATTATCCTCAGCTCTGATGGGTATGTAAAAACATATGTAATATTGTAACTTAATCTTACTTCTATGGATAAAGTGGGCTCTTGTGATTTCTAGGTCTTAACTGGAAACAGATGACTCCTTTTTTTCTTTTTAAAATCAAAATCTGAAAATTATCAGCATCCAGCAATTATTTTCTCCATAGTATCCCATAATTTTAATCAGACACACTGAAGAATTGTCAAGACATTTCCCATTTGTAAATTTGTTACAATTCTAAAATAGCTCTACTTGGAATGAGCTGAAGGACCTTTTTAACTATTCTGATTTCATGCAATTATCAGTTACTAGTGGAGAAGGCTCTGGTTACTGTCTCTTCTATTCAGCGCTGTGGGTTGTTACCTATGCCTGCCAGCACATTTCTTAAATGGCGGAATAATGGTCCATGCAATGTGGAAACTTGGAGATAGCTGTAGGAGTTTGTCATAGTTCTGTGAGTCTTCATTTGGACCTAAAATAGCAGTATTCTATTCTTTAAAATGCTTGTTTGTGTGCACATACGCTACTGAAATCATTGCGCCAAAAAGCAAAAGTATAATGGTTTCAAATCTGACCTGAGCTCTGGATAAATAAGAACTTTCTTTCAATGAGCAGCCAGTACACTGAAAATAATTAGACAGAATCTACATTTTCTGCTTCTTTAGAAGAGCTTTTCTTTTGGTTTGTTTTCATAAGAATCTTGAAAAGAACTACTTTGACAGCTTATCCACTGATATGTTTCTACATGATTGTTTAAAGAGTGTTTACTGCAATTAATGTCTTCTTTGTGTCCTTTCAATTTGTGGGTAAGTCTGTTTGCTTCACAGAATCTGGTATTTTGGATTTTTAACCAAACAAATGTCAACACATTTATGTTTTAAGTTTTTTTCCTCCTTTTTTTTACCCCTTTGAAAAGCCAGCTTATTCAAGTGATACCTTCATTAAAAGTATACTTTTCACAAATATCCTTTTGTTATTTGGCTTTGGTTACTTTACCATTATAACTTTACTTTTCCATCCTTATATTTGTCTACAATTAACTATAGAATTTCTCGAATGTCAATATATAAAAATCTAAGTGCATTTGACTTACCATTACTGAAGACAGAAAAGAGGATGGCAGCTAAGTAGAATTACAGTAGTTTTTCTTTGTTCAAAGAAGCAAATGTATTCTGATATACATATCAGAGAGAGAGAGAGAGAGACAGAGAAGAGAGAGAGTGATGCATCATTCTTTTCAGCACTGGGCATAATAGCAATTAACACAGTAGACAGAATTCATTGTCTGCAAGAAACATACATGCTAGAGAGGAGAGGAAGTAGGGAAGAAAGACTGAATATAGATAAGGGACAAAATGTATGTGTTGTCAGGGGATACATGCTAGGGGAGAGGATACGTGTGGAAATGGGCATATTAGAGTGTGGAGGTGAGGGGCTGAAAATTGAAAGGTCAGAGAGCCCTCACTGCAAATGTAGTATGTGAGCACACACTTAAAGGCTGGGATGAAGGAGTGAGTCCTTAAGCTGTTGAGGGAAGAGTGTTGAATGCCAAGATCGGCAATTTCAAAGTCTGTGAAGCATGACAATGCCTGAGATGGTCAAAGTATGACGAAAAGCCAGCCTGGCTGGAGCAGAGCATGTGTGGAGAGAGAAATAGAAGAGATTAGTGAGGCCTTTGGAAGATCACTGTGAGAAGTTGACTCTTTGCTTTTAATGACAGGAGGTGATATTGGAATGTTTGTAAAGAGGACTGTTGTGATCAGCTTTACATTTGTAAGGGTTCTCTCCTGCAATGTGCAGAATAGACTGGAGTAGATGTGGGGGAGGGGAGGAGGCAGAAGCAGGGAGACCAGTTAGAAAGCACTTCAACAAGCCAAGTGAAGAATATTGCTTGTGTAGAGATAGTGCAAAATGGTAAAATAATGCATTTATTATGGAAATGGAATGTGATGCATTGGCTATAGATTGTTATAGGATTCTAGAAAGCTCTAAGGTTTTTCACCTGAGAAAGATGGAGATATTCTTGCCTAAGTTGAGGAAGTCTGTAAGAAAATCAAATGGCAGGTAGATGAGGACTTGATAAGTTTGAAAATACCTAATATAAGTCCTAGAGGCAAAGTTGAGAGAGCAAATAAAAAATCTAGAGTCCAGGGAGGTCCAGGTTGGAGTTTTAAATTCCAAAATATTTAGTATATTTAAACTGATGGTAACAGGTGAGTTCACCAAGGGAGTGAATGTGGAGAGTACAGAAGATATGCATGGGCTGACCTCTGGGTTCTTTAGCTTTAAAATCCTACAGAGATTGGATGGAAATACCAAAGGAAGCTGAGAAAAAAAGAGAAAGAGAACCAGGAGGAAATCAGGAAAATGTGTTATCTTGGAAGGCTGGTGAGGAAATTATTTCTAGAAAATAGGTTCAAATGCTGCTAGAGATGGAATGAACTGAAGTCTTAGAACTGACCACTCTATTTAGCAAGAGAAGCCAGTGGTGACCTTGAGGAGACCCACACTAGGTCATTGGTGACTTTGAGGAGATTAACTCCCTTCAAATAATGAGGATGGAACTTAATTGAAGAGAGTTCGAGAGAGAAAAAGAGGGAAAAAAAGTAAACAAAGACCCCAAATAACTCTTGAGTAGTTCGGCAGTATTGAGACTGGAGCTGAAAAATGGAGTGAGTGTTGGAAAGGAAAATGGGTTCACAAGAGGGCTTTTCCTTTTATTAAATGAGAAGAAAGTGGACAATTGATTCTGTAAGGGAGTGGGGACAATTAGTACAGCAATAGCTGTGCTTAGGTAAGAATGTATGGACACTATTAACAAGTGGGAGTGTTGTCATTTTATAGGAGTAGGGATCATTCAAGCAAAATATCAAAGGGGAAGGTGGAATTGGAGCTGGAGGAGATGTGGTAGAGGTGGGAGACACTTCTGGTCTATTCTTCTGGTCTTTATTTCCAAATGTAAGAGAAAGCAAGAATGCTGATGGCCCAGAGATGTCAAAGTCTCGAGTAAAGAGAAGATATGAGATGCTGACTTCCAGGAAGATGGTGGACTAGTAAGACACAGGAATCTCTTCTCCAGAAAAATAGGTAGAGGACAGGCTGAAACAGCCCTGAAAAAGATCTTCTAGGGTTTAGGACAGCAGGTGAAGGCTACACACCACCCAGAGGAGAGAGGGACAAAGAGGGAAATCACGACAACAGAACCATGAGTTGGAACCAGCAGCAGCTTCTGCTGCCGGCACCCTCCCCCGTCTCCCCCACACTAAAGACTTTAGAATTCTCGGGCCTCTGGGCCTGTGACTACAGACAAAGGGGGCTCCAGGGATCTACAACCCCAGGAAATGGGAGAGAGAGGGACACAGCCTAAGGCTGACTCAGGTTCAGACCCACAAATTTGGGCTGTGGTACCCCACCGGCCCTTCCAGGCCAGGTGGGACCACACGATGGTTTGCCCTGAGAGCTGGCGAAGAACTGGAGAAATCCGACCCTTTCAATCTCCCTCTCTTCTAGCCTGGACTAATTGTTGAGGACTCCACAGGAGAGGGGGGAGAGAGCCTGGGGCTGACTTGGCTTTTGACTTGAAGGTTTGGTCTGCTGTGTCCTGAGAGCCCTTCTAGGCCAGGTGGGGCTGTGCAAGTGTTTGCCTTGGAGCCTGCAAGGGTTTAAAGATATACAAACCTCCCAATCTCCTCCTCTACTAATAGGGAGTGATTGTTGAGGACTCAGAGGGGAGTGGAAATATTTCCTAGCTGGGCAAAGGGAGGGGGCTGTCAGAGAAGACTGGAGAACTGTCTCAGAAAGTTTGAATTACAAGACTCTTAGCCTCCAGACAGGAAGCTCTATCACATTGATCTGGTCTGTGTCACAACAAATACACTCTGATCCAGCATTGACTTGAGCACAGCCAAATAGCGCCATCTCCTGGCAGACCATGGAAGTGCACATAAGAAAATTAAAAATAAGTAGGAGAGGCTTTTCCTGGCCTCTATAGCCTCCCAGCCTAAGGCCCTAGGAGGTGACTCCAGTTTTGAGCAACTAGCAGGACAATCCTAACAATCCAGGTCAAGCCAAAAAATCAAAGAGCTGTGGTAACTCACAGCCTCCTGCCACTAAATCCCTATAAAAGAGTAAGAGATTGAGCATTTGAGTAAGCTACATCCTAACCAGATGCCTAAACACCAGCAAAAATTTATGAGCCATACTAAGAAAATAGAAGACATGGCCCAAGAAAAGGAATACATCAAAGTCCCAGAAGAGATGCAGAATTTGAGAGAACTAATCGATGAGATGAGCATAAATTTCCAAAATCAAATTAATGAGTTGAAAGACAATATAGTTAAAGAGATAATGACATCAGGAAGACATTGAGCAAACACAAAGGAGAATTTGAAATCCTGAACAGAAAAGTAACAGAGCTCATGGGAGTGAAAAACACAATAGGTGAGGTCAAAAACAAATTTGAGGTATACAACAGCACACTCGAAGTGATAGAAGAAAGAATAAGTGATACTGAAGACAGAGCAGCTAAAATTGAAGAGAGAAAAGAATGGGAAAAATTGAGCAGGGGCTCAGAGAGTTGAATGACAACACAAAATGCAACAACATGTGTCATGGGAGTTTCAGAAGGAGAAGAGAAATGAGAAGGGGCAGAAACAGTATTTGAGGAAATAATAGCTGAAAATTTCCCAACTCTCATGAAGGAAATGAACTTACATGTCCAAGAAGCACACCATACCCCAATCAGAATAAATCCAAATAGACCTGTGCCAAGACACATACTACTCAGAATGTCAAATGTCAAAGAGAAAATTCTCAGAGCAGCAGGAGAGAAGCAAACAATCATGTATAAGGGACGTCCAGTAAGACTTAGGGAAAATTTCTCTTCAGAAACCATGGAGGTGAGAAGACAGTGGTATGATACAATTAGGAAACTGAAAGAGAAAAACTTCCAGCTGAGAATTCTTTATCCAGCAAAACTGTCCTTCAAATGTGAAGGTGAGTATAAAATAGTCACAAACAAACAGAAACTAAGAGAGTTTGCTAAAAAGAATCCACCTTTGCAGGAAATATTAAAGGAAGCCTTAGAACCTGAAAGAAAAAGACAGGAGAGAGCGCCTTGGAGGATAGTATAGAAGAAAGAACAGCAGAAAGGATAACCAAAAGAGTAAAAAGAGAGACGAAAACAAGATGACAGAGAATAAAATGGAGGAATTAAATAGTGCATTTACAGTAATATCATTCAATGTGAATAGATTAAACTCCCCAATCAAAAGATACAGGCTGATAGAATGGATAAAAAGACATGAACTATCCATATGCTGCTTACAAGAAACTCACCTAGACCCTGGGATACAAACCAGCTGAAAGTGAAAGGGTGGAAAAAGATATTCCATGCGAATAGTAACCAGAAAAGAGCACAGGTAGCTATACTAATATCAGACAAAACATACTTTAAATGCAAAAAAAGTTAAAAGAGATACAGAAGGCCATTATATATTAATAAAAGGGACAATCCACCAGGAAGATGTAACAGTCATAAATAACTACGCACTTAACCAGGGTGCCCCCAAATATGTGAGACAAACTCTGGCAAAACTGAAGGGAGAAATAGACATTTCTACAATAATCGTTGAAGACTTCAACACCCCACTCACATCATTAGATAGAACAACTAGACAGAAGATCAACAAGGAAACAGAGAACTTGAACAATATGATAAGTTAGACCTAACAGACATATACAGAACACTGCATCCAAACTCAGCAGGTTATACATTCTTCTCAAGTGCCCATGGACCTTTCTCAAGGATAGACCACGTGTTAGGTCACAATTCAGCTCTCAATAAATATAAAAAGCCTGAAATTATACAAAGCACCTTCTCAGATCATAATGGAATGAAACTAGAAATCAGTAATAGACAGGAAAAAAGTAAATTTGCCAATGTGTGGAGACTGAACAACATACTCCTAAATAATCGGTGGGTCAAAGAAGAAATTGCAAGTGAAATCAGTAAAAATATTGAGACAAATGAAAATGAGAGCACAACATATCAAAACTTATGGGATACAGCAAAGGCAGTCTTGAGAGGGAAATTTATAGCCCTAAATGCCTATATTAAAAAACAACAAAGAGCTAAACTCAAAGATTTAACTGAACAACTAGAGAAACTAGAAAAAGAACAGCAAACCAATCCCAAAGCAAGCAGAAGGAAAGAAATAATAAAGATTAGAGCAGAAATAAAATGAGAACAGAAAAAAAATAGAGAAAATCAACAAAACCAAAGCTGGTTCTTTGAGAAGATCAATAAAATTGACAAACCCCTAGTTAGACTAACAAAGAAAAAAAGGGAGAAGATGAAAATAAATACAATCAGAAATGAAAGGGGGAAAATTACAAATGACCCCACAGAAATAGAAAGAATCATAAGAGGATATTATGAGAAACTATATGCCAACAAACTAGACAACCTAGATGAAATGGACAAATTTCTAGAAACGCACATCCAATCTACACTGACACTACAAGAAATGCAAGAACTTAACAAACCAAACACATTTAGGGAGATTGAATCAGTCATCAAAAATCTCCCAGTAAAGAAAAGTCCAGGACCAGATGGCTTCACAGGTGAATTCTACCAAGCATTTCAAAAAGAATTAACACCAATCCTGTTTAAACTCTTCCAAAAAATTGAAGAGGAGGGAAAATTACCCAACACATTTTATGAAGCCAACAACACCCTAATACCAAAGCCAGATAAAGATTCTACAAGAAAAGAAAATTACAGACCAATCTCCAATGAACATAGATGCAAAAATTCTCAACAAAATACTTGCAAATTGAATCCAACACCATATCAAAAGACTTATACATTACAACCAAGTGGGATTTATTCCTGGTATGCAAGGCTGGTTCAACATAAGAAAATCAACCAATGTAATACACCACATTAACAAATTGAAGGGAAAAAAAACCACGTAATCATGTCAATAGATGCAGAAAAGGCATTCGACAAAATCCAGCATCCTTTTTTTTGATAAAAAACACTTCAAAAGATAGGAATAAAAGGAAAATTCCTCAATATGATAAAAGGCATATATGAAAAAACCACAGCCAACATCATACTCAATGGGGAAAGGTTGAAAGCTTTCCCCCTAAGATCGGGAACAAGACAAGGATGCCCACTGTCACCATTGTTATTCACATTGTACTAGAAGTTCTAGCTAGGGCAATTAGACAAGACAAAAAAATTAAAGGCATCCAAATAGGAAAAGAGGAAGTAAAACTCTCACTGTTTGTGGACGACATGATCCTGTACTTAGAAAATCCTGAAATATCCAGAACAAAGCTACTTGAACTAATAAATGAGTTCAGCAAAGTGGCAGGATACAAGATCAACACGCAAAAATCAGTAATGTTTTTGTACACTAGTACTGATCAACTTGAGGAAATCGGGGGAAAAATTCCATTTTCAATAGCAACAAAAAGGCTCAAATACCTAGGAGTTTAGTTAACCAAAGAAGTACAGGACCTGTATGCAGAAAACTACAAAACAATGCTAAAAGAAATTTAAAAAGACCTAAACAAATGGAAAGACATTCTGTGTTTATGTATTGGAAGAATAAATATCGTGAAGATGTCAATCTTACCCTAACTGATTTATGGATTCAATGCAATACCAATCAAAATCCCAACAGCTTACTTTACAGAATTAGAGAAGGCAATTACCAAATTCATCTGGAAGGGTAAGTGCACCCAAATAGCCAAAAGCATTCTAAAAAAGAAGAGCAATGTGGGAGGAATTTCACTGACTGACCTTGAAACATATTACAAAGCTACAGTGGTCAAAACAGCATGGTACTGGCATAAAGATAGACACATCGATCAGTGGAATAGAATTGAGAACCCAGAAATAAACCCTCACCTATACAGTCAACTAGTTTTTTGACAAACCTATGAAGTCCACGTTAACAGAAAAAAGCAGTCTCTTCAACAAATGGTGTTGGGAGAACTGGATATCTATAACCAAAAGAATGAAAGAGGACCCCTATCTCACCCCGTATACAAGAATCAATTCAAAATGTATCAAAGATCTAAATATAAAAGCCAGGACCATAAAACTACTAGAAGAAAATGTAGGGAAACATCTTCAAGACCTTGTAGTAGGTGGTGGTTTCTTGGACCTCATACCCAAAGCACATGCAACAAAAGGAAAAATAGATAAAAGGGACCTCCTCAAAATTAAACACTTTTGCACCTCACAGGACTTTGTCAAAAGGGTAAAAAGGCAGCCAACTCGATGGGAAAAAATATTTGGAAATCACGTATCTGATAAGGGTTTAATATCCAGGATATATAAAGAGATGTTACAACTCAACAATACAAAGACAAATGACCCAATTAAAAAATGGGCAAAACACTTGAATAGACATTTCTCCAAAGAAGAAATACAAATGGCAAAAAAACACATGAGGAAATGCTCAACATCACTCATGATTAGGGAAATGCAAATCAAAACTACAATGAGATATCATTTCACACCTATCAGAATGGCCACTATTAAAAAGAGAACTACAAGTGTTGGAGAGTATATGGAGAGAGTAACACTTCTTCACTGTTGGTGGGAATGTAGAATGGTACAGCCACTATGGAGGACTGTTTGGCAGTTCCTAAAGAAGTTGAATATAGACTTGCCATGTGACCCTGCAATACCACTACTGGGTATATACCCAGGAGAACTGAGAGCAGTGACACGAACAGACATCTGCACACTGATGTTCATAGTTACATTATTCACCATTGCCAAAAGTTGGAAACAACCCAGGTGTCCATCAACAGAAAATGGATAAACAAACTGTGGTCTATTCACACGATGGAATATTATGCAGCTGTAAGAAGAAATGAAGTCGTAAAGCATATGACAACATGGATGAACCTGGAGGACATTATGTTGAGCGAAGCAAGCCAGACACAAAAGGACAAATACTGTATGAATGCATTACTATGAATCAAATATATTGTGTAACATATTGTTTGATTCAAAAAAAATTTTTATATGTATTCAGTACATTTAATTGAGAAATGTATATATTTATTCATTTGTGTTTACTTTTTAGTTTTTAATTGTTTATATTTTCAATTAGTAAATGTACAAAACAAAGTAAAAAAAAAAAAAAAATGAGATGCTCTTGCATGAAAGGAGAGTGAATGGAATAGAGAAATATGGTAGGACTGCTGGCCAGCACCAAAAGCCTGATACAAATAGTCAGAGATCAGGGGTATAAAGTGAAGTTGTACCTTTCTGTGTACAGGCACATTCAGCTATGCAGTTTCAGTGACAAGTTGGTTTTAAAAAATCTGTTTTAACCTGGATTGCAGTTTTGCTAGGCAAATAGGATGACGGAGCAGACAAGCAAGACAGTAAAGAATGGATGTGAGGCAGTGATTCAATGGGTGGACCATGAAATAGCTACTGGGTCATAGGGAAAGTGTGACCATATGATTGGAAAAAAAACAGCGAAGAGATGGTAGGATGACTAGATTGCAAGACTTACTTGAGCTGAAATGTTGTTGTAGCTTAGGAGATGGTCATCTGAAGAAAAAATGGAAGTAATGGTCTTAGGGTGATATGGCCTTTAGAAATGGCCAAGGCCTAGGATGAGCCACAGGGGAAAGTGATGAAGTGGAATGGATGAGAAGACCAACCTAGTGATAGACCATTGCCTGCTGGATACTAAAAATTAAGGAGGAGTAGGCTAGGGAGAGAGAAACTGAGGCAGAACATAGAATTTTCAAGTACGGCCATGGCCATGAGGGTTAGGTAGATGTCTTCCTCAAGAAAACTGGGTGATACAATTGGATAGCAATGAATAAAGCTAAAGGTGGTTTGAAGGAAGAAGAAAGGAGAATTGTCCACAAGCAGTCAAGTAGACCGAGTATACATACTGCACCTCCAGGCCTAGTGAAAAATGGGCTAGAAAATATCTGCTTGTTAAGCTAGCTTCTGCTTGTTAAAGTGGCAGAGAGTTGTTCAAGGGGAGTCAACAGTCAGAGCAAGAAGTCAAAGGGAATGTTAGAAAGACTTTAAGATATGGGTTTTTTTTCTGATAAAAAACCCTGAGTTCCGGGAATTGGTCCAGATGTGATGGGGTCCTATCTAAATGCAGCAAGAGGCTGAAGCTTGAGGAATAACCTTCCCGGGCTTCCTGTGGTGATTGAAAACAGAGAAAGCCCCAAAAGGAATGAATTCCGTTGGTTTAAATGCCTGTGAGGTTAAGGCTTGAGGGCTAGGGTGCTGGTTGCTGTAAGAGTGGGTGAGAAGGACCACGGAAATTAAAAAAAAAAAAAAAAAGTAACTGTCACTTTTCATGACTATCATACTTTCATATATAATAGGCTCTGATTGCAAAAGAAACATACAGCTGTTGGTGATTTGCCTCGTTCTCTATCACCTTAATTCATTACATTGGAATTTGTAAGATAGACCTTCAGGTTTAATTTGAGGAAAAACACTTTAAAAAAATTAAGTAGCAATTCAAATTTCCCCAAAAAAGGCCATTGCCAGTCAAGGGACTTAGAGCACTTTCTTCCTTAGTTTGAGTACCTAAGACAACAAAACTTAGATTTTAAACTAAAATTAGATGACATTGTATAATCATTGAGCTTCATTAGGTAAGAAATTGTGAAACAACTATGATTTTACAAATTTCAAAAGATTAGTTCTCTCCAAATTCGCATGCATCAAATTTCAGGAGCAGAAACCTAACATGAAGGTTTTTCTTGGGGCATATTTCTATGCCAATCATTTGTTATCAACAACCATCACAAATCACTCTTTCTACTAAGAGTGTCAAAAACTGACAAGCCTTTGACTTACTATGAAAAGTTCCTGTATGTAATCGTTGTGAATTATACTATATCAGAAATCATGCCTACAAGTTAAAATGTTCAAATAGTATTTCATTTCAACTATAGTGTCTAACAGGTGTTCTTCAAAATGACACTCGAGTATCACTTTTTAAAAAGCTCCTTAGATTGTGGGATCTGGCAGTACATCGTCCTAATTTCCATACCTCAGCGGCACACTTGAAAGTGCCTGAGTGACTTTCTTCAGATGAACATGGCCCTTGTGTCAAAATAAAAGTTCAGGCTGTAGAAAATTACAGAATTATGAAGCTCTTTATACCACACTGTGATGGACCTGTTTTTTGCAATGAAAATTTTGAAAAAAGCAATCTTGGTGCAATTCATCTGTGTTTGAAATCCCTTTGCATTGCAGTAAAGTGGTCTTTAATTAACTGGTAAATCATTCTCCCATCAGTTTAGCTAATTGTTTTCTCTCTTTTTTCTTTCCTGTGCTAAGTCTGGGGCGTACTGGACTCCTTTACGGTAACTGTTGTTTTATTCTTCTTTTCAACTGAACTGCCATAACTCTTCCATCACATGAACAAGTTCAAAAGGAGAACCATTAAGTCCATGTGTGAGAATTCAGATGCTCCTGCAATTGAGGAAAAATAACATCTCTGCCTCAGTGTTATTGAATTTGAGACTTCTTTGCATTCGAAATGTTCAAGGTTTCTGAAGCTTTCTCCAGAGAAACTGGGACTATACAATGCTAGCAAATAGCTAGATATCTAGCATTAGACCAGACCTGGGCGACGCTCTGTCAACACAACAGTGAATCCAATTACTTGTATGAAAAAGCAGTTGCAGTACACTGGCAAAGAATTTTTGGGAAGAACATGTTTTTGGCTTTTTGAAATGTTATTATGTTATTTGGTACTTAGAACTATAGCTGATACTATTCGAAATACCTAGACCCAGGTCAAACCGTGAAGTTTACCTTTGACTAACTTCTCTCTCCATTTTCATCATCTCCCTTTGCTGACACTTTCACCAATTACTCGGTTAGACATTTCTTTTATGTCTGTGTCTTTTTAGAGTGACTTTGTTTTCAACCTCCTAGGAATTACTTCTTTCTACAGTGTTTGCCAATTATGGTTTCATCTCTTTAGGAAGACTCTAGTAAGACCCACAGGAATTTATCTTAGGGCAGACCCTTCTGGGATTTAATTTGTGTGGAGAAGACGTCAAATCATAGTATCAAGCAATTCCTATTTGGCCTAACGAAAAGGGCAATTCAAATCTTGTTTCCAGGCCCTCACACCTTTTATGTGCTACTTCCACAGAGTTATTCTCTCGACTAATTCTATACTCACCAGTTGAAGAACTGCTGTGCTGTGGGAGCTATGGGTATGAATGAAGCATTATAAAAGTTTATTGTGTTTTATTATTGCAAAACTATCATGCCAATAAACCTATTGAAAGAAAACTATTGGTGTTTAACATGTAACAAATTCCCAACATAATATTACTTGAAAGCTTCATTTAATGCATGACTAAACCTTGTTTCATAGACACAGTAGATGTGAATGAGGACCAGCTCAATTTTTCTTATGAAAACAAAAATGCTCTAATAAAAGAGAGATGTTCAATTTACTATTTTGACTCATATCTTTCATTGAAATGGAAATAAGAGGTCTGTGCAAAAACAGAAGAGGGAAAGCATAGCAGGGCTATAGCAATTTAATCACATTAAAATTCCTATTATTTTGGTATTTTTAAAAGAGCAAGATGAGCTTCTCTTTTCTCTGCCTGACATAATTCATCAAAATGATAAAGATAGTACTCATATGCTTCAGAGGCAAGATTTAATTATCTAATACGTTAAATTGCTCTGAGATCACGAATCTCTGATCAATTTGATTGTTATAGTTTTTTGGTAGTAATGAATGCAGTGCAATTCAATGATTCATGTCTGAAATAAAAAAAAAAAAAAAGACTTTACATTTCCTAGGATTGAGTATTGAGAGGAAAATACAGAGAATTGTTTCTGTTCAGGCAGGTTGGTATAGTGAAAGAGGGAAAGTGGCTGGAAGGGTCTCGTGAGATCATGGCCACGAGATCCCAGTAGGAGCTCGTTCTGGGGTCAGGGAGAAGCCCTGGATAACCCCTGAACAGGCCGCCTCACTGGGCCCCTGAGAGCTAACAGGTGGGGACATTAAGGCAGCCCATCAGAACAGCAAACAGCTGGGGCCCCTCCCGAACCTTAGGAAGGGGGAGGAGGAAAGGTTTTAAAGGCCTACCCTGGGCCCCCACGTGTGCCACTCATCCTTCAGCACGCCCGCATCCATGTCTAACACTGTGTACTCTTTTCTTAATAAACTGTTTACTCCCTTGCCTACCCTATGGCATGTCCTTAAATTCTTTTATGTGACACAAGCCAAGAACCTAGAAGCCCAAAACCCATCGCCTTCTGCTAACAATCTCAATAACACTAATGAGAAAGTCAAGCCTAATATGATAGAGCAAATAATCACTCACTAGAATGGACCTAATGAATATCCACTCACCTCTTATAAATACTTTCTTGATTACTCTAAGCTGTACTCCATAAAAAGTATGTGATTTGAAATTTGGAAATACTGATTAATTATGAGAATTCTTTGGGGGTATATCGAGCTAATAAGAGCATCTCAAGGAAATGGAGCTTGTTGCATTCATAGTGGCTAATTCAAACTTTAGAAACATCTAGCTATGAATAAACAGGGCTGTTTAAAAGGCCAGCAAATAGTATCCCTTTCTGTTCTCTTCCTATCTGAGTTTCAAGTTAATTTGTGATACAAGACAAATTCAAATGTCTAGGTTAGAGGATGTGGCTTGGATAAGGCCCTACAGTTGTCCTAATAATTCTTCCACCAAATTAAACTCAGCCCTCCTTGTCACAGCAGTGCACAGCCTTTTTCTCCTTTGAAGGTGCTTTGCCTGCTCTGGCCAGCTGCCTGCATGAAGTTGCTGAGAGTCTATCCATAGGACAAATTTGCAACAATGTACCTGGAGTGGGTTAGCCAATCCAGCCCCGCTGCTTCCCCTAAATTCTCTTATCAAGGATGTGACTGTTCTTCCCAACAGGAGGGGTGGTTGAAAGATGGGAAATGGAATTAACTCTAGCTCAAGTTCCCTCACACAGAAACAAGAGGCAAGGGGAATAGTTTTCTACCCACAAAACAAAATTTTCCTCAGCCTGTAGTTCAGGAGCATCTTGCCATAATTACTGAGGGAGACGGTCCTGAAGCTACTCTTCCAGCTTCAAAGCTAAACATCTAGACTGGCTTTGTGATGGGGGATTGGAATTTGCAAACCACGTTTACATTGCCAGGTGACTTCCTGTTAGACTCTGCCCCTAGAGCCTGATAAAGGAAGACCGCAAGCCAAAGGAGAAAAGGAACTTGCTTCTACCTGTTTACTGTCTCTGGCTTTTTCCTGTTGACATCTTTGTGGCAGCAGGTGTTCATTATAGAAACAGTTGAATCCAGTTTTTAATTTAACATGGAATTACTGAGGTAAGAGCCCCTGAGGGATTAAAGGAGACTCAAGAGAAAAGGTGGGTTTGAAAGAAGGCTGTTGAGCATGTGGTGATGGATGGCATGAGAGGGAAGGGCAATTTGTAGTGCAAGGTGACTGAATTTATAGCATTTACAATAAACTGATGCTACAACAGAATGGAAATAAAAGAGGAAAAATGTGGTAGTGATGGGACCCACGTGAGCTCCCTGGGTTCCTGCCCAGCACAGAGAAGTGAAGTCCACACCAAGGTTAATCACACAAGGGAGTTTTGTTAATCTGGTGGCAGTCTGGAGTGTCTCAAATCTATATTCCCGAACAAAGAAGGCTAGTTTTTTTTTTTTTGTTTTGTTTTGTTTTGTTTTTTCAGACAAAAAGAGGTGGGGATAGGGATGCTGGGATGTTAAGGGAGGTTGATTTGTTTAATTGGAACTGTGTGAGGGCAGGTCCCAGAGGCTGGCTGGGGTAAGCATTGGGTTACAGGTTACAAAGTGGGTCATAATTTGCTTAATTAACATCCATTAGGAACAGAGGAATTCCAGGGAGGTAAAACATAAATTTGTAAATAGTTCATAATATATACAAAAGATAATGCTAAACTAAGCAAAGTTTGTCTAAGGTAATACATAAAATTGTAAATCACCTAATTAACATGACTAAGCTAAACAAAGCAAGCCCTCCGGGCTGTTAAGGATTGACAGAGTTCATGCATGGTAAGATAAGGGACAATTCCAGCTGGGACTAGTTACCAGTTAAGGATTACATACCTATAAAAGTAAAACAGAGCATTTATTCTTTTTTTTTAAAGAATATATATATATATTTATTTAGTATGACATTATGGTTAGATTTATATAGAGCTCACAAAATGCTAAAGAAAAGAAAGGGAATGATGATCACAAAGGTGAATTTGGAGAATAGCATTTAGAATCAAAGAAACTTCCACCCTTCGCAAAGAGAGAGAAGTGTCCCTGAGGGAACACAGTGGCAAAGGCCCTGAGGCACAAGAGCACAGACTATTTGAGAACAGAGGAGCCACAGTGACTTGAAAATTTGCAGGGCAGCTATTTGAGCTGCTTCTCAGACCACCACCTGCGCCCCACGTCCACATCCAGATGCTAAGTCCCCCTTCTCTTAGCCCTAAAAATGTGCTGATAAGCTCTGCCTGGACCAGGTCCCTGTCTCTGGACCAGGCAGCTGGGGGTGCCTGGGGAAGCTGATAGAAACAGGGTTTCTGCAGCCACACCGCATGGCAGAGGTTCCAGGGGCTCCTGAAAGAAGAGGGTGGGTGTGGGGGGGGGACATTCACTGGGCCCTCGTACGCTTTCTAGATGGGGCCAGTCCCAGGCGTGGACGGTTGGCAGGAAACACTGGAAGGGCCGTGCATGCAACCCCGCGGCAGGGCCCGCGACTGCCCCTCACCCCCCAGCCCCCTGGGAGTGGCCGACTAGGAGCCCACATGTGTGCCTGCGCTTGCACGTGCGTGTGCATATGCGTGCAGGGGCGTAGGAGCTTGTGGGGACGCGGGAGGCCAAGCCGGGTGGGCGTTTCTGCCCGAGGCTCAGTGGCCGTGAGTAGGGCCCCTGTGCACCTTCCCGACGGAAAGCGGCCTGCGGGGTCCCTCTCTCGGGTGGTCTGGGGAGACTGTGCCCCTATTTCGTGCGTCTTTAAGAGGAGGGCGTTGGGGAAGAGCCGGGTGGGCCCGCGTCCGCCCCTGCTCAGCGCAGGGCCACGTGCGCGGCGGCCCCGGGACGGCCTGGGCAGCCCTCGGTGCTCGGGTTACGGCCCCGCTGGCACAGCGCAGCCGGGTCCCTGGAGAGGAGGAGGGGGGCGCTCAGGGCTGCTCCTGGTATCCCTTCCCTGGGCCTTGGGGCCAGCTCTGGCCGAGCCTCAGCCCCTCCCCACGTTGATTCCAGCGGGCGAGCTCAGCCGTGGTTCCGGTGGGTTCTGGCTGGGGTCAGAGCTGGCCCCTTGCTGAGGAGAGGACGGGAACTCACTCCGGGGGCTCCTGCGGGCTCCCTTCCCTGCCTGGGCGATCCTGCAGACGGAGCCGACCCCTGCAGGGAGCGGACCCTCTGCAGGGCGCTCCCGCATGGGGCCTTCAAGCCCCACAGCCCCCAGGTAGGGGCGAGGGGGCCCAGGGAGACCCCTCCTCCTTCTCACCTGCATGTGCTCTCCTTGATGCCCCAGGAGGCATCCTGAGAGAGAAGCCCCCAGCACCTGGGCGTGACAGCTGACAGCCTGGTGGCACTCATCTGCCACGAGCCTTTTAAATTTAAAGGCTTCTGAAGCGAGGGCAATGCTTAACCCCAAGGACCGAAGCCTGCTGACAAACCCCAGGGACATATCCATGTGTGGGTGTGCTGGGGACAGCATCCATTCCCCCACCTGCTCCGAGCAGCCAAGTCCAAGGCCTTGGCAGAGGGCGCTCTGCAGTCAGAGGGCGCTCTGCAGTCAGAGGACTCCCGGGCAGAGCCATGTTTTGTGGAGGGAAACTGAGTCTGCTGATGGTGTTTGAGGCTCCAGATCAAGCCGTACCTTCCTCTGGACTTTTTCATTCCATAAGCCAATAAATCCCAATCATTGCTTGAAAAATAAAATGTAAACACTATGTATACTCATTTAACTGGAGCTCTAAATATGTATTATTACTGACTTTTAGGCAAGGAATTACTATGCTAGATGATGTGTATTCTTTAAAATCCTTTAACAGACACACCGTCAAGTTGTGCTCCAGAATCGATAGGCAGATTGGCAGTTGTTGGATCAGAGTTTGCGAGGCCCACTCATTTCTCAAGGGCAAGCAATAAGGCAGTAAGTATAACAGTGAAAAGCATGGTATCTAAAGTCAGCCTACCTGGGTTCTTAAGACAGTTGTCGGCTATACGACCCTAGGCAAGTTGCTTAAGCATTTTGTACCTTGGTTTTGATCAGAAGTCAAATGGGAATAACACTGTTTACCTTTGATACTTGCTGTGACGTGTGGTTGATTTAATAAATGTAAGTCCAGTAGGGTGCCTGAGCCTCAATAATTATTAGCTATGATTTGTATCATCAATAGTTTTCCAGTACAGCATTCTACTGTCTGACTATATAGTAAAGTTTATTTATCATTTCTACTTTTGATGAGCATTTGAATAATTACCCATTTGGGACCCTACAAATCATGCAGTTATGGAGATTCTCATACCTATGCTCCCGTGTGCCTGTGCACAAATTTCTGTAAAGCTATATCTAGATCTAAAATAGATTGGTTACAGAGTATGCATACTTTCAACTTTATAAGATTATGGAAAAATATTTTCTGAAGCGGCTGGAATGTACCAGTTGCAACTCTGATCAGCAACACGTAAGAATTCTTATTATGCCACCTTCTTAAAAGCACTTCCTTTTTCTCAAACTTAAATTGTGCCAGTTCGATGGGTGTATTGAGCTGTTTCCATCTGGGTTTTTTTTCCTGTGTGATTGTTAAAAAAATTGAGTACCTGTTTGTATTGTATTATTCATTTGGGGTTCTTTGGCAAAAGACATATTTAAGCCTCCTGCCTTTATTTCTTTGAGGCTGACTGCCATTTATTATTGATTTGTAGAAGTTCTTTATTCTGGATTCAAGAATTTTTGGTTGAATGTGTGACAAATATCTTCTCTCCATGTGGCTTGTAGCTCTAGAAATTGTCTTTTAATGGAGAAATTTGCTTAATTTTAAAGCTAATAAATTCAGGTTTTTCTTTATGTCTAATGCTTTTTGTGTGTGTCCTTTGGGAAATCTTTGCCTGTTAGAAGGTCAAGAAAATATTCTACAATATAACCTCTGAAATATTTATTTTTATTTGGCTTCCATGTATTGCTATCCATCCACTAAGTATTTATTTTTTGTACGTGATTTAAAATAAAGGTGCATTTACTTTTTAATATAGCTGATTGTTCAAGCATCATTTATGGAAAAAGACCAGGGAATATAAAAAGCTTCATACAATAACATGGATGAAGCTTAAATGTGTATCTCAAGTGAAGCCAGAGAAAATTATATATATTCAAAAAGCAGGGAAAGTTACACTTTATTTTAGAGATGCACACTTTCATTGTGAAACAAACAAAAAAGACAGTAATTACAGTAAATTTCAGGAGTCGGGAAAGTGTTTACATCAGGCAAGGAGGAAAGGGACATTACATCCCATGGACATTTTCTTCGTAATCATCAAATTCCATGTGAAGATTGTGGGCCCTTTCCTTCATGGGTTATAGTCAAAATAAATATAAAATAATATTTTAAAATTTTGTTTTAAAAAATTGCTTCTTATTTTTGTTAGGGAATAAAATGACGAGGTGTAAAATAAGCAGCAATTTGCATTCTGCAAATGAATAGGTTTGCAATATATTGTAATTTTAAGGGGACATTTCCCCCCCCTCATATTTAAACATACATTTTATTTTAGAATGCAGGGAAATACTTTAATATTCATATATATTTTCATTTTAATACATTACATCTAAAAATTTGCATGTGATTCTTTTGTGTTTTATAAGTATATTATTTATAGATAATGCCTTTTTTCCCTTTTTGAGGGAGGGTTCCTATTTACCTATAGCTCAGCTTTCTTTGTATACTTATCTATATGAATTTGCTGTTCAACTTGTCTTCTCTGAACACTGTGGCAGTTTGATATTTATGAATTCCAAAAGGAGATATTGATTATGTTTGTAAACTGGTGTGTTCCTCTGGGTGTGATACCCTTTGATTGATTTAAACTCAAAGGCTTTACGTTTACTTGATTATAGCAAGATTAGGGCTTTGATTCTACCACATCATTTGGACTTACAGGGTTGAGTCCCCACCCCCTTGGTGGGCTATATAATCTGACAATCAATCAAGAAGCCAGAAGAAACACACCATAGACATGGAAGAGGAGAGACTTGATGCTGGGGCCCCAGGAAGAGGTGAGCCATTTGCCTGATAGTTTGCAGCTGAAGAGAACAGAGCAGCTGAGCCCTCTGCCAGCCTACAGCTGAGACCAGAAGAAGCTGGGCCCACGGAGCCTTAAGAGGAAAGAGGAGGGCTGAACCCTCGCAAACATCTCCCACCATCGTGCTTCAGCATGTGCCAACTGACTTTGGTGAGAAAGCAGCCTTGAGTTGGACTCTTTAGGGACTTGTAACTGTAAGCTTTTACCCCAAATAAATACCCTTTATAAAAGTAAACAGATTTCTGGTACTTTGCATCAGCACCCCTTTGGCTGACTAATACAAACACCTGCCTTGAAATTCTTGTACATGTCTTGCATGTGAAAAGTAGATAAAGAAGAAGTAAGTTTTAAAAGGCAACTCATGTATTTTATTTGATAAATGTTGATAATTTAGTATATATTTCAGTAAATTAAAAAACATTAACATAGTCCCTTTACATTCCATATTCTTCATTCACATATACTAATATATATTTTAGACACATTTAATTATGGATTATTCATAATTTATATTTTATGTATGGATATACAAGGTCTTTCTGTTTTCACTGTAAACATTCTAAAATCTATCAAAAGTAAAAAATCACTTGGCAAAATATGTAGACACTAATATTTATTTTCAGATAAAAATATAACTATTATATATAGTCCATGCAAGTAAAAAAGAATAATAAAAATTGGCATATATTGACTCTTCTGAAATTGAAAATGTTTGTTTTTACATACCTTTATACAGCATCATTTATCATTTACTAATGAATTAAAATTAATATTTCTATTTGCTACCCTATTAATATTAGATATATTATAAATATTAATAATAAATTAGAAAAATGTACTATCCACATGATTTTTCTAGAAATTAAAATTATCTTAATTTTCACAATTGGGACCATGATTCTTCCTTCTAGAGCTCCTGTGAGTCATGAGTCTTGAAAACTGTCAAGCTGTTCCTAAGTGTGCAGCCACACATACTTTTCTCTCCAATTTAAAACTTACTCCCAGAAATCTTCACATAACTTGAGCCTCCTCTGTTCTCAGGCTTCTCATAAATGTTATCTTTTCAGATAAACCATTCTATAAAATGAAAAAAGTTTGTTCTGCCCACATTATTTTCTTCCTATTATGAACTTATAAATAAAAGGGCCTTGTATTCGATTTCCTAAGGCCTTGCTTGTTTGTTACTCCTTGGTCTCTAACCTTGTAGTTCAAGCTTTTCAATTCCTTTTTATTTACAAACTAAGAAAAAGTTCCCCTTCTTATTAAGTAAGCATTATAGTGACTAACATTTATATTTATTGAGCATGATTTTAGCCAGATTCATAAATCATTTATTATTTTCTCAGATTTATTTTATTATTGTAGATAGCAAGGTTGTACAAGTCAGAGTCTAGAAACTTGTATGGTTAAGTGTAGAGTTTTTTTTAAAAGCATCAGAAAAATTCTCAAAGCTTATTACGGGGAACTGGATGTGGCTCAAGTGATTGGGCTCCCGTCTACCATATGGGAGGTCCAGGGTTTGATTCCCTGGTGAAAAGCAAGCTAGCCTCTGAGGCGAGCTGGCCTGAGCAGAGAGCTGGCCCATGTGGAGTGCTGGCGCAGCAAGATGATGCAACAAAGAGACACAGAAGAGAGACAATGAGAGATGCAGCAGATCAGGGAGCTGAGGTGGCGCAAGAAATTGAGCAGCCTCTTTCCACTCCGGAAGGTCCCAGGATCAGTTCCCAGTGCCGCCTAAAGAGTACACAAGCAGACACACAAGAGCAAACAGAGAGCAGACAGGGAGTGTAAAAACAATGTGGGCGGGTGGGGGGAGGATAAATAAATAAATAAATCTTAAAAAAAAAACTTATTATGAATGCTTTTTTTATTCATATGGTGAATTATTCATTCTTATGGGTGAATGTCAGGAACCTGGCATTTCTAAAATATGCATGTCTCGTGTGTATAGAGAATGAATTTCCACATGAATTTTTTTTTTTTCTAAACATATTAGCTCCGAGAAACCCCCATTTCTCAGTATGCAATAGTGCAATTGGGATTGCAAGATTAAATTCACCATGAAACCAGCAGAGTTTCAGCATCTTTTTTCAACATTAAAGTACTTTGCTTTTTTTTTAATATCATGAAATATAAAGATTCTAGTACACTCAGTTTTACCAGGCATTTAACCCAAATATTTCATGGAAATTAATATAGTTAGATGTAGACCAATCATACCACATAAAAATGTATCAACTGAAGTGGGGTTATATAATTAAAGACCTTAGAGCATGTGCTGCAAATTAGGTCGAAATGAAAGCAAAAGAAAACAAGAACAAGCAGGGATTCTGGGCTGCTTTTGCTTTACCTCAAATAAATTATCCTCAATACAATTTTAAGGCATTGATCAGAAACCTGTTGATTATGTCCCACATTGAAAAGGTAAATTAAAACCTTCCTTTTCTACATACAATTTATTAAAGAATAAATGATTTCCAAAAAGGATTTGAGATAAAATAATTGAGCAATGTTCTCTGAAATTCCTTATCTATAAAACAAAGATTAAAAGAGCACTGAGTGGTACTCTCCTCAATGAATGAGTGCTGAAAATTACGTTATTGTTATTACAATGACCACTGCTATTTTTATTATTAATTACTACTGAGACCATCAGTATTAGCCTCATCAACTTGGACTCTTCTCTTAAGAAAAGCAAATACAAAAAGCACTCTAATTTGGGATTAGAAATATAATTTCACCAATTAACCCTTTGAAAATACAAATGAGATTCTTCTGCTCTTTGGGTGTGGCTTCTACCCTTAGAGCTAGTATGGTATTACAGAGGTACCTAAATATTTTTACATATTTGAGCAATGGCATTCTTTGAAAGTAAGTGGTTTTATAAACTAAATATAATAATTAAAATAAATTTTTTTATATAGTGTGTTTAATTTCTCATGATTTGTTAAGTGCAAATATGTGCTGCTTTTGACATGCTACTATTTAGAAAAAAAACTTAACTTTTAATGTTACAGGCACAGAGTATGTGCTCATATCACAGTTTTTATATGTATTTTATTATTAAAGCAACACATCAGTGTTGTGGAAAGTTTAAAAAGTATACTAGCAAGTTTAATGGAGAACATAAAATCCTTAAATTTTCACAACCCAGAGGTAACCATAGTTAATATTCCATCATATGTATATAATGTGTTTGGATATATGGGCATGTGGGTATAGATATACATAGATAGAGGTAGAGGTAGAGATAGATTATAAAGATTTACGTGATTTTGGACAAATTACAAACCAAATTTGAAAATTTATACTGTTTTCTTTTTTATCCCCACTAAATATATAGAAAATATCTATCCATATCATCTTCTTAGCAGATATATATTTTAATCTGTTTTCAGAGTGGCAAAGGAATTCACGGAAAACCTTTTGGTAAATTTCAGAAAATAACTTGCTTTCTGTCAGATGGAAATGATTTCATATCTGCAAGATTGAATTTGGTACCTTTGCAATAAAACAACCAGAAAAAGCAACAGCTTTTTAAAAAGTGCAAAAGGATTTGCTTGACAGTTTATGAATTACAGTGCAGGTGTAAGAAGAAAAATATATACTTCCTTAAAAATAATCTGGAATTAAACAGGAAAAATGTCTGTCTCAGATAATAAACATATGGAAAATTGCATGGGAAGACAGAGTTTAGGTTTTAAAATAATTAAGACATAGTTCACAGTTACTGGTTTATTGATGCTGATGCTGATAGTAATATATTAATAACATAATGAAGAAGAAAAACCAGATATATTAAAAATATTACAGGAAAATATTTTCTATGAGCTGATTTTTGAAAAGTAAAACCAAGATTTACCATTTTATCGTGGTCAGTAATTTTAATAATTTCTGAGTCAGTGCACAGTCAACTTGTCATGTATTCAAAGGAATCTGCTGATGCAATCTATAAGGAAGCCTAAATATAAAATTGCCATGCTATCATATTGCTAATGGGTACCACTGAATAATTCAACACCAATAATAATAAGGAATAAAAATCTGTCTTATATTTTTGCATTATGATTCAGGCTAGAAATTACTTCCTAATAACCAAGGTAAGTGCCTTGAATTTTTTTTTTTTTTTAATTTTCTGCTTTTGCTTCATCCATCATGTTAGAAGAAAAGGGAGGAGTATTGGGGTATCGGAGGAATTAAGTTAGAGCCTTAAGATTTGTCAATTGGTTGATGCTCTGTTTCATTCAGTCTCAGGAGAGGGCCACAGATTTAAGATTGAGAGAGGTTAATGCCAATTTCCTAGCATAGCTATAGAAGCTGGAAGATGAATGAAAGTAGCCTGGGTAAACAATGACAGTTTCCTCTTTCTGCTTTTACCTTTGATTTTTGCCTGTAATCAGATGAAGAGGATACTCATCATGATAAATCCCTGCTAACTTATTTCAAAGGAAGGAGTTTTTCAAGGCAATAATTAGAGTTCCTTGAATGACTTAGTTAAACTCTGCTGTTGCAAAGATTCCTTTTATTTTCTTTTTAAGAGTCATTAATGCACGTGTATAAATATTTTTAAGTGCAGGCAGAGTTTAGAGGAAGCATTTTAATATATATTCTAAGATAAGAAATATCGTAATCACAAACTGACTCATGGTAAAGAGTGATTTGGTGATCATGTTACTGCAGAACTTCATCAGCATTTATTTCATGGATAGAGCCTATATATTCTAGAATGAATAAAGAACATTCTGGACCAAAGTATGGTATACAGAATTTAAATAGGATTTTTAAAAATCAAAACATTGAATTTTATGTTTGTAAAATGAAAATATGGAAATTTTCTCATAGAGTTTAAATATTAAGGTACCAAAGATTCTCATTAAATTTCTGGCCAGGATGGAGTTGCCAGTTTCACTTTGAGGCTCACTGTCTTCTCTAATCATGTAGTAATGATATGTTTATTATGAAAATAAAAGTAAAATGACATAGCCACAGCCAAAAAGTGAATAGCTCTCTCCTTGGACGACAATAGAAAACCTAAACATGAAATGGTTAGGGGTGTCACTATAAAAAAATCAGGACCAGGCTCTATATACTCTATAAGAGACATATTATAAAGAGACAGAGAGGTTAAAAGTAAAAATAATAATAAAAATTAAAAGAAGAAAGGTATTCAACAAAAAATAATGTGGCTTCTATTAATATTGATAAGGTAGACTTTAAGTCATGGAGTATTATAAGATATAAGAGGAATATTTCATAAGGATACAAGTGTCATTATATCAGGAAGGCATAAAAACCTTGCATGTGTCTGTGCCTAACAGCAACAAAATAGATGGAGCAAGGGCTAACAAACTAAAAAGAGAACGAGACAAAACCATGATCATCGCTAGATTATTTTTTAACATTCCTTTCACTGTAATTATTAGAACTAATAGACAAAATCAGTAAAGGCACAGAACAATTCTGTCTCTTCTAACCTGACTGTTTTAGTTTGCCAAAGGGCTGTCCATGCAAAGTACCAGAAATGGGTTGGCTTTTATAAAAGGGATTTATTTGGTATAAAAGCTTACAGTTCCAAGGCCATGAGAAGTCCAGATCAGGGTATCATAAGAGCTCTGTCTTATCATATATGAACATTGCAAAGGTTACAGAAATAAACACAGGGTTTTGAATTTGGGTGTGTAAAATTTGTTAGGTCATGTTCCTCAACTAGATTTGTAGGAGAATGGTCCCAGAAATGTTGGGGGATGGTGGTGGCAGCTCAGGCTGATTTCCTGAGTGTGAAGCCAAGGAAAAATGGGAAAAAAGCAATCTTCACTGCAATGTCTTTGTGGGGGCCAGAGTCATTTTAGTTAAATTTAGCCAGACAATGCCTTTTCCCAGCTTGAAGAGTTAGATGACTCAGAGTCAGGACTCAAAGTATGAATGGGCAAATAAAGTGGCATCCTGGAGCCTGTACTAGCAATTTTCAGTGATTGTGATAGCTCTGCTGCTGAGTGCTGGCGGTTGTCTGCTGGGAAGAAGTACCTCTCTTCAAATGGTAGGCTAGTCCCGTTTTATACACATGTTGGAGAAGGGTCCCAAGTACAGCAAGAAGACAACTGCTTCTCAAGTATCTGCTAGCTAGGATCTGATAATGTCCTACTGGCCAAAACAAATCAAATGGCCAGGCACAGAGTCAGTGTGAACAGGTACAATGAATGGACATAGATTCAAGGAGAGGAAGAATTTCTGCCCATTTTCACAATTTTCCCCAATAAGAAAACATTATCATATCTGTACCTCACATATAATTGAGAGCCTAATCCACTCAATCAATATTTAATAAGCACTTATCATATCTAGGTATTGTTTTCAGCAATAGGAATAAAGAGCTGTGTTAAACAAATTAAGTCATTTGTTGTTCTCTTACATTGTAACATAAAGAGGAAAGAAATAAATGAACAATTAAAATGCTCTAAATATATTAAGAGCGGGTTGTGGTGGGGCTATAAGAATGAGAAATCTGGTTATATTGGGTAATAGGATAAGGGTGTCCTGGGGTCATGACATTTGAGCTGAGATCTCATCAGCAAGGGGTCACAGATATGCAGCTTCTTCCAGGTATAGGAGGAAGTAAAATCTTAAAAGACAATGCAGAGAGCACAGTGAGCAAGTGAAAGACGGTAAAAGACAAAATCAGAGAAATATGTGAGGTCAGATCATGTAGGTCTGGCAGAGGTGAGTTTTACTTATCAGGCAGTGGAACACCACCAGAAAGGCTTAGGGAGAGCTATGACATGATTGAACTTGCATTTTAGAAAGATCATGCTGGCTGCCTTGTGGAAAATGCACTGGAAGGAGGAAAGAAAAGGGCAGAGATGAGTTTGGGGACTGTTTGAGTAATGCAGTAAAAGGACTGTGGTGGTAGGATTAGAATAAGGAGAAATGAGGGCCTTCAGATTATGTTTTGAAGTTAAAGCTGATTGGACAGGTGGAGAGGGCGAGGGGGCATCAAGAAGAGAGAAGGCCTGAGTTTCTGATTTGACTTGGAGTGGTGGCTGATGACCAGTTTACTGAATTGAGAGGCACTGTGGGAGGAACAGATTTGGGAGGAGATTAAGGGGTTAAGATTTTTTTAAAACTTAAGAATTAGAAAAATCAGTGAAAAATTATTTTTTACAAGTTCACAGTGATAATGACTTAAGTCAGGACTTGATGCCCCAAAGCCATATAATTAAAGACTGAAAGTTTTGCCTTTTCCTAATATATATCCAAAGACATCATAAACTAGAACCAAAATTTCTCCAAATGTATTGAGGGAAAAATAAATTAGTTCCTAAAAATGAACATAGGTTAATTTTTCTAATATATGGAAAGTACCTCAGTTAATTAGAATAAATTAAACCATATAATACAATAGTAAGCAAAGTCCATGGGTTGGCATGTCATTGTGCAAAAATCTCAAATGCACAGTCAAGATAATAAAAAATGCTATTATTTTAGTAATGCAGCAGTGCAATTAAGAATATATGTTACATATCAAATTGACCAATAAGGAAAAAAAATTCTATAGCATCCAGCGCCTCTTGTGTTTGGGGCAAGAGGCATGTCACCTATTTCCAGAGGGAGTGTGAATTCCTACCAGCATTTGGGAAAGTGACATTGCAAACGTTTTAAAATGAAGAGTTCACCCTGGGATCTCAGTTTTGAGACTGGCCCATACAGAAATAAAAGGCCCCCAATATAAGTGTATTTGCAGAAGGACATTTATTTTAGTTTATTTGAAGTGGCTGCCCACAAACAAAGAAATAAATGGAAGCAAACTACACAAGCAAATCAACAAAGGTATTCTGGTCAAAACTGAAGGAGAAGAAGAAAGAGGAAGAGGAAGAGGGGAAGGAGAAGGGAAGGAGAAGGGGAGGGGAGGGAAAAAAGAAAGTAAAGAAAGTTTATCAATAGAGAACTTGAATAAAAATCATACATAACTGAAATATTATGATATTATTATAAAGAATCAAGTAAATCTCTGTATATTAAACTATAAAGATTCATGCATCAAATATGCTTCAAGTATACAAAAAATATATATGTATATAAACATTCAGCTACTTTATTATATATATGTATGTATTCATATATATATACATATATATACACACACACATATTGTTGTAGTTAAGAACTAGATTGGTAGGTAAATGGATAGATAGTCAAAGAGAGATAGATGATAGATACACATATCAATTTTGGTTAAAAAAAAAAGTGGAAGTGTGTGTATGTGGTTATGCACTTTACACAGCAGATCATTAATGATTACCTTGGAGAATGGAATATTGGAGGTGAAGATGAAGAAAATCGTGACTTTTATACCACCATAGTGTTTTTAATAATTACAGTATGGACTTAATATTTTATTTATTATTTGATATATATTTATAATACATATATCATTTTCTTATTAATGATATGTGCTATTATATTTGAAAGATATGTCTATATAATGATTTGCCAAGCAAGATGTTAAAGGCAAACCAAGTAGATCTCAAGAAGAAAGTCTTCTCAAATTCCCATACAATTTATCTTTTCTCTGCCCTCATGTACTTCAGAGAACCCAAAGGTTTTAATCTTAATTCTGCCTCAAGGGATATTTATTCCTCACAGCTACTAGCAGCATATTCTAGTGAAATAAAATTTCATAATTTTCAAAAACAGGGTTTGTGAATGTGTGTCTGCCTTTGTTATAAATTAATCAAGTGGGGTTAATGTAGTAGAAGGCATATATGTGACCCCTAGAGAGACTCTACAAGCTCTGCAGTTTGCCAGGAGTCTCCCAGAGGTTCTGCAAGGAGAGGTGACAGACACATGTCAGTGTGCATTTCGGATACTGGACTGAGAAAAGCGAGGAGAGACACCAGCAGTCTCTAAAGCCCGTGAGATGTTCGGAGCCTGATATCCTGTGTAATTGTGCTCCTAACCTGCCCACCTTTCAGCACTCTACTACAAACTTCAGCTAACTCCACGATATTTGAATTCCTCGCCATGCTCTCTGGAGTGTCTTTCATGAACTACCCACATCTACCCTTGCATTGAAATCTACCTGAATCTTACTTTGAAACTGAAGTTGTAACTCTTTCTCAAAGCATTCCATACACACCCGAGATGCCTGGACACCTGCACCGTCCAGCTCTTCCCTACTGAGCACAACCCAGTCTCTTTATTCAGGGTTTGCCTTTGTTCAGCCTTTCCAGCCAGCCCCAGGGAGAGAACCCACTCCCTTCTTTGTGCTAAGACAGTACTCAGGTCCTATTTCTATTCCAGGAGAGTCCTTAACACACACAACTGAAAATTCCTCTTATCACCTCTTTGTGAGTGCTTTATGCCCAGATATCATATCTCCTATCTGTTTCTGTTAGAGTGTCCATGTATCAGTAGTCAGGGTTCTCCAGAAAAATGAAACCCACAGGATATGTGTGTATGTATATATATGTGTATATATGTGCATATGATATATGTATGTACAAATAGAGATTTATTATAAGGCTGGCAAGTTGGAATTCTGTACTGCAGGCCAGAGCATGGACGTTCCAGCAAGAGTGAAAGCATGATATGCAAATCTTGAGTCCAAATTCCTTAGGACAGAAACTCCGGAAAAGCAGTTCATTTCTTTGAATTTATGCCCCCAACCCATTGGATGAGGCCAACCGACATTATCAAGGATAATCTCCTTTCTTCACCGTCAATTGATGAAAGATGCTGATCCCATCTACAAAATATACCCCCAGCAGCATGTAGCCCAGAGTGTGACTAAAAAACACACTGAAAAAGCCCAGGTAAGGTGACATAAAAAATTAACTGTCACAGTAGATATAGTACATCAACAGATAACCTTTCAGTTATGACTAAACAAGCACTCAAAGATATTTGGAAAATCAATGATTTGATCCTTATAAGGATTTGGAAGGAACAGTAGTTAAAAAAAGATTTTCTTTGAATATATTTTATGTAATAATATAAATTGTATCACAGGACTAGAAGGTATGCCTAAAGATATATTTTTCATCAATTGGCATTACTTCATTTCCTATTTAAAACAAGTTATGTCATGTTCTGACCAAGAAATTGGAAGCAAAAGACAAAATAAAAATTTTAAGCAGTTATGTACCCTAACATATAATTATTTAAGATAATTTTTGCTTCTTATGTTTAAAAATATCCAGCTTTCTTGGAATACAGACCATGTAATTATATCCTTTTGTTTTTTCTGAATCAAACACTTTATATCGTATATAAAGTTTCCAGCTAGCATTAGTACGCCATCATCATCATTCATACAAACTATAAATAATAAGCACTTGCAATAGAAGCAATCTGGCTTGATTTCCAAAAGTCCTTGTGCTCGAGTAGAAAGGATAGGTTTAAATTTTGAGATGAGGTAACACAAGATATCAGATATATAATTTTAAAATGGAATGTCTGGAAAGAAAGTAACTGGAATTATGGAGAAAGCTCGTATCTAAATTTTCCTTAAATCACTGTAAGGATCTAAAAGGAAAAAGAAAACTTGTTTACCCAAAGCCTATAGGTGTACATTCACACACGAAAATATTTAAGGTAATTATTGAGTTTATGAGGTCTGTATCTCTAAATACAGAGCAATCTATGTCTATCAAACTTCTGGATTTCTGTCAGAGCTCACTACGAACCACACTTGTAAACTTGAATAAGGCAAGAAAGTATGAAAAACTGATTCCCAGAGTAATATGTATCTGGGGTTGATATGGGAAGAAGCCAACAGAAGTGGAGATGGGCAGAAAGAGGGGTTTCGTCATTGTCACCACCCCTATACCTAGGAACAAAAGTCAACATCTGTTAAGTGATTACTTCTTTCTTTGTAGGGTGGCAGAGATGAGCAATAAGCACATGAATAGCCCAGCTTACTTCCCCCCAAATTTCTGACCTTTAAGAAATAAGAAAACCGCTGTTCTGAATAGATCCTTTAAATACTTCATAAGGGCAAAAGGAAAAGAGAGCAGTTACAGCTCTCACCCAAAATATAGTCTGTATACAAATACACAAGACCAATTATTAATTAAAATCAGCAGATAAATATATAAATAGGATTTTTTTAAAAGTATTTTATATTTTTTTGAATTTGCAAATTATCTTAAAACAACATTTAGAAAAAATAAAACATTGGAATAGAGTATAATTGCATTTTTTATTCTCCTCCCATTGCTCAAATAAACCCATAATTTTTTTTTTTTTTTTGCCTAATGCTCTGTCATTTTACAAAGTTTGGGGTATTTTTGGTATTTCTGATATATTTATATTGAATGGATTAATTTTGGCAGAAAAGTGTATATATCTTGTTCAAAATACACATATACTATCATAAGATGTTTTAAGTGATCTCAATAGAACTATATGTTTTGGAGATACACTCTGCAGCTTTTTTTGTTGTTGCTATTTATAATTTTAAGCATGTGCTTAGATATTTGCACACCGATGTCCATAGTGGTATTATTCACAATTGCCAAAAGATGGAAGCAACACAAATGTCTGTCACCCAATGAATGGATAAGCAAAATGTAGTATATACATACAACGAGTATTATTCAGCCATTAATAAGGAATGAAGTTCTGATACAGCTACAATATGGATAAACCTTGAAGAGACACAAAAGGACAAATATTGTGTGATCTGACTGATATGAAATAACTAGAATAAGCAAATTCATAGTCAGAATCTAGAATATAGGCTACCCGAGTTTGGGATGGGAGTAGGGAATGGGGAATTCATGCTTCGGCTGTATGGGGAAATTTCTGTTTGGGGGGATGGAAAAGTTTCAGTAAAGGAGGGTGGTGGTGGTAGCACTGCATTGTGAACATAATTAACACCAATGAATTATATATTTGAATGCCATTAAAAGGGGAAATTTCAGGTGCATGTATGTTACTAGAGTAAAAATTGAAAGAAAAACCATAGGCCTGCTCGACACACACAGTGAACTGCGACACCTTCAGCCTTAGACTTCTTTTCATTTACCCAGTGGCCTGATACCACAAGTACTTGAATTTCCTCAGTTGTCTGTCCCTAGTACCATTGTTCCTGCTCTGTCCCAAATTCTTTTTTAATCTCCGACAACTTTTTTTCGAAAAGATGTATGGGAATTAAAGTGTCTGTGATCTTGGATGTATGAAGGAGGTTTTATTTTGATATTTTGATTGGGTATAGACTTTGCAGTATGTGATAGGTTTTTTTCAAACTTTGAAGATACATTTATAGTATTTATAGCAACTGTGCTGCTCTGAGAAGTTCAATACCAACATCAGATTTATTTTTCTTTGTGGGTGTTCTCCTTAAACTCCCTGAAAATGACCTTTTCTTAATCTGTGATGGTTCTGAAATTTCGCAATGAAGTGGCTTGTTAAAATCCACCTTACACTCAGTGGGACTTTGAGTTCTGAAGGCTCGTGCCCTCCATTAGCTCTGGATATTTTTTCTGTTGCTTTAGTAAGTTTCCTTTACCCAATTATTTATATTCAGCTTCTCAGAAATTCTTTTGGATAAAATATTAGACAACCCAAGTTAGTCATCAAAATTGCTACTTTCTGTCATAATTTCCATTTCCTTGAACTTCCTCTGCATTCTGGGAGATTTCCTTGATTTGATCTTTCAGACCTCTGTTGTTTTAATTAATTATATTCTTAATTTCCAATAATTGTTTACCATTCTCTTATTACTTTTTTTTCACTGCAGCCTGCTCTTGTTTCGTTATCTTAAAAATTTCTTAATAATTATATTTTTCTTTTTTTTCCTACTGTATATGGCTTTATATGTTTCTGCTATGTTCTTTCAAGTTATTAATTTTTCTCAATTGTCTGGTTGTTTTTTATACTCCATTCACATTCATGAGTAAATAATAGATTGATGAATTCAGGCAGTCCTTGTTGGTTGCCATGTCTACTTTGTTTTTCAAAATAATATCTCCCTTGGCCAAGCAGGGAAGCATACAAAGTAGGGCATGTTGTTGGGCAGGCTTCAAGTAAGGATTTCAAAAAGCGGAGAGATCCTGCTACACAAGTAGTGCAGTAAGTGCTGCAGAATGGAAGGCATGGAGGTGCAGCCATTGGCACTGGGGTTCCATCAAGAGAACTGTGATTAAATATTCTAGTGACAATTCCATACCCTTTCCTTCTCTTTGTGTCAGCTGCCCGTGGGCCTGGAGCACCACTGGGGACGACAGGGCAGAAAGGAGTCCACTCCCACTACAGCCTTTGCCAGGCTTAGGGTCTTATCTCTTGGGCTCTGGCAGGGTGAGCCATGATTATTCCTATATTACTGAGATGGCTTCAAGTTGCCTGGGATTCTATTGTAGATGGAGGAATCCTAAGTGTCCTTAAATATGTGACCAACTATTAATATTATAATGAGTTATCTTAAGGATGGGATTTGGACTTCAGCGTGCTTATAAATAGTGGAGCCCCAACCTGTTTGATCTGATTTCAAGCTCTATGATCGTCTAGTGTAACAAGTTGAAATATATGTTCTATTAATTAAGACAGAAATACTAGTGAGAAGCGTATTAAAGGGTACATTTAATTTACAATAAACTTGGTGCTAATTGTTTGGAAGAATTAAAAGTATTTGAGGTAATAATTTTCTAGGACTCTTCAGATTGTCTAATTACAAGAGCTCAACCTGAAGTAATTCATATTAATATATAATAGAATTCTTTGGGCTCAAAATACACACACATGCAGAGTGGAAGTATAGGGTTCCATGGGAACAAGAATCTGACCGTCATCAAGATGATTTCCACGTGGCCTCTCTGTTTCTCTGGGCTTCTGCTTGTTCCTCCTCCTGCAAACTTCCTCTACAGAGTGTAGACGGTAAGTCCACTGACAGCTCCCAGGCATATGTCTGCAAAAAAAAGGAAAGGAACTTTTCTGCTATGTTCCAGTTTACAATACTGCAAGGAAAGCTGTGACCGTGCTTGGGAAAGTTACTGACAACCAGACAAAAGCTGCCCTGGGGACAGTGTTACTCAAGAAGATGGAGGCACCTTTGAATCGCTTGGGCGGAGCAAAAGAGATGGGCAGAAGCACGAAAGAAGGTCAATGATAATATGAGCCATGCTAGGACTTAAAACTAGATTTTTTTTGGATGATAGAGCCCCATCTCTTAAAATCACTATAATATGCATAATCAAAAGACTTTTGTAGTTAGCAGTAACTTTACTAGGCATTTTATCAAATTTTCCCATTTAACAAATGAGGGAAATATAGCAAAGAAAAATCTGGTAATTCTCCTATGCTCACTCTAATAGTAATAGTTACTAACCTGGAACTGAAAGTAGAAATCAAGTTGTCTGATATTTTGAACTTTAATTATTTTTTTTTTTCTCTGTGTGTTTTAAAGCTTGGGTAAAATAAATGACAAAAAACATTCATGCATAAACGAACCAACCTCAGCATCTGCAAGCATCTTAAAATCAAACTGAAATAGGCTTTCCTTTTACAGGGAGAGCTAGCAGGAACTTTGTGGGAGGTCGACAAGCAGGTGGGAGAAGCTGGTGGCAGAATGAGGGTAGTATAGCAAATTATTTTTCTCTGTGATTGGTCAGTCCTCAGGATGAGATGTTAACAGTGATACTTCTGACCTTAGTGCTCGCTTAGGCCTGGGGGTGAGTCAGAGCTCAGGGGCCTGTGGGGAGGGAAGAAGCCTGACTAAAGTTTGGTCAAACCAAGTCACAGAGAACACACTGTGTAATTGTGAGCACTTAATCAATTGCACTAAATGTTTCTTTTATTTTCTGAACTTGGCAATTTTCTTTTCACTGTTTGTTTATAAAAACACATGGCAATTTGTTAACTTTTTTAAAAAGACCTGTTTTGTCTACACATTTCTTCTTAAAAACACAATTCATAAAGTATTAATTTTCTAATTTGGTTAGACTAGCTAACCAAAAGAGGCTACAGATGATGGATGGTTGAAGGTTTCAAATTATTTATGTATTTATTTCCGTAATACGTCATAACGTTGGCGTTTGTCTTTGGTAGGTAAGATTTAATAATATGTGATCACATTGCTTCAGTTTTTTGGGGCTGAGTCAGCAGTATGGGAGATAAGGCTTACTGGAACTCTGACAGCTAAGAAGCATTTGTTAATTAAGTGTAAATGTATATTAGTATTTTTCAGATGCAAATGGCAGCATTCCCACCTTTTAAGAAGGTGGGAGGTAGTTGACTTGTTTCTGATCTTCAAGAACATTACTAAGGACCCTAAACTATTCACCATCTTCAGGACCTGATAATACTTTCCTTGACATTGGTCATATAATGCCAAGGAAGCTCAAGCACCATGTTCTTGCAGAGCAGAAAATGATAGAGTAGTGTTTCACGTTCCTCTCTTTCCTTTGCTCAAGAAGGGAATGTTTGAAGCAAGTAGTAGTTTCTTCCCGCATCATGGGCACACACTCTGTAAATAAGGAAGAAATTGGGAATATTATGGGGAAAATGTCTGCAACGATTAAACACAAGAACATCATGAAAAATCATACTGTTTATTGTGATTTTGGACTCATCCCATTGAAAAATCAGCAAAAGAGTAAAAGTCTAAGAACAATTAAACAAATATTTGCCAACTCATGATGTTTGGGTCATGATTGGAAATTTAAAAATCAGAATTTAATAAAATATTAAAGACCATCTAGGCCATAGATTCTGAAACTGGGATCAATGAATGCTATAGAATTTTAGAAGGTATAAGAAACTGTCTGATATTTATTGGGGTAAGTGATTTTTCTTTTTCATGGTTTGAAGAAATTTCATCGCTTCCATTGTATTTTAAAGGGGTCCGTATCTCCCCAGAGGGTTAGGAGTCATAATTGTAGTGTAAATCATCACAAGATGCACACATATATTATAAATGTCAGTGAAATAATTGTTCTCTGTGTAATATTTTGGGTAATCTAAGCACCTCTTAAAATATATGTATATATATATATATAAATAACATTTCTGTAAGCAAATACACATATGCATATATATTTGTATATCATTTTGCAAATGTTTGTATGTATTGTGAGAATTTTGATTTTTACCCATAATAAAAAAAACAAAAACAAAAACAAAAACATACTTGTCTTAGCTGCAATTGGTACACCTATATTGTCCATAATATGTTTACTTATTCAGAAACACAGAACAAACCCAGTTTCCAGTCTACAAATAGACTTTGTATAAAGAAATGGTTCTTTTTATCATACTTTTCTTTTGAAATATTATCTCCATTTTTCAACTTTATTTCATGGTGTCCTAATCTATCACCAACCTGATTACATCCTTCTGAGTGTGTGCCAACTTCTCAATTTCCTCCTCAAAGCACAGTGTCTTAGAATGCCCTGTGTGACTAGAGGAAAAAAAATTGCGTCTATCACCTTACTCATTCTCTCTGTTTGACTTATGCAGTTTAAGCAAAAACATATTTTTTGTAGCTTCTTTGTCCCGTTGGTTCATACTGAGCCTGAAGACAATGAAAACCATACTTTCTTTTCCCTCACCTACTGATGTTAAAAAATATTAATTAATTAAATATTAATTCTTAATATGCCTGGAAACTCATGAAACATTTTTTAGAAAATATAATTTTTTTTTTCTTAAAACACCCCAATAAAGAGTACAAGTATTACAACGAGGGGAAGTAAAGTAATTAGAAATAAATACTTCCCCTCTCTGTCATACTTGAATGTCTTCATTTGAATATTTGGGCAGGAGTTTGGCAATTTGCATTTCTATTCACTTAATTTCATCTTGATAGATTTGGCCCATCATTGCAAACTATCATTTGTTTTCTACTGTTTGTAATGAAATAATGTGGCAGCCATGGTGCATTTGGTACTAAACAGGTCTCTGATGCAAGACCTGAGCATAGCAGGATGGAGCAGTGACTCAAGTCATTGGAGATTTTCCTCCAGTTGCTGCTACTCCTTTAGTCTTCGTTTTTAGGACATGCTTGTCCAATTAAGTAGGAACCCATTAATCATACCACCATTTATTCCATGTATTCCTCTTATTCACAAGAATATCCTGAAACAGCTTAACTTCTTTTTGATTGCCTTTTTATTCTGGAATGTCTTTAGAGAGTAATTTTGCGGCCAGATGCCTTCATAGAAAGTCGCTGAGGTGACCTGCTTCAAGCCTGGCGCTGGGCCACCTGCTCCCCAGGCCCTTGGCCACCCAGGCCTGCCACCGCCCTCACCTGTCCTGCCCTCCCAGGGACCAGAAGGTCAACTAGGGCGTGGAGGCGCCGCCCCATCAACCTGGACTCCACCCTCTCCGTCTCCCTGTCTCTGTCTACTTTGACCGTGATGATGCGGCTTTGAAGAACTTTGCCCAATACTTTCTTCACCAATCTTGTGAGGAGAGGGAACATGTTGAGAAACTCATGGAGCTCCTGAAGCCATGAGGTGACCGAATCTTCCTTCTGCATAGCAAGAAACCAGAACACGAGGATGGGGAGAGTGGCTAATGCAACGGGGTATGTGTGACACTTGGAAAAATGTGTGACTCAGTCCCTGCTGGGACTGCAAAGACCTGCCACTGACAAAAACAAACCCCACTTGTACGACTTTGTTGGGACTCATTACCTGAATGAGCAGGTGAAATGCGTCAAATAACTGGTAACTGTGGTGACCGACACGTGAGAGCAGCTGTGGGATATGGTTTTTTTTTTTTTTACTTCAATAATGCAAACTTTTACTTTATTTTTTTATTTTTATTTTTTTTTTTAGGATAGACATTTTAGTGGTGTTTATTCTTCCCATCCATGTACATGGAATATTTTTTCCATTTATTTACATCTGATTTCTTTTAACAAGAGTTTTGACCCATTGACAAACACACCCAGAGCCCGGGGTAGAATTGCCGGCTCACTAGGACAAAGCATGCATGTTGGGTTTACCTTTACCTTTTCTAGAAGTGTGTCAACATCCAACAAGTTCTTCCATTTGTACATTCCTTCAAATAAAGTAATTTGGTATACCTTCCCCCTCCATCCCACACCCCCCAAAAAAAGTAATTTTGCTAGTGTCCTAGGCATTTTATTTAGCACATATTAACTTATTTTGAGCCTTTACCTAACTGCTGCTATGATAATTTTCCTTTTTAAACTTTATATTCCTCTTGAGCAATGGTTGTTGTGTGCTAAAACAGATTTTCTCAAATTCACAGAATCATTAGCCTACCTAAAATGAAAATTTCCACATCATGAAATCCTCTGCCATATTTCCTGTGTCCTAGTTCAGCAAGAAATTTGTCAATTTGATGATTCTATCCTCTCTGGAAATTGATAGGGATTTTAGCTTATATCAAGTAATACTAGTGCTAGTGAATCTAACAGAATATTTATTTAATATATATTTTGTGTCAGACACGGAGACAAAATTTATATGGGTTATCTCTTCTAATCCTCATAGCAGCCCCAGGAGGCAAAACAACTATTATCCCCAGTGAACAGGTGTGTTGGCAGTGCCCTAGAGCTCTTCATAGCAATAGTATTAAGTAAAGGACGGCTTGGTGTTATAGAAGTTGCTTGCATGAAAGTAATATCCTTTCAGAAACCGGCGAGCTTTATGATCACGTCCTCTTTATCTTTGTTTTCCCAGCACCCAACAGAGATTGACATATAATTAGTTCCCTAATAAAATCTCTGTGAACAAATGAACGAAGCAAATATGAAAGTACAATATCAAGACAATCACTGGCTTTGTTTTAGGGAATTTCATCTATTTTATTTTTGGATGCATCCTCTAAACGTAGAGCCAAACAATGTCACGCCTCCTGTGAGTGCAAAGGAAATCAAGTCATTCCACCCCACTCATGCCGAAGTTTGCCTGACTATAATCGTACTTTCCAAAGTGACTATACACCTGTATAATATCATTCATATTTGAGTTTTCCTAAGATTCTCTAGAATGTGAATGCTTGGCCTCAACTCTTATAGCTTTTTGAGCTGATAATATTTCTTTATCTAATAACTTTTATACAACCTAAGGGAAAAAAGAAAGCCGAGACTCTTTTACTATCTACTTATGAAGGCAATATGAGGACTGAAAGACAAAGGTTCCAAATCTCCTGCTTCTAATAAATAAAACAGGATACCCTTTAAAAAGAAACCTGATTTGGCAAATCATTGCAATCAAGGAAAATGAAATTACATGGCAATAATGCACATGTTAATTCTAAACACCAACCCATTTGTATATGTTTTATAAAGAACCAACTGAAAATAAGTATTTCTCTTTTATGCTATACTATATAGAGCTATTTTACTTTATTTTTATGTTCAAAATTTTTTGTCTAAGATTTTCTCTAATGTTATAGTTAATAGTCTGGTCAAAGAGGGTTAGTACCAAAACCAAAAGAGCAATTGTCATGATATAAAATAGGAAAAACTATTTTATTGAATTTTAAAACCTATTGAATTTTATGAATGAATAGATATAATAGAAAAATAAATGAAATCAGTAAAACTAATGTTGTGTTATTCCCACTGTGGAGGATTCGATGGTGTGGAGGTGGCACTGTCTTGACAATGAGAATGTACCTGTGGAAAATCAAACTGATACAAACCTGATTCTGGCGGGTTAAAGGCTTAAAATTAAAGAGAAAAAGAGGACCTAGAAAAAAAATTTTTTTTTTTTTCCAATTAAATAAAAATACTTAAATCATTTGATATAAGATAGAATTTTTGTATATTTGAGTACTTTGACTATCACTTTATAATTTTCTACATAAAGATTAATGTTTATAGAAATTTCAGATAACTCCATTAGCTCATCAAGGAAACTTGATGTACAAACCTAGCAATACAGAATGTAGACAGTTAAAATAGCAATAAAGCATCATTTGGTATTGAGTTTGCTTGTACTACATATTCTGAGTCCAGATTTTTTAAAATGCCTATTTCCACTTGACTAGAATGGAAAAAGCAATGGATCAGTTTATGATGATTCATGGAATGTCATAACCTATTTGGATAAACATTGTTGAAATTATTGTCTTGAATTCCTGAAAATCTCTTATATAGCCTTAGCAGGTTTTTTTTTTTTTTTTTTTTTTTTTTTTACTCTGAGTTCACCATCAGGCTCTTCTGCTTTTCATTTAGGTAGTAAAAGCAGTTGAGCTGCACCATTTAGTAACTCTTATTTCACCCTCCATAAACTCTACTTTCTGCCTCCTAGGGTACAATAGCATTTGCAACTGGCTTTTCTTTTAATAAGACTTAAAATATCTTAAATTTGAGAACTAAGCGAGTTTTACATAAATGCATTTTCAAGTTCGTTTATTACATCTGCAATAATAAATGGCCCCATTTGTTAATTTTCAGTAATAAAATGTATAAGAGTGTGAAACATTTACATCAGTGGAAGGACTTTTTTTCACATGTTCTACACACTGCCATCACTGTATGTCATCTAGTATTACTATGCCCCAGGTTTTAATGGGTTTCATTTATAGTAGTCCTGCTCTAAAAAAGCCTGGCAAGAGAAATAAATGTGTTTTGATTTATGAAGGTTTGCATGGCCAATTTTATTAGCTTTCCAGCCTTGTGGTCAGATGTTTTATAGCAGGAACCAGCATTCACAGTAACATGCTATCTGGAACAATGGCTTTAGCCTTTCTTCCTTTGGATACGAGAACATTCCAGGTAATACTCAGCTTCCACAATACAATTGCATCAAATATGCCTTCCTGTAGCCTGGCTCCTGCAATTAATCCATTATAAGATTTGAAAGAAATATGTTCGATAAAAATGGGCTGGGTTTTAGTGTTTGTCTGAATTTATATTACGAAAGCGCACAATCTTTGCCTGACCTCTACAATTTCTTTTTAATGTTGTCTGGGCTCCAGAAATGACTTAGCCCAATTTTGTGGTAGCATGAGAAATATGTTGACTATGTCATTTAATTACTCTTTTTATGAACAGCAATCTTATCATCTGAGTTTCCTTCAGCATACTGCTTCTTGAGTATTTTTAGTTGTTCTGGGAAACCAGTAATCTTGAATTTATATTTACTTAAACTAGTTCAGATGAAGTGCCTATCTGTATCTATATACATATCTCTATCTATAAACCATGTGGAAATAGTCAATTTGGACTAAGTCAAATTCAGGAAATTGAAACATGTCTGTTAGCTGCATGAAAGGCAATAAACAATGACCCTTACCTTGATATCTCGTGGAAGAAAGGAATTAATGCATGAATATATTACTTTTAAATACACAGACTTTCTTAATTGCTTTGCCTAAACAGACAAGGCAATTAAGTAGGCTCACTTCCCACTTTAAGGGCAATTTAAGGAAAAGATAACAGATTAAAGGTTTTGAATCCCTTCACAGCTCTAGAAAACTTCTACAGCCAGAAATCTAAGAAGCCGTATGTTACATAATCTACAAAACGTTTTCAGAGCAAATAGGTTATTTAAGGATATATCATTTAATAGAGCAAAAAGTATATAATATTCATATTATATTCGTATTATCAATATTATTCATATTAAGGATAATAGACAAAAGAAACTAAGAAAAATGATTATGAATTAAAAACTGGTCATTTTAATCTATTCTCTGTAAGTAAGATGACAAGGATAATGGCCATTAGTGACAATAACGATAATGGTAATAGTTACTGAGTTTCATCAGAAACATGGATTTTTTTTTTTCTAATTTAATCTAGCGTAGTAACAGTACCTGATTGGAATCGCTGTCACTCTGGTTCACCATTGTTTTATCAATCAGTGTCCAGTCAGGAAAAGAGAAATTACTCTATGTATTTCTCACATAGAGACTTTTCATATATGAATTGGTTACAAATGTGTTTGAAATGCTTCAAGAACAAAAGAGAAAAGAGAGCCATTACCAAGGATCTTCAGGCTTTTCCTGCCCTGGATGGAAACCAGACCCCACACAGAGCATTTAGTGGCTGCAGGTGCTAAGGGAAGAGCCCTGCCACGGGGCAGAAAATGGTGAGCTGGCTCTCCCTCACCCCTGCCCACTGGGGTCTCACCCCTACCCCCTCTGCCTTCTGTGGACACAGCCACAGGTGCTACCAGGAGCAGACCAATAAGTCACTTTTCCTTCCCTCCCCATCTTCCACTTATGGGACAGTCCTCCCCTCGGAACCTCTCAGAAAGGCAGCTCAAGGGAGTGTGGGGAGGGAGTTTCTGGGTTTTGTTTGTATGTTTTTGTTCTTTGGTAGGTTTCCAACCCTGTGGCCCAGAGAAGAGTATGGAGAGGGAGAAAGTGATGCTGGAGCCAACAGATATGCCCCAGCACAAGTGTCACATGCCCAGAACAGCATCTGACATGTGCTCCGTGCCAAGAAAGCATGTTTACATCAGCGCGTTAAGGCTGCTTGAGGAGTGAGTGGCCAAATGGATGACTGCCCAGGAAGAACCTCTCTCTACCCACTCCATCCCACACTTACCAAAAACCGAACAATGGAAAACAGAGCATCTTATGCTTGTCCTTGAGTAGAAAAATGACCAGCATTCTGAGCCAACGTTCCCAGCCAATTGAACAAAATGCAAGAGAGCCTCGAAACTGAGTGACATTTGATGCTTAACAGTCTTAGTTTCCTAGAGTTGTTGTAACAAAATACCACAAACTGTGTGGCTTAAAACAACAGAAATTTCTTTTCTTCCTCTTCCAGAGACTAGAGGTCTGAAATCAAGTGCTGGCAGGGCAATGCTTGCTCTTCGCCCTTGTCGTCTCTCCCAGCTTCTGGTGGCTTGCCAGCAACGCGCGGCATGCTCTGCCTCAGGTTTTACCTTCGTTCTTCCCTCGTTGTCTGTCCGAGTCAGTCCTCTCCTTCTTTATAAGGACATGAGTCATTTTATTCAAGGACCCACTCCAATCCAGTCTGGCCTCATCTTAACCAATAATATCTTCAAAGTCCCTATTTCCAGTAAGGTCACATTCTCAGGACAGGGTCTTAGGATGGGAACATGTATTCTGAGGGAATACAACTCAACCCAGAGCAACGGCAATTCCGCCTGCTAATTAATTTAGCTCTGTGCCATAAATTACCACATAGGAAAAAGAGCACTCCCCCTTCAGTCAACTGGCAGTTAGGATCTCCTTTTATTCTCACCTCTCTGTTCTGCTCATTTTTGCCTTCTCCTGATTAATCTCATTCACTGTCGTGGTGTAAACTACCATCTGTGTACACCCATTCTTATCATTGGTCACAAATTAATTCCCCAATCAGGAAACCCTCCAGAATCTTACAGTGATATTGTCCTTAAAAATCAGACTCCAATGCTTCGTCTACTGCTTAAAGATGACTTAAAAATGGCAGGACAATATTCCATGTAATGTCATAGAAAGGTTTTCATCTAGGAGCCTGGCTGAACACTCTGTCCTCGTAACCTGCCACGGCCTTGGCCCCAGGTAAATCATGTTATGTTTTGTTATATTGTAAACTAATTTGTATTCAGATATTTTTACATCATTTTTTTCTGTCTGTAGATAGTGAGATCTCGGAGGGCAGAGAAAATGTTTTATAATCCTTGGTATCTGGGGCAGCAAGCTCTGCGACTGGCCTAGTATGGATCTTAGAGCCTATGGTGTCAAGTTGCCCTTTGCATTTGGGAACTTTAACTATGGACCATGAAGACAGAGCTTTTTTTTCCAAGTGGGGTCCGCATGTGTGAATGCTGGCCTTCTTAGCAAGAGCTTTCACAGAGAACCCAAGAAAAGAGATCCAGAATGGGTGTGCATGCTAGAACAATAAAGCTGAGTATATATTGCTTATTAGATTGTGATAAATGGGTGCAGATAAGGACTCTATTATTTTAAACCATTTTTGAAAAATGTTAGCAAAGCTATTCAAGTACTCTGAATGATGGTGCAATCAAAATATTAAGATTCAAAAAGATCCTGAGATAAAAGGTGCATAATGAAGTGTTCCTAAAATAATTTCATGAAGACAGTATTCTTTTGTATTTTCAAGTAACAGAAATATTTACCTCACATATTCAGCCATATGCATTGGTGAAGAAGTAAAGTGTATATATATATAAAATCACAAAGTTGTTTAGTTTCCCAGGTCAAACAATATTTGTGAAGAAAAGTTAAGTGCATGCCCAATCTTACTATGGTGGTTGAACTGTATGTACCTCAGAAAAACATGTTCTTAAATCGAATCCATTACTATGGGTGTGAGTCCACTGTGAGTAGGATGAGACTACTTCTGCGATGGTGTAGGTGGCCCAGCCCAGTCAGGATGGACCTTAATTCTATTGTAGTCCTTAAGAAGAGAATGACTTCAGACATGAGAGAGAGAGAAAAAACAAAAACATAGGAAACAAGAAGCTGAAATGGAAACCAGAAGAGAAGGGAGAGACCAGAGACACTGCCAAGTGCCCTGCCGTGTGACCAGCTAAGGCCCAAAGATCGCCAGCAGCCAGTCTCCGAATGACGGTCTTTGGGAAGAAAGCATGACTTTGACGACACCTTGATTGGGAATTTTCCCTGCCTCAAACTGTGAGATGAACCATTTTGTGGTATTTGATTGAGCAGCCTAGGAACCTAAAACACATACGTACACATAATCATTTTTATAACTAATGCCCTTCCTGACGTCAAGAGTTAGTATTTAAACAGCATTTCAATGGGGAAACAAAGTATAGAATTAGGGAATTAAGAATGGAGTCTTTGCCTTGGAAGTGAATAAAGTGCTACAAAAGGCCAATGGAAAACCTCATTTTTTCACTTTAAGTAAATGTTTTCTGGAAATGTAACACACCCAGATGAAAGTAGATAAACCACACCTGTACAGCACAACAATTTTTCACTAACTAGATGTATTCATGCGACCAGTGCCTGAATCAAGACATAGCACCTTATCAGCACTCCCCGACGATCACCAGGGCCCCCTTTCTAGTCACTCTCCCACAAGGCAACCACTATACTGATTTCTAACAGGATAGACTCGATTTCACAGTTTTTATTTTATATGGAATGACATAGTGCCTGGCTATCTTTTTCAAAGTTTGTGAAAATCACCCAGGTATTCCATTTATGGAATATGTCACTATGTACTTACTCATTCCACTATTGGTGGATGCCAGCGTTTTTCCTTTTTTGTTTCATTTTTCAGTTGAAAATGTTGTAGAATTAGATGGTGACTATGGTTGCATAATTGTGTGAATATACTAAAATCACTGAATTGTACACTTTAAATGGGACAATTTTATGATGATTGAATTCCATTTAAATAAAGCTGTTAAAAAATAGTGCTGCTATAAAGATTCCCATACATGCTTCTTGTTTCATTTAGAATAGGGTGTATACTAAATAATAGAATTGCAGGGCCTTCATATATATATATTTCAACTTCAGTAAACACTGCCAAACTTTTCATCAATAAATGTACCAATTTACATATGTGCCAGCGTGTATGAGAGTTACAGCTGCTCCACATTGTCACTGATAAAAAGTATTGAATGACGATTTTAAATTTTAGCCATTCTCATGGGTGTGTGGTGAAATCTTATTGTGGTTTTAATTTATATTTACAATCAAATAGTGAACATGAGGTCATTTTCATACGTTTACTGCCATATGTATATCTTCTTTTTTTAAAAGTCCTTGTTCAAGCATTTTGCCCATTTTTATGTTGGATTGCCTGCCTTTTTTATTATTTAATTGTACGTGATCCTCTATTTTATAAAGTACAAATATATTGCAAATATCTTCCCCCAGCATGTGTTTTGCCTTATTACTTTCTTAAGGTTGTGTTAACAGACATTATTCACAGAAGTTCTTAATTTTAATATATCATAATTCATCAATCTCTCCAAAATGATTAGCACAGTTTATGTCCTGTTAAATAAATTTTGCCTACACATATTTATAAAAAATTCTTCTTGTAATTTCTTACAATAGACTTATTAGTTAGCTGTTCACATATAGATTTATATTACATCTGGTCATATTATATATAATTTGTGTAAGGAAGAGTTAAAAACAATCTCTTCCTAAGTGGATATTTATTCAAACACTTCTTAAGGAAAATATTCTTTTCCCAATGAATGCAGTTTCGCTATGCCACAGTGACATATAAATGAGTCTGTTTCTAAACTATTCTTTTCCACTGGTACTTGTTCTATCCTTACCAATACCAGACTTTATAATTAGGCACAACCCTCTATATTAGGTTGTAATTTTAAAATTTGACTTTGTTATTGCTCCTTTGAATTTCCTTATATTTTAGAATAAACTGTCTATTCACACACACACCTACACAAAAACACCCATGCATCCCCACACACCAAAACCACTTGCATTTAGAGATGAGAGATTTTGCCTTCTTTTATGATTCTCAGCAATAATAGGAAAGTATAATATTGATGTTATTCTGTCTTTAAAGGTTTGGGAAATCAGTGACATCTTTAGTACAGTTGAGTTTTCCAGTTCATGAGCATGTTATATCCCTTCATAAATTAGATCCCCCGTTGACCTGTTGATTGTAGAGTGTTTTCATGAAATTAATGTGTTTTCATGAAATTAATTCTAGGTTTGGGATGTTTTTAAATTCTATTGTAAATAGTATTAAAATGTCATGCATATAAATTTTTATTTCTTTCCTATGTTTCTCCTGTTTATTTTTTCTTACATTATTTGATTGACTTTCAGTATATTCTTGAGTAAAGCAGTAATGGTGGGCATCATTTTTTACCCATTTGAACAGTATACTTGATTGGATTTATCAGTTGAATTGATATTAAAAATATTCTCTGCTTGGCTTGTTTTTTGTTCTCTTTTATATGCTTTTTATTTTGTTAAGTTCTGCCTTTATTAATTCATTTATTATTGTTTTGATGCTTACTTTACTATTATTTTTCAAGTTTCTTGAGATGAAAGTTTAGAAACTGATTTTAAGACTTTCTAACTTCAAGAATGTGAATTTCGCACAAGAGAGCTTTAAGCCTATGGATTCCCCTCTAAGCAATTCTTTAGCTGCATTTACTAGGTTTTAATGTATGATATTGTTATTATCATTCAGGTCATACTACTTCCCAATTTCTTATTATTGGTTCCTACCTTATTTCCACCAATGTCCAAGAACATACACTAAATGATTTTAATCCTTTGTAATTTGGTAAGACTTGCTTTACAACCAACACAAGGCAATTGTGGGAAAAGTCACATGTGTTCTTGAAAAGTTTGTTTACTCTATTTTTTAAGTCATTCTGATAATCATAGTGATTATATCTGGGGCCACATTTTCCATATGATTATTGGTTTTATCTTATTGTCTCCTATTATTTGTTACATATATTTAAATGTCTTTATCTTTCATTATATCTTTATATTAATATTTAAATTTTTTTCTATTTCCTAATACATTAATTTCATAGAAATAAATATATTTGCTACTTTTTAAGTGGTTACCCTTGAGACTATGAAATATATTATTGACTTATAGTCTAGTTTTTGGGAGAGGGGGTACATTTTTCTGGTATCTATATTCATATTATATTGCTCTGTCCTTCTGGTAGAACTTATCACTGATTTCCCTTTTCCAAATGCTGACTCACAAAATGAATCCCATTGAGTTTTTTCACACCAACCGTTACCAAATTTAATTTTAATTTCCTGCTATGGTTTTTTTGTTGACTTTAAATACAGTAATAATTTTAGATAATGTAAAGTCATTTCCAAATAATAGAAACCTACTCTGACTGCCCCAATCTAAAAAGATGTTTATGTGAGAACAGAGTCAGAGAAAAAATAAGTTTCTCTGTCATGAACTCTTTTCTCTCTTTTTTTTTTTCTTTCTTTCTTTCAGTTTCAGTCAGTTTACATCCTAAGATTCTCTCTGTTGGCTCACAAGCTTGGCATACTTGTTGGCATGCAGTACCAAAATACATCAAAATACATTGCACTGAAAATGACGAAAATGATCCAAAGTCCTTATGATATATCAGGTCCCATGCCCACCAGCAACTAATCAAATCCCTTTCTGTAACCTTTAGTTGCGTCTGTGATTGGCTCCATGTGGCGCCATGGTTTCTTCCTGATACAATCCGCTGTGACAGGAGGTCGTAGTCACAAAGTACAGTCATGGTTCTCAGTACCCTGGACAAGGAGTATGCGATGTTTCAGGGTCTTAGAAGAAATTGTGGGGAGGGGGCAATGAGGATTCCATATATGCCCCTGTGAACCTTATCATTTTAAATTTAGGATATTTTCATGTTATTTTAAGGGTTCAGATTACCATAATTCTGACTGTCTCATGTTAACTTTATATATTTGAGCATTATGATACCTGAAAATTTGATACACAATTATATTTGTTAGGAAATGAAATAGTATTTAAAAGAACATAATTTATTTCTGTAGTTATCTAAAAAAATAATTTCTTTTACAAATAAGAAGACTGAATTTGAAAAGTATCCTGTAAATAAGACTGAATTCCCCTAATATTTTCAATGCCTCCTCCCCTGTGTTTTTTCTCTGAGGACACTCACTGTGATATTTTATGTCTTAGAATTAGTGTCATCCTACTAGGGCACTAGAAAAATCTATTCAATTTAATTTTAATTGTTATATATGTAATATCTACCATGAATATTAGTATAAGAATGTCATATTCATTACATAATTATTTTTTATATTTTTCTTTAGAATAGTTCAAATATATACAAGAAATGACTGGATTTAGAAGCACTTCAAATACCTCATTTTTGATATAAATTAAAATATTCCCTAGATAGTCTAGAAGCTATAATTTTCTAGGTCAGGCACCTACCTGCTAGGCTTTAAATTCAGTCCATATATCCAGACTCTTTTTACTTTTATTTGATATGCGACAAGGATTTCCAAAAAGATAAATAATAAATAGCATTACTATGATAATGTTTGCTGATAAGGCCTATTGTGTTAAACTAAATTATCATAAGGGATTATTGTTCAAAATAGTCCATTTCATTTTCATTGCTCCCCATTGTACTTTCTAAGTAGCTCTCATTTCCAGTATTAGGACATTTCATCAGGTGAGTGAATTATAATAAATATAATTTAGCACTTGTTCACAAGTGCTTCTAATTAGGCTTATGGTTTTTTGTGTGAGCATCTGGGCAGAGGGTTACATCAAAAATCTAACGGATGCAGAGTTTGTCTTTAGCATTTTCTCCACTTTGCTTTGAAGATTCTTGTGTCCTGTCCAGAATGTATACCTCGAATAACCCATTTATTTTTCTTTTACCAGTTTTTCTCTCTTTAAGTTGACTTTAGGGGCCAGCTTAGGGTTAGATAGCATGGGACGTAATTTTATTGTTATATGGAATTTATCCCAAGGCTGAGTCTCCACAGGTATGCAACCCTGGAGAAATATTTCATCCTGTAATATCCATTTTTAAATGGACATTGTAATAACACAAAGGGTGTAAATTTGTAATCAGCATTGATTTTTATATTTAATGTATATTAATATGCATATGCTACATATGCATAATATATATATGTAAAAACATATACCTGGAGCATAAAAACTGTTCAATGAATGTTAAATGGTTTTATTTCTAAAGTGAATAAACTACTCTAACAAATAATCCTAACATTGTAACAGCAGTTACAATGTATTGTCCTCTCAACAGTTGATGGTGTTACAATTTGAAAAGGGGGATTTGCTTATTGCAGTTATTCAGGAATCCAGCCCTCATTTTCCTCCTTTTCTTTCTCCTCCCCCTTCTCTTTCTTCATCTTATTTAAGATGATGATGATGGTGATGATGATTCCTCCTCAGAGGTATTGTTATATTTTATCCTTTGGAGTTTCACTTCCTTCCAGTATTCAATCTCACTAGAAAATTGCTGGTCAGATAAAGCTGGAAAACTAAATTAGGCTTCCTTCATGATAGTTTATAGGTCAGATCCTCCAGACAGTGTTCACTTTTACATGAGACTTTATTATCTTTATACAAATAATTGCCTGATATGACTGAACATTCCCTGGGAATTGCCAGCAGGATAGACATGTTAGAAGAGAAAGATGTTCCCCCAAATATGTCATTTTAGTAGCTCCCCATCAGTCGGCCCCTGTATGCCTTTGGTTTTACTCTTTCAAGGTGTAAGTGCAACTTTTCAATCATTCTTTTCTATTATTCTTAAGTGTCTATACCAATAAAAGAAAGTAGATATTTGAACTAGATATTTGTTAATTTGCTAAAGAAACCTCAAAGGAGTAGTTTTTATTTATTGGATTATTAATGAATTTACTCTTTCTTATTTAATTTGAAAAATTTATACAATTGGTAAAGAACCTCCATAACTTTGAAGCTGCCAAATTTATTAACTTACCTTCATATATTTCCTCCTCTTCTACCCTCTCGCAGTTCCATTGGATGATGCCCTGCAATCCCACTGATGGCCTCTCTCCTGAGGGACAGATGTGCTCATTCATTCTTGAATCATTGATGTGGGTGTGTGTTTGTAACACGTGGGGCCCTTTGAAGCATGGGCCCTCCTGCCCAAGTTTGAGAGAGGTACTGTCTGCATAATCAGATTGTTTCTCTTTACTGAACCAGTTCCATCAGCATGGATACTTTCTGCAATTCCTTTCCTCAGCTCAGAGGAAAAGCCACCCTTCGCTTCACACCTAACTTCTGAGGTGCATGCCCTTTAGTATTTCTCTAAATTAGAGGCTAATCCTTCACATCAACATAACTGCTTGCTAATTAGCAGCCTTCTGGGTGTTTTTTTTACGCTCTTTCATTTTAATCCCTGTGCTCTAAGTAGTTTCTTCCCATTTATGAAAGGCCAGCGCAGTGCTTAGCCACACAAAGTGGGGGCACCCGCACCCCCCACACTGTACACTAGAAATGATCATGAAGTTAAAAACTAGGTCAGTGGAACTCAAACCTGGATCACCTGAAGAAACATCAGTATTGACTTATAACTGACCTTCTCCCTCAGAGATGAAACGTGAACTCTGATACTGGCCAGGTACTGATCACAGAGACCTCTGAGAACCAGTGGATTAGATGTAAAATATAGATCAGGGGTTCTTAACAAGGGGTCTGTGAGCTTGAATTTAAATAAAAAAAGCCATTATTCTTGTGGGGCCATATTGGTGCAGGTGTGATATATTTATTAAATAACACAGAGCATTGTGTGAACTTAGTAGAGGGTCCATGGTTTTCACCTGACTAGCAAAGGGGTCCATGGACAAAAAAGGTTAAGAACCCCTAATGTAGATGGTTAGTTTTATATATGACTAGATAAAGTAGTTTATGATGTCATAAACAGTCTGGTCCTTAAAAACCAACAAAACAAAAAAGCACAAAACTTTAGTGTCCTACCTACCAATTGGTGATGCTCAAATTTCCATTAGTAGATGGAAAGAAGCCTCCCTGAAATTTCCTTGTTAAAGCAATCACCTGGGACTGTATCCTTTATTCAAACACTTGGAGAAATAATTTGGTTATCTAGTAAAGGTCAGAAATTCATTCCCGTGCGAGTAGGAGGCTGACTTCATGAATTAAAAATGGCCCCAGGTATTTGATTATATAAAATAAAAATAAATCTGTAATGAGGAATTTTATGGACATACTGAACACACAATTCTAAAGGCATTCCTTTTAATTGGTCTATTTTAATGTTAAGTGCAAAAAGTATTTTTGTTTCGCTTTTTAAGGATTTAAAAGAAGTATTTAAGTTAAGGTATGGTTTTACAGAAATTTTCTGGTGATGTCTGTTATTTGCAAGTAGAAAATTGGAGAATATTTACCTTTCCTTAGATTAGTACATTAGTCTCATTAACTACATTTATTCCACTGAAATCTATTGTCACATGAAAAGTGATATATGGGCCTTAAGAGAAAAAATGGGTTTATATTGAAAAGTGAGATTTCATACTTAAAAAACAACTAGTATCACAGTATATAACAAGTAAAAGACATTTCATAAATGGTATATTTCTTCGATTAAGGTTACGTAATTACCAAATTTTTAGTGCTAGATTTAATCCTAAACCTCTCAACATTTCAGGGTCCCTTCAAATATATTTTAAGATATTTGTGTACTTTCTTATGCATTATTTACAGAAGAGAAAATTGAGGAGATGGCAAATAAGATGCTACATATAGTCTTGTTTCAAAAGTACAATGGGTACGGAATAATCTTCTGTCAGGAATGCTTTCTTAGGCAATTGTTTCTCAATAAAAGAGAAGAGAAAATTATGAAAATAAATTTCAAAGAGCAGTTCTATGGTGAACATGATGCCATTGGCTCTCACATTATATGGCACCCAGAATATCTAAAAGTGTAAACAATATTTGTCCTACAGTTGTGGGAATTGTTAATAAAAATGCATATCAGAAGACTGGCTTGTATCATACATTCTCTGATACTTAGACTAAGTGAGCTAAAATAAATCATGTGTAAGATTTTGTGTTTCTGACAGTGAACATTCCTCGCATATCTCTCATGAGCTATAGAAACTATTTCCAGGTAAAGAAAAAGTTCAAACTGAGGTAACTCACCCAAATTCTCCTTCACACTATTACACTGGAATGAAAAGTACTTAAACTAGAATAGAAGTTAAATTACCGGTTGTATAAGTGAATTGTTCCTCCTCCTGTGGTCTCATTTCAGCTTCCAACCAGTGTCTATAAATCAATGTCATTTAAAAACTATTTCAAAATATAATGTCCCTGGAGTCATCTATAAACACTTTTAATTACACTTTTTTAAAAATTAAGAAACATAAATCTAACTGGGGAGTTGTGCTTATGCATTTATGCTCCCTCAATTTATCATTTATTTTTTTTGGACAGTATATGGGAGTTAAAAGTACTTCAGAGAAAAATAAAACATTATGTACTGTTGTAAGCGCCAAAGTTTTGCAAATACTGTCATTTTAAATACTGAATTTGATAATGCTAAAATATGTTTCTATATAAAGCAGCAATGGGACGTTTGTGAGTGTGTGAAAGTCATCTGAGTCACTTTAACACCATCTCTGGCTGCTAGATGGCTAATGATATTGCTAAGTTAAAACTTTTCATGGAATTTAGCATCTCACAGATTTATTTAGTGATTCATTAATTGGGCAGCATCCCATTCAGAAAGCAGAAAGGACCTCCACCAAGGGAGTGGAAAGGGGAAGCCCATGGCCGGGGAACGCGGAAACAAGTGAGGAAGGGTTCTGATTGGCTGTGTCACGTTTCCGTTTTACCCTGGGGGAGCAGCTGCACGTGGATTAGTGGGGTGTCCTTATCCATTCTGCTAAGTGGTCTCTACCGGAATGAAACTGGTCTACCACCTACAGTTCTATAGGTTACGTTCTATTGTTCTATTTTCTCCAAAAGTCCCTGCAGTGGAGAATCTTTTCTTGGAAAGTGGTCCTTCCTGGCAATCCCAATGCAGGCAGCCATTTTATTTTACTTAACGATATAAAAGAAAGAAAAGTTTCTAATAAAATAACAGGTATGTGTAAACAGTGAACTGATATTTTCATTCAATATCCATTTTCAGGAAACATACGGAATGATATTAAAATAAAAATTGTCCATAGGAGCAATACATAGATTTGAAACTATCTGAGACAGTTGATCCTTTTAAATTTAGTCATAATTCCAGTCGAAATTTCACAATGTCATCAGAACAAGATGAAAATATCTGCATCTTCACTGAAAATAAAAGATTTTGACAAAAGAGCAAATGCTCACGTGTTCTCAAAGTGATTAGGTGGATTTTGATGGAGACAAAAAATAAGATGCTAGAAGGAGATACAAAACCAAGAAAACTATCAGAAAAGAAGAGCTCTAACACTAGACATATTGTAGTTTCACTGCTAATAGGCCAGCAACAATTTCCATTTATTTTTTCATGAAATGTAAGGTTTGTATCCCATTTTAGATTTTGGTCTTGCCATATTCTGCAACTGAGAATAATCTCTGTAATTTAAAACAAAATAATATTTTTGAAATATTATACTTAAGATACAAAATAGAGACTGAACATGATTTAATATATCCCAAAATTATAAAACAAATGCTCTATAACTTAAATTTACTCCATGCTAGCAGCCCTAAAGGGAGAAAACTTGAGTTGTGCAGCCTAAGCCCAAGCTGATCTGCTCAGGTTTCTTGCCGTACCAGGAATAACAAAGCCTTTTATTTTCAACAAAGTTTGTGTTGCAAATTGATAGGATTTCAAGACTGTGAGGATATTTTCAAAAAATATGTTGCTCTTACCTCAAAAAAAAAAAAAAAAAAGCAGCCCATATATACGTAATGCTAGCACTTTCCGCACAAGCAGGAATATATACATATATATGAATTAATGTATCTCCCTGCTGTTTTGCTGTATTTTCAGTGGTATTTAAATTTTAAAAAAAGTCATTATGGCATTATCAGAATATTGATTTTTTTAAAAACAATTTATTGAAATATTCATACATGAACATACATAAACTATAAGTATTCAGTAAACATTGTGAACTTACAAAACAAACATGCATAACATTGTAGAATATTGATTTTTAAGGAAATAGGGAAGATGATTCTATTACTGCTTCATTGTAAGAAATCCCAAAGCTTCCTACTAGTCTGAAGGTAAATCACTCTACTTCAGAAGTAAGCACAAATGATAAATAAAACTAGATGATTCTCAGTATCTGATACTGAGAAATGTTTACCACGACATCTTTGATGACATATTTGAGGAACTAATACTGCATGGTGAAAATAGCTATAATTATATTTTAAATACATGAACTGACATGCATTTAAAATATAGTTATATTTTAAAATAATTTAAATATTTATATCAATAAAATTATATTTGCATATAATTATAGTATTTAATTTGCTTGTTATTATGAAATGAGAAAAAAAAATCACTTACTTGCTATAGCCTCTATCGAGAATAAAGAAAGCATACTTGCATATTGAATTCTAAGTAAGAAATAGGATTTCTGAATAACTCAGAGAAAGATGTAAAATGCAGGGAGCATTTTTCAAAGTTTCAAATAAATCTCAGATAAGTATTTTCATTTTTCATGGCTTCTTTTTAGGGGGGAGTAATTGTCTTTTAGGTTGGGAAAAGTTATGTAATGATGTAAATTTTGTAACCCGATGTTTAAGAAAGACTTTTATTTTGGGAGGGATGTCACTGTGGAAAAATTAAGTAGCTTTTGGAGGCATGGCTTGGGACTTAAGAGATAAGAAGATGATGAAGGCAATGGAATAGCATCTGTCCTACATCTGCTCAGCTGCTCGTTGGTGATTTTATTGTATCCTAACATCTGTTGCTTCTGACCAGATTCCCTAGAGTTCATTTCTAACGAGGAGCAATAGTAATCATTTAAAAAATAAGTTAAAAGTTCAGAGAAGATGGAGTAGACTCATTTCTCCCTGTTCCTCCCCTTTAACTACAGTTATGAACAGTGGAAATTATGCAAAAAAAAAAAAAAAAAATCCAAAAAAGGAAACTGAAAGGTTGAAAGAGGAAGGCAAGCTAGTTAGGGACCTCAGCAGAGCTGGAAGAACACGTATCTTCTGGGTGTCTTATGATTTCCATTCCCAACAGCAGAAGGCAACCCAGGGCCAGCATTGGTCCCCCAGGCTGCACAAGGCAGCCCAGGTAGGCCCATTTCTCCCAACAACCTCTGGCTCATGAGCACTGTCCTCCCCCCAGCCTGAGAGTCCCCTGCAGTGGGCTTCACCAACAAGGGGAATCCTTCCAGCGAACAAGCACCTAGCCAGGGACCCTCTTTGTGAGAGTCAGCAGGAGACCCCCATCCCAGTCACGAGGCACCAGATTGACTGCTATGTGGACTTTCTTTTGGGGATGATGTAAATGGTCTAACATTAGATTGTGATGAAGGCTGCACAACTCTGTGCATGCATTAAAAACCATTGAGTTGTACGTGTTAAATGGGTGAATTGTGTAGTATGTGAATACCAGATTTACTACAATAAACCTGTTTAAACACAATGATATCTTCCTACCACATCTATTAGAATAGTTAACATAAAAAGAGAAATAATATCAAATGTTCCTGAGAAATGGTATAATCATACACTGACAGTGGGAATATAAAATGGTTCAGTCACTCTGGAAAAAGTTTGACAGTTTATTGCAAGATGAAACATGTGCTTTGCTATATGTGTGGGAAATTGAATACTTGGTCCTTTATCCCAGAAAAAGGAAAACTTTTGCTCACACAAAAAACATATATGAATGTTCATAGCAGCTTTATTTGTAATCACCCTTCACATGTGACAACATTGTAAACCGCTAAATATACCTACACCTCCGTGCACAGATGAGAAGTAAAACTGGGCAAATATGAACAAGATCAGCGGACTGTGTCTGTGACAACAGCCTGCTTATGATAGTCTATCGTTTTGTAGGATGTTAACATGGAGGGAACTGGGTGACGGGTACACAGAACCTATCTGTATATTTTCTTACAACTTCATGTGAATGTACTATTATCTCAAAACACAAAGTTTAACATAAAAAAGAGTAAAATCAATTACATTTGTCTAAAAAGCTCAAGGCAGTGTAACAGTGAATATGCTGTTTTACTCATTCAGGTGAATTATAACTTTCTGAGGCTCTATGCAATCTCAAAAGATGCACCACTCTTTTCATTTTAAAAAGGTACCCGCTTATCTAATAGCCCCAGTCAACTGGAAAAGCTCCAAACCTGGAAATAACCCCAAATTCCCTAATCCAGTAATAGAATAATATCTAGCCTAAGACTCAAAAATTACAGAAAATGAATGTGATTGGGTAAATTTTCCAACCATAAAGAAAGAAATGTTCTCACAAACCAGTGACAAGTGTTAGTGCTAAAATAAATCAGATATACAAGAACTCCAAGGAAGGGAAAAGGAGGAAAGAAAGAAGAAATACCAAACAAACACAAGAAAGGTCAAGAGCAGATCCTGTTGGAAAAACAAAAGAGCTAAGAAGGAACTATATACCTAATGATAGAAAGCTGATAAGTGAGAGCAGAGAAGAGAGATGGTCAATATGAAGGCAAAAGTCAAAGGACAAAAGAGCAGCGTGGTCTTCTGGTGGCAAGTGGGGCAGGTGGGAGTGGGCAGCTCCTTTCTTCTGTTTCCTTGAGTCCCCACCTTGTCTTATCAATTAGTTTCTCACTGAAAGTGAAAAGTCTTGGTTGGCTGTGGTGAGTAACAATGAAAGGGCAAGCAGTTCGGGGAGTCTGAGGTTGAAGACCTGCCAGGTTGAGTAGTAGCAGAATATGGGAGCCTTCCCTGAAGTATGAGGCAAATGGAGACACAGTGTATTTGTCTCCTGGTTCCCTGCTATCCAAAGTTCTTGGTCTGTCCTTCACTGACCTCCACAATTTGGCCCTAACCTATATTTCCCAAACCATATCCCACTCTTTTCCTAAGCCATGAGCTTGGGAAAAAGCCAACAGACCTTTCCCAGAATTTGGCCTATGCTTCACTAAGTCAGAGCTGTATTCATATGATTCCTTTTACAAATGATATCCTTCTCTAATTGTCTCCACTTACCAAACCATTCCTACCCCTTGAAGACCAGAGCTGGTGCTTTGATAAACCTGCCCTGGTGTCCCCAGTAGGATGTCAACGGACCATGATTTAAGCTGCTGCAGCATGCTATTAGCATCCTCATGTGGGACTCCTCCCATAAGACTTTTGTGATTATTTGGGGCATGTCATGTTTTCTCTATTACATTATTAGCTCCTCAAAGGCTAAGGATATGAAGTTTACTTCTTCATACTTGTCTAGTATGAAGTATTCAATTATGTGTGGACTAAAGCATGACTGAAAAAAAAAAAAAGAAATCCATATTTACCTTAAATGAAGGATCTGGGAAGTTTTGAGGTATTAGTAAATTATTTGTGTAGGTGTCATTCATCAAGTAGTTTCATACAAATTCTTGTCAGATTTAGAGTAACTGATGATCTGTCATATGTCCTATTTCATCACGTCCCATTCACACCCAGCACTACTTTTTAATTTTTAATTTTTTTATTTTATAGGAAATATCTTTATTATTGATCACTATCAATTTAAAAATACTCAATTATTTCTCAGGGCTGGTCCATCATAGGATCGCCAATGACATTCTAGTGTCAAAGCCCCGACATACATCACTTTTATCCTATTGGACAATCTCTTTTACTTCCCTTCCTTCCACCCACCCCTCCCTCCCTCCCTCTCTCCTTTCTGTCTTTCTTTTTGTTTTGCCTTTTGAATTGGATTTATTTTTTGTTTGCCTTTTAGATAACAAAACAATTTTATTATGTATTTCTCTTTAGAAATCATTTCAAACCTCCAAAAAAGTTGCAAGGAGTGTATAAAAAACTCCCACATCCTTTTCTCTGACATTCCCAATTGCTGGCGTTCCATCACCTTTCTCTCTCTCTACACACATGCACACACACAGACATACACAGACACACACCACATGCTGCCCTATTAGTCATACATGCTCTACAAGGTACTTCCCTAAAACAGAACTCTTCTCCTATAGCATCATACAACCTAACTCCCAAGCCCAAAATTGATAAAACACTACCATCCAACTAACATTTCTCACTTAAATCTTGCCAACTGTCCCAAAATGTTTTGTTTCCCTTTTGGTTACAGGATTTTATCCAGCAACACACACTGAATTTAGTTGTCTATCAGTGGCCCTAAATCTGGACTCGTTTGTGAATCCTTGATGCTCTGTCTTGTCTTTGACAATTTTAAGATCTTTCATTCTGTAGGATGCCCTTCAGATTTGTACATCACAAAGTTTCTCACGGTCAGAGTTAGGCCATTCATTCCTGGCTGGAATGTACACTTAATGACACTGTTCCTTCTTGATGCATCACATCTGTAGGTGCTCTAATTTGACCTGTCCCTTCATTGGTGATGGTTAAATATTATCACCTCATCAGATTGGTACCTGCCAGGTTTTCTTCAACTTAAAGTCACCATTATCCCCTTGTAATCAATTGGTATTTTGGGGAGATATTCTGATATTATTCTATCATTCTAAAATTTATCATATGTTCACCGACCAGTTGTGTCAGCCATTGACATTGTCCTTCTTTATCATTACCACTAAGATGATAGCCAGCTTGTGATGATCTATTTCCACCATTACTTCTACATTTGTTAGTAGCATTCCGCTCCAAGGCAGAGCTTTTCTTTAACCCCATTTACTTGTTTTTCCATTTATATATTATATTGTAGACTATATAATAGACTGATATTTTTTTCAATGGGTTGTAATACATTGCTCTCCTTTTCCATACTCATACTTGATTTGTCCTAGTATGACCCCCCCCCACACCCAAAGCCAGCTTCTGAGCCATTTGACATGTCCCCATCATTCTTTAAACATTATCATCTTTGCTGGATTCGGATATTCTGGAAAATCTGGCTCATCTTGTATTTTCCCATTTCCTAGCCTGGACTCATCCATTTCCTCAGAGAGTTCTGGATGTGAATAGAATTCAGTATTTAGAAGCCAAGATATATGTGCTTGGTGGACTCATTTAAGAAGTTATTCCTTGGTACTTTCAGCTAGCAGCCTCCAGATGAAGGTATGATATTGGGACGGCTATGGGTCACATGTCCATGTGCTTATTCTGCACCTACTCTGCTAAACACGTGGACTTGGAGAGTCAGAAGCTGATTCTTTAAATGGTGGTGCTGGCAAAGGCCCTACGGACAAGGGAAGCAAACACATATCTAGAGTAGGCGACTCTCCTGAGCAGTAAGAAAAACAACTCTGTCCTTTCCTAGGTGGAAGTATCTTATACAATCCACTTGCCACCAAGAGTCTGGCTGGTCTCCTTGCAGGACAGGGCTATATCGTGTTCTGCTCTCTGTTGCTGATCATTATCCAATAAGTCATTTCCTACTGTGCTTGCTTCCTTACAGCCTCCCCTGTTTTTTGCAGTGTTTTTGGATTAGTATAGTATGTTAGTCTTCCACTGGTTACTTGAACAATATATTCTGAATAGAAATTTGTTTTTAATATTTAGTAAAGAACCGTGATAATAATTCCATTCCAGATGTTCTGGAGAAGTGAGTCTGGGTTTGATTTAATCCTTCCTTGTTTATCTGATCTACAATATTGGGAAAAAACCCAACTGACCTCCCAGTCCATCTGCCCTATATACCTCAGAGGACTGTTCTAGACTAAATGAGGTAATGGATACAAGAATGTTTTGCAAAATGTTAAAACATATAAAATTTACTTATTATAAATTACAGCCTCTTCAGTTACAAATCAATATATTGATATTAGATGTTGCAGATGCTTGAGAAAGAAATCAGTCTTAAGAATTAGAATAGTAAAACAAGTTATCAAATTAATTTAATGTCATTTGACATGGCTAATTATCATCTTTCAATTAGAGAGACTAATCATCATCTTAGTGATTTGATGTTGTAGCTATTTTTGCCAAATAAGATTTATCACTCTGTTGCACATTGACCTCAGAAAGCTTAAAATTAGAAGTCAGTATTTATCTTGTGTAGGATAGAAAACTAGTGTGTGTTCATATGTTTGTATTTATATATGCATTTACAGGAAGTACAAAGTGTAAGAATATAAAATTCATGGAAATGTAATGAAAAATGAAAACAGAATTTTATGGTCTCAGTATGTTAGATCTTGGGAAATAGACATCTGTTTGCAATAAGAACAGATGACTGTGCATTCAGTGGAAAGATGACCTGTGACTGAATATTCCCAATGTTTAATTGTGATTTAAGAGAGTGTAGTGATACTAATCAAAGTGAGCTATGGAAGAAAGATGAGAAACGTTGTGTTACCTTACACGTGTAATTGAGCTCCCTAGAACTTCAGTAGAGCAACATGAATTTGTACTTCACAGGGCTGTGAGTTCCCCTCATCTACGAATGACCACCTTTGCTAAATGGCTTTCTCTAACACCAACACTGTTCGGTTTTCACTGCTGCTTCGTTACAACTTACGTGTTCTCTTCTTCACTCCTCCTGCGCTGCCATGTCTTCCCACAAATTACACATCTCACAGATTTGCTAAAGATTTCCTCAATTCCTCAAGGGTCCAAACTTCTTCTTCCCCTACCCTTCATTCCTCAGAAAGAGATAAATGAGAAAGCCGGATATGCGATAACCTACTATTTTGAATGTTGATTATGTCACATGTATACTATTTTTGTTGAGGTACTTATACTTCTAAGTTCTGTTTTATGACTATTATTTTATTACCAACTAGGCAATATTTCTCATTTGAGCTATCTCTAATGATTTAATCAGATATACATGTTGAAATAAAGTCACAAAAGAGGAAAATCATGGGAAATGTTTAATATGTAAATCTTATTTAAGCCTGACAAGTATTTAATTAGTCTAACTTCAGGTTAGATTGGATAACCCAATTAGTCAACATTTCTTAGCTCTCTGTACTATTCTTTTTCCATATTAAGAAGTTTGGGGGCTATCACATAAACACACTTGAGAAGTTGTAAATGAACTATTTTTCCTTCCATTTTATGTAACATATATATGATATTGTTCCACATCCTTTAAAATAAAGAATAATGAAACGAAGATATCAATTTCCTTAATTTTTATGATGAGTTCATCAGCCCAACAGATTACCATATTCTAAATTATTTAATTTTTGTTTTAGGTGTTCCTTCCATTTAAATCCATCTCTGGGCATCTTACATATAGAATTAAAAACCAACATTTTCATCTCTAATTAATTTGAATAGTAGCCATTTTAATATATGCAATACACATATACATATATTAATTATATGCTAATATAAAATAAAGTGTTAATATGTAAGGCTATGTTTAATTATATAATGCACAATTATATTACAGAATATTATAGAATTAATATACAATATAATGTATATAATGTATAATACACAGCAGATCTATTAATAAATATTTAATTGTATCAATTATGTATATTATATTATATAATCTAATTATAGTGCGTCTGTGTCTGTGTGTGTGTGTGTAACAGATAGTATTTAAAGTCTTTAGCACAAGAGGGACCTAGGGCCTATTCGCAAATCCACAAGTGCAGCTCGGCCTCAGAAGGGCATAGGAAGAGTTGCAGAAAGGGAAAAACTGTCCTCATTCTGTCTCTGCCAAACTCTGCATGCATCTGCTTGGTCTCTTGGATTTTCTTCCCCTTTCTGTCTGCTCTCCAACTCACTTTGTTGTATCGACCTTAAAATACTTTTGGCAGGAAATATTATCTAATTTCTTCTCTTCCTTTGACTATTTTCATTTGATGCCAACAGCAGACATTAAAATTATACCTTTGAACTCATGACTGTCAAAATTCTTTAGCAGTTCACTTTTCTATTAGTATACCAGTAGCATTTCATTCTGAAAAGGGAAAAAATAATTTTATGAAGTTTTGGGCAGTAATTTCTCCCTTCTCAGTATATTTTGTTTTAAGACTATTTCTATACAGTCCTCAAAATCTCTGTTTCAATTTTTGTAGTTTTTTTGTGCATTCTAGATTGCGTTTTTTCCTTGTTTTTTTTCCATTACTAACAAGAAAAATAATGATAAAAATAAAAAAGGTTATTTAATGAGTTTTCCTATAGTCCAGGTAGTGTTCCATGTGCTTTCCATACATTAATTCATTTAATTATTACATTATGAGTTGGAGACAATATCTATCCTTGATTTAGAGAAATAGTGTTTTCATATACTCCGAATATTTGGTCCCACTGCACTCTCAAGTCTACTAAATTTAAAGAATTCTGTATTGGAAACTATAAAATGAAACATCGTATTTCCTCCCAAACAAGTATAAACAAAAAGCAATGCTCAATTCCATACTTGCGGTGTTTGTCATCAAAGGTAATGTATTGGCAGCGTCATGGGACAAAACCTAGCCTGGCTTTCTGTGCTCCAGCACTAGCAGATGGCCCGATACTTATGTTTACAAGGCTTTGAAGACTGAGAAACCAGTGAGCAAAAATATTTGTGTTTTGTTTACAACTGCTGTTTTGTTCCTCTGATACCCAAGTCATCTGTCGATGTCAAAGGAAGATAGGGCAGGAATCTGTCAGGTTAATCTCACAGGGGTTAATAACTGGAGTTTTCCTTGTCTTATTAAAAATCTGGAAATAATATCTAGCTTCTCTATGAACATGAAAGCCAACATAGTTTGTCTTCATATAGAAATTAGCCAAAATTAAAGATTCTTAAAATTCAAGAAATAGCCTGAAGGGAAAAAAATAGATATAAAAAAATCCTTTTTATTCTCTCCTGCTAAAACTCCAATTAAAACTAGTTGAGCTTTTAGCAAACACCAACACTCAACATTCAAAAAAGGAAATCTGTCCTGAAATCCATATATTGTCTGGTTAATAGATTATTGAATTTTGAGCCATTTTTCTCACTATAGTTTATGGATTTCATTCTGTGTTAAAAATGTGAGAATTTGGAAATATTAGGTGAAAAAGAAATTAGCAAAGCACTCACTTGCTTTCTGTTATAGGGATCAGGGAAGGCTGTGTCTAAGATAAGCATTTTCACACACTAAAGTTGCATTCTGATATGTGAAGTTGTACGCTTGAGTATAGGTTGTTGTTTTGTTTTGTTGATACTTGAAATAATAACTAATCTCTCATCATATTTTAATTTGTTCTTCTTGTGGACAATGTTCTTCTTGTGGACAATTCTCGAACTATGTTCTGTTTTCCATTTAAATTTTATAATCAGTTTGTCAATATCATCATATAATCCATTAGTGGATTTTGAATGTAATTATATTGAATTCATAGATTAATTCAGAGAAAATGATCTTAACACTCTCGAGTCTTCCAGTCCATAAATATGGCATATCTCTCTATTTTGTTATTAATTATCTTTTGCAATATTTGGCAATTTTATGTATAGGTCTTGTACAACTTTTGTTAAATGCATTGCTAAATGTTTTATGCTAGAATTCCTAAGTACTTTGTTGTTATTATAACTGGAATATATATATTTTAAATTATATTTTCTGTTTTTTCTTTAGATTTTAAAATAAATTGAGTTCTGTATATTGACCATGAACTCTGCAACCTTGGAAAAATTACTTATAATTTATAGAAGAAATGTTTTAATATTCTTTAGGATTTCCTACGTATACAGTGTTGTCTGCCAATGAAGACATTCCTTTCCAATTGCCTTGTTTTAATTTTGTTTCTTTGTTTGATTGCAGTGATTAGAACCTACCGTATAATATTAAATACAAATGGTGAGAAAGGTCATTTTATCTTTTTCCTTATTTAGGTAGAAATCATTAAAGTTTTTACCTTAAATGTGAAGGTAGCTATAGTTTTCTCACTAACGAGTTTGAGGATTTTGCTTTCTATTACTAGTTTATTAAAAGTTTCTAGATGAATTTTATCAAGTGTTTATTTTGCATCTATTGTGACTATCACATTAATATTCCATTAACATGTTGAATTTAATTGTTTTGTGGTCTTTGAAACTAATTTTCATTCTGGGATGAAATCCTCTTAATCATTAGGTATTTTCATTATATATTATTGGATTCAATATTATGGTAATGTTTAGTTAAGGTTTCTTGCATCTTTGTTCATAAGGGGAATTATAGTTCTTTTTTCTTATGTTTTTTTTTCTTTCAGAATTTGAATCAAATTAATTTCAGCCTCATATAATGAGTTAGCAAGTTCTTCCTGCTCTTCTAATTTCTGAAATATTTTTGTAAGATAATTATTATTTATCTCTTAAATAATTCATAGAATTCACCAGTAGAGCCATCTTTCATTACAAAAAGGCTTTAAAATATTTCAGGTTCTTTAGTTGATATAAAACTATTAATATTATCTAATTCTTCTTGAATGATGTTTTGTAGTTTGGGTCTTCAAGGATTTTTCCATTTCAAAGAAATTGTTGATAATATGTTAGCATAATGCTATTCATAATATGTCATTATTATCATATGCAATATCTATAGTATTTGTAGTGATGTCAGGTCTCCCATTCCTGATATCAGTAATTATTGAATTCTTTCTTTCATTCTTGATCAGGTTGGCTAGAAGTTTATCAACTTTATCGATGTTATCAAATAACCCAACTTAGTTTCATTAAGTTTCTCTATTGATTTTCTGCCTTATTTTTTCTTTGATTTTGATCTTATATTATTTCCTTCTGCTTAGTTTGAATTTCATATTTTCTTCTATTCCTACTGTATTATGACAGAAGCTTAGACTATTTACTTGCAGTATTTTCTCTTTTGAATATAAATATTATGCTATAAAATGCCCTCTAAGTACTACTTTATCTGAATCTGACAAATTTTGCTATGTTTTGGCTGAAAAAAGAAGTCTGGGCTACCAAATGTTTATGTGTGAGTATGTGTTTTTTTGTTTTGTTTTGTTTTTGTTTGTTTGTGTTTTCCTTTCTTTATGTACTTTAAAGATGGTACTATATTTTCTTGTTTGTAATGTGAAGTCAGACATTAGTGGCATGTTTCGTGTTTATTACAGTTGGGTTTTTTTTAATTTTTCACCTTCTACTTGAGAATTTCTGGCTTTCATCAGATTTGAGAAATTTGGGACCTTTGTAGCTTCAAATAATTTTTAGCTTCATTGTCTCTCTCTCCTTTCCTTCAGATGTTGCATTTAAATTGCTTATTTGAAATTATTTAATAGCTCTCTGAACATCTGTTCAGTTTTTAATCTTTTCCTCTGTTTTCAAATTAGATATATTTATTGGTGAATGTACAGGTTCATGGATTATTTCCTCTGTTATTTCCATTTGTATAAAGGCAGTCAGTAATTTTTTCTTTCAGAAGTTATGTTTTCCAGTTCTGGATTAACTTTGTTCACAATACATATATTTTACAAAGGACTGTTATGGAAGCATTGAAAGATATCACAATTAACAATAAAAATGGGAAAAAGTCTCAATGAACACTTCACATAGGAGCATATATAAATGATCAGTAAGTAAACTAAAACTGCATATTAAACCAAAATTTAAAATCTGAATAATATCAAATAATGGAGAGGTTGCAGAGAATTGAAATCCCATACTTTGCTAGTTGAAGTCTATAAACCTGACAATAGTTTCATATTGTGAATACAGTCTCACAGTCTGTGCCTTGTCTTTTTATTACCTTAAATGAGTGTATTGATTAGCCTAAGCTTTTAAATTTGTTATAGTTAATCACATTTTATTCTTTTATAACTAGTAATTTCTTGCACTCGACCTAAAAAGCATGCTTTTTCCTTCCCCAATGTGAGAAAACTACCTCCTATATTTCCTTCTAAGAGATTTATAAATTTATATTTTTATATTATGATCTACCATTGTGTATACTACGTAATGTCAGTTAGACATGGCTTATTGGAAAGACTTTTATTTCCCCTTGGATTGCATTGGTGCCATTGTCAAAAATCAAGTGATTCTATATGTCTCAGTTAATTTCTGGGTTGTCTATTTTGTGCCATTGATCTGTATGTCCTTATACAAGTACAACACTGACTTGGTTACTGTAGCTTTCTATTATATCTTAAAATAAGATTGTGCAATTCTTCCAAGTTTTTCTTCTTTTCCAAGGCTGTTTGCATACCATAGGTCTTTTGCATTTCCAAATACAATCAAGAATCGGCTATTTACAATAGCAACTAACAGAATCAAATATTTAGGAATAAATTTAACAAAGGACATTAAGGACCTGTATTCAGAAAACTTATAAAAGATTTTATTAAAGAAGCCAGTGATGATCTAAACAAATGTCAGGCTATTCCTTGTTCATGGGTTGGAAGACTAAATATCATTAAGATGTCAATCTACCCAAACTGATCTACAGATTTAAAGAAATCTTGTGAAAAAAAAACCCAATATCCTTCTTTGTGGAATTTGAAAAGCCAATTATGAAATTTATCTGGAAGGGTAAGGGTCCCAAATAGCCAAAAATATCTTAAGAAAGAAGAACTAAGTTGGAGGACTCTTATTTCCAGAATTTAAGGCATATTATCTAGCTACAGTGGTGAAAAACAGCATGAAACTGGCATAAAGATAGATTGAACAGTGGAATCAAGTTAAGAGTTTGGAAATAGACCCTCTTATCTATGGTCGGGTGATTTTTGATAAGTCTGTCAAAGCCACTCAGCTGTGTTAGAGTGGCCTATTTAACAAATGGTGCGGGGCAAACCAGATATCCATATCTAAAAAAAAGAAAGAGGACCCCTATCTCACACCTTATACAAAAATTAATTCAAAATGGATCAAGGACCTAAATATAAAAACAACAACCATTCAACTCCTAGAAGAAAATGTAGGAAACATTTTCAAGACCTTGTGATTGGTAGTGGTTCCTTGGACCTTATACCCAAAGTATGATAAGCAAAAGAAAAAAATGAATAAATGGGACCTATTCAAAATTAAATACTTTTGTTCTTCAAAAGACTTTGTCAAGAAGGTAAAAAGGCAGCCCACTCAATGGGAAAAATTTTGGAAGCCATATATCTGATAAGGGATTGATCTCTATGTTATATAAAGAGACCACACAACTTAATGACAAAATGACATGCAACTCAATTAAAAAATGGGCAAAAGAATTGAATAGACATTTTTCCGAAGTGGAAATGCAAATGGCCAAAAGACACATGAAAAGATAATCAACATCACTACCTATTAGGGAAATACAGATCAAAACTAAAATGAGATATCATCTTACACTATACAAAATGGCCATTATTAAAAACAACAACAAAAACAACAGAAAACTACAAATGCTAGAGAGGATGTGGAGAAATAGGAACACTCTTTCACTGTTGGTGGGAGTGTAAAATGGTGCAACCTTTATCTGGCAGTACTTCAAGAAGCTGAATATAGAACTACCATATTATCCAACAATCCCACTGCTAGGAATATATTCAGAAGAACTGAGAGCAAGGATATGAACAGATATTTGCACACTGATGTTCAAAGCATCATTATTTACAATTGCTAAAAGATGGAAACAACTAAAGCATCTATCAACCAAAGACTGATATATTCATTTGCTGGAATATTATTCAGCTGAAAGAATAAATCAATTGGGGAAGCACATAACAACATGGAGGAATCTTGAGGATATTATGTTGAGTGAAATAAGGCAGACACAAAGGGACAAATATATGGTCTCACTGATATGAACTAAATACAGTGAATACACTTAGGGAGTTGGAATATGAAGTGTAGGTTGATGGGAGATGGAACATGGGATGAGAAGGGGGTGATGACTCTGGATGTCTGAAGAATGTTTAATAAGGTCAAATGTAAATATGTGGTAACGGTTGGACTTGATGGTAACATATTTTAATGAATATAACAAACACTGTTGATATATGGGTGTAATTGTGGCTAAAATGAATAGTCTAGGAAGATTAATGTTAGTTAAAGGACAGCTGGAGGATAATGTTGGGAATGTATTAACAGTGATTTTGGCAGTAGATTGTTGTTAATAATATAAACACAAGAATGTTCAACAGGGTATTAAGAATGTGGTGATACATGGGAAAAATATAACTAATGTAATTATGGACTATAGTTAACAACATTGTAATATTTTTGTAGCAAAAGCAGAATTGGTACTATATTAATGCTAAAGGTAAAAAAAAAATATGGGGTTTGTTTTGTGAGATATAAATATGATTAAGACTTTTTTATCTTCTTCATTTTTTCATTAATAAGGAGAACTTGACTATGTCATTAAACTAATCTGTGTTCATCTGTGTATCTTTCTGAACACTAGAGGAACAACTGAATTAGTAGTTGGAATTAGATGACATAAAGGTGCCTGGAAAGAACATTTTAGGAGTAATGTTTCCATAACTTGTTAAGCTACCTTTTTCTGTTACTTAATTCTTTCAACTTGAAATGAAGTTATAAATAAATAAATAAAAAACAGAATCAGCTCAGCAGTTTTTACAAAAAAATGGTAACTTGATTGTAATTGTAGTGAATCTACAGATAAATTTAGGATTACTTGACATCTTCAGTATATTGAATCTTCTACCACATGTTTATGTTAAATCTCTCTATGTATTTAGGCTTTCTTTATAACACTCAGCAATGGTTTGTGGTATTAATGTAAAGATCTTATACAACTTATATTAAAATTATTTTCAAATTATTTATTTTATGCTATTATATAATTTCGCAGCATTACTTAGTCAATGATAAATCTGGTGGTCTTTATAAAGATTCATGTCATCTATAAATTACATTTTTCTTTTCCTTTTCCAATATTTATGCCTTTTGGTATATCTTTTTTTCTCCTTATGCTCTAGCTGTTGGTCCTGAACAATTTGATTAGATGTGATGGTATTGGACATACTGCTGTCTTCTTGTTCTTAAAGGGAAAGCATACAGTATTATACTATTGAGTGTGTTATTAGCTGTGTATTTTTCATAACTGGCTGTTATCAGGTTAAAGAAGTTCTTTTCCTGACTTCCACAGAATTTTCATCATGAATCCATGGTAAATATTATCAAATGTTTTTTCTACAACTATTGATATGATTGTATGGCTTTGCTTATTTCATTTGTTAATATGGTTAATTATATTAATTTTAGACATTAAATCACATTGAATTCCTTGGATATACCATTTTGATCATGATATATGATATTATTAATATATTTTTGGATTTGATTTGCTATTATCTTTTTAAAGTGTTTTGTATCCATGTTAATAAAAGATATTGCTTTAAAAAATCCCTCATCGGGTTTTGATATCAGGATTGCTGTGGAATAAAAAAAAATGTGTTGACACTTTTTCCTAGCCTCTCTAATTTCTAAAAGAGTTTTCTGAAGTTTGGTTTTTCTTATTTAAATGCTTAGTAGAATTCAATAGTAAAACCATTGGGGCCAGGAATTTTCTTTGTGGGAAAATATTTAGTTACAAATTTATATAGAGATATACATATCATGTATTTGTTCTTTTGGTCAATTTATCAAGGGATATGTCAAGTTTATCTAAGTTGTGAATTTGTTGACAAAAATTTGTTCATAGGACTCATTTTATCTTTTAATATCAGAAGGACCTATGAGGACATCCTGGATTACACTCCTGACATTATTTAGTTGGGTTACTCTTCTTTTATTCTTAATTAGTTTATAGAAATTAATGTTATTAATCCTTTCAAAGATCCATGTTTTTTTCTTTTTTCCTGTTGTCACTTTTTTTCATTTCTTAAATTTCCCTATGATCTTCATCACTTTTCTTTTCATTATGTTGAACTCTTCTTTTTCCCTTTCTCCCTTCTAAAAGTAGAAATTTAGAAATTTATTTTTAAATACTTTCTTCTAATGTAAGCATTTGAAGTTAAATATTTACCTCTTATCCCAGAAATTTAGATTATCATTCTTTTTAAAGAATTTCCAATTTTCATTATGATATCTTCTTTAACCTATTGATTTTGTAGAAGTATTTTGTTTAATTTCCAAATTTTTTTTTTCTAGATGTAATTTTGTTACTGATTTTTAAGTTATTTCTGTTGTGATCATAATATCTACTCTGAAACATTTCATTCTTTTTAAATATAATTAAAACTTGTGGGTACTATTCTAAAAAATATTAGTATTTACTTATTCATCTTTTGCCCATTTTTTTCCCATTTAATTATTAATAGAAGAATAATAAAATTAAAATTGCAGGAATATGGATTTTATAGAGTAATTTTTCTTTTTATTCTCTCTATTGTTGCTTTATATGTTGAAGTGCTTTTATTAGGAACATATATGTAGGATTTGGTTTAAGTCTCCTTGGTTTGATAATGTTTGCAGGTCCTTTTGTCTTGCTTTTTTTGTGTGTGTGCTACCTTCTCCCCAAAGCAGGTCCCCTAATGAACTACACCTACCAGAATTTACACACTTATAGATCTCACCCTTGAATCTGAGTCTACACAATGACTGACTTTTCACCAAGAAATCGTGGTGAAGTTCTGCAGTATGACTTCTGAAGCTAGGATGTAAGAAGCCTGAGGCTTTTTATCTGGGTCATTTGTAACTCTTACACGGCAGTCTCTATGTAGGACTGAAAACCCCTGGCGAGAGAGATACGTGGCCGGCTCCTAGCTTTCCAAGCCTCCCCAGCCCAGACTCCAGACATAAAGTGAAGACGACCTCTTGGCTATCCTAGTCCAGCAACACTAAGAGGAAAAGGATGAAGGCTCTCACCTTCACTAATGCCCCAGACATAGCACTCCATACAAGCCAGGCTGAACATTTCCAACCATTTGAATCACTGCAGCTAATGCGAAAGATGCTGTTGAGCCAAGATAAGCCATCTGCACTTCCTGAGCCACAGTGTCAGGAGCATTCTAAAGTTATTTTTCACACTATTATGTTTTGGGGTGTTTTCATATGCAGAATAGATTACCAGAATACCATTAATTAAAAAAAAAAAATTATGCTGAATATTTTGTATAAAAGAATCATGAAGAGGTGGCATATTGTTGTTTTATTTTGCTGTGTTTATCCACAGAGAATTGAAGTGATATCCTGTGCCTTACAATCAAAGGATGAGGTGATCATTTAGAATTTACCAGTACTTAAGCTGATGAGGGACAGCCAGTAGCTTCATTGAGGATTGTATTTACTTAATTGTAACATAATACCCGCCACACCAAACCATACTTGAACCTCCAAGTAAAGGCTGATCTCTTTGATTTGATCTAGATTTTGGAGAGATTGGGGCTTGGCTTCATAATTGGATTCAACTGCTTTAGGATTGCAGATTCTAGGAACCGTAAGAGTTTATGAGACAGACCCTTTTCTATATTTCAGCATTACCTTAACTGCACACATTTTGCCAAAATTGTATGTGTATGTGCTTGCTAGGCAGAGAGGGGCGTGGCAGGTAGAATTGTCATGCAGAGTAAATTACGGCTCTGTTTAGGGAACTTCCAATTTCCAGTTCATCCTGCCATTGAACACAGTGGTCATTTGCTTGGCTGGCCTCTCCTCTGCCTGCCCATTGGCAGACCCAGATCTGCACCCCAAATTCTCATATTCATGTATGAAGGCCTCCTTTCATCTTCTCTTCTTCAACAGTTACCAAGATAAGTGTTAATCTTATCCCATCCTTATTTTATCGGTGTTACAAAGAGAAGAAAACTCTTATGCATTATTTTATATCTGGTTATCCTATTTATTTTTAAAGTCTTTTTGATACAGCAAAGTCTGAATATTTCTCTCTTTGAAAAAGTATAGAAACATAAAAGGGGCAAGTTGAAAATACATCCCAAAGTTCAATAGTGTTACGTTTTCCATGTTGTCAAAAGCTATTTTGTCATTTACTAAGTATTTTTGCTGTGCTAGTCTTTGTATCTTATATGTATTATTATTATTATTATTTTAATACTCACAAAAACACTATAAACATTTTACCTCAGTTTTCCATATGGAGAAATTGACGCACAAAGTTTTAAAGTACTTTCTCAAGATTGCAGAGCAAGTAATTGCTAGATCCAGGATTAAAGCTTAGGCAGGTAGTTCAGAACCGATGTTCTTAAAGGCACGGACTCCTCAGTGGCTCTCGGAGTTATTCCCTCTGGTAACAGTTTATTTTATTCGCATATAAATATACAAAAGTCTACATTAAATTTTTACAGATGAATATCGCTTATCCCAGTCCCTAGATTCAAATGACATGCAATATCAATGGCATTAAAGGAGTAGTTTCTCAATCTACGGTAAATAATTTCTCCCTTCAAATGTGTTATTCTTAATGAAAATTGTCTTCACTTCTTGGAAAAGCATTAAAAAGACAGTAATGGTGTCACATATTATTTGTTTATAATGTATTTATTTTTTTTCATTGCATTTTTCAAACTCTTGATTTATGTGAAGAAATTGACATCTCCAACTTTGGTGAAGATCAAGCTGTAGCCAACGGAGCAATAAGAATTACTCAGAATATTTGCTGAGGTTATAATAGTGGGCCTGCTAGAACACAGGTCTCACTACTCCAAATCTAAGGCCTTTCTCTACCTAGTAGAGAACTTTCAGTAAAATGAAAGCCATTACTGGACACTGCACAAGGTAAAAATAATTGAAAACACTGATTTTTCCATGACAGTATTGAAGTCAGCACATTATAGAACTGTTGAATAAAATAATGTACCGGAACTAATCAATGTTACTGAGACCCACAGAGAATGTGACATTTCATTTGTCGTTGAATTAAGGTTACACTTTTGAATGCAGCTTTCCCTTAACTACATATGCAATTCTCTTTATAAAAAAATAAATTAAATAGCATTGTGGAATTTTGTCAGTCCATTCAGGGACTTCTCTTTCTCACAATAGAAAATACATTTATTTTCTCCTCTAAAGCATTTATTTAATGTCAGGTAATCATTGTACCTCTGTAGTGAGGTCTGTCTCAAGAGCATACTCTATTACTGATATATTTAGGCACAGGAGAAAAGTATGTTAAAAGCATAAATCAAAAATGCACGCGCAGAAATATTTCAAAAGCTTGGATTCTTTGTTCTGTATTGTTTTTACTCTATCAACATACTCATATCATTTGGATCCAGATAGAAAAAAACATTTGGAAATGTCTTCAGCATAAAAATAGAATGCACTCTTGTATTTGCAAAATATTTTTTGCTTATTTTCACATAGAGAAGTATTTGGAATGCATAATCTGGAGATCTACAAATTAACCTATAGACAAATCATTGCATTCATATTGAAACATATTCAAGAATTAGGGCTTTGAATTTTTAAGCATATTTTATGTTAATTTAATGCATATTTAAACAATAGACAAACTTTTAAACATTGAGTATTTAATTGTTTGAAACTTTAAACACTACCAACAGGGAAGCAGATGTGGCTCAGGTGACTGGGCTCCCACCTACCACAGACCAGGAAGATGAACAGACTCAGCAAGTGAAAAACAACAACGGGGTGGGGAGAAATAAATAAGTTAAATAAATCTTTAAGAAAAAAAGAACTAACCAACAAATCTAAGTAGTACTTCTTGTTTAAATTCATCCAATATTTTGGAATTTTGTTTTCCTCTTAAAATCCTGTTTATATCATTAATACCTTTTATAATTAATAAAGATATTAATTATATATAATTATTATTTTATAACAACCAAATTAAGATTTTACAAAAATATTTTTCTAATACTTAGTAACCAAATTAATATTTTACTAGAAATCAAAGACCTAAACAAATGGCGGGACATTCTGTTTTCATGGATTAGAAGACTAAATATTGTTAAGATGCCAATTCTACCCAAAGCGATTTACAGATTCAATACTATCCCAAGCAAAATTCCAACAGCCTTCTTTGCAGAAATGCAAAAGCCAGTCATCAAGTTTATATGGAAGGGTAAGTGGCTCCATATAGCCAAAACCATTTTGAAAAAGAAGAATGAATTGGAGAACTCACACTTTCTGATTATAAAACTTATTACAAAGATACAGTATTCAAAACAATGTGTTTCTGGCACAAGGATAGACATATAAGTCAATGAAATTGAAATGAGATTCCAGACATAAGCCCTCTTATCTATGGCCAACTGATTTTTGACAAGGGTGCCAACTCTACTCAATGACAAAGGAATAGTCTCTTCAACAAATGGCTAAAATTGGATATCTGTATGCCACAGAATGAAGGTGAAACTCTAACTTACAGAATATAGAAAATTTAACACAAAATGGATTAAAGACTTAAATGTAACAACACAAACTATAAAATTCCTGTAAGAAATTATAGGGAAGTATCTTCAGGACCTTGTGTTAGGCAATGGTTTCTTATATTTTGCACCAAAAGCATGAGCAACAAAAGAGAGAATATATAAATGGAACATCATCAAATTAAAAACTTTTGTGCATCAAAGGACCTCATCATGAAAGTAAAAAGACAACCTACAGAATGGTAAAAAATAATTGGAAACTTCATATCCATATAGGGTTTACTATCCAGAATATATAAGGAAATCCTACAACTCAACAACAAAAAGAGAAATGACCCAGTTAAAAAATGGGCAGTTGAAACAACATTTCTCCAAAGATTTACAAATGGTCGATAAACACATAAAGAGATGCACACATTGTTATCCATTAGGGAAATGAAAATCAAACCCATAATGATATACATTGCACATCCACTAGACTGGCCCCTATTTTTTTAAAAAATGAAAAGAACAAGTGGTGGGGAGGATGTGGATAAATAGGAACACTTGTTCACTGTTGGTGGGAATGTAAAAAAGGTGCAGATGCTGTAGAAAATGGTTTGGTGGTTCCTCAGAAAGTTTCGTAAGGAATTACCCTATGACCTGGGAATCTCACTAGTATATACCAAAAGAATTGAAAGCAGAGACTGAAACAGATATGCACACACTGATGTTCATAGTGGCATTATTCACAATGCCAAAAGATGGAGCAACTCAAGTGTCTATCAACCAATAAATGCATAAACAAAATGTGGTATATACGTATGGTGGAATATTTTTCAGCCATTAAAAGTAATGAAGATCTGATACACGTGACAAGATGGATGAACCTTGAAGTCATCATGTTGAGCAAAATAAGCCAGACACAAAAGCACAAATATTGCATGATTTCACTGATAGAAAGTAATTTTTTTTCCAGAAAGAATTCCTTTCAGAAGGAAGGAAAGAAACGAGAGGTAGAAAGGAAAAAAGGAAGATAGAAAGAAAGGTAAGTCACGCCATATGATCTGACAGCCAGAGCCATGTCCCAAGAAGAGTCTAATTAAACTGTTTCTATTGGCAACAGCAATCAGCGCTCAACCCTGAATATGAAACTGCAGATAATCAGGAACTGTCCTGCTCTTTTCACTACTCCCTCAACAGTCAAAGTTCTGGGAAGAAAAGACAGTTTTTAAAGAATAGATCATATTTGAATAAATGCTCTAGCTACCAGCATACCAAGACTCACACAATAAGCAACTCTCCAAAATTAGAAAGGATGGTCAAATGAAAGCTAGCTTAATAATATAAAAGACCAACGAAGTTTAGGTATTAGAAATGTTAACCAATCAGTAAATATACCTGTACATATAGATATTGTCCACAATTTTCTGCATACAACTTATTTTTTCTATAGTCTCTAAATTCAGTAAATATTTGGTAGGGTGGAAAAATAGCGTCAATGTATTAAAGTTTTAACACTCATCACATAAATGCAATCATTCTATGAGGCTTAGGGTACAAGAATCAGAGCAATTGATGTACATATAAATATTTTTTAAGTTTCTGTAGAGTTTGCTAAATGAAAGCATTATTGATTTAGAAATAAATTTCCTTTCTCTTTACCCATCATTTCAAATGGAATTGTTAAAAAATATACGCTTTTCCCCAAGTCATATTTATTGTTTATTGTTTATTATATAATATATTGTTTATTGACCTCTCAATGTCTGGATGCTTCCAGAAAACCATTTAAAAAGATATGCAAGTTTTATAAATCAAGACACAGGCTCATAGAAGCTCAGACTTACCCAAGATAACACAGCTACTGTGTGTGTGTGTGTGTGTGCATGCACGCATGCACAGAATTCCACATATATTAAACTAACTCTAGAACCTCCAGTATCTACTGGAGAATGGACAGGTGCTTGAACTGAATCTGAGCCTTTGTAGCTCTATGTCCTCCTCTTTTCACCTCCAGGTAAGGTGCACTTCCTGATGGGCAACGATGCTTTCCCTTTCCCAGAGTACAATAAATAGAGATGAACTAGCAGATAGTACTAAATATGTAGTTATTTGGAATAACGTTCATTGACATATCTTTTAGGGCTTAAATCTCAGATGAATGCAATTTCAAAGAAGAATTGACTTCCCTAAACTGTTTTTTGAACACTATTAAATAAAACTTTATAACTTTCCCAAAGGCAAAATATATTAGCTTCTCAGGTAAAAAAAAACATAGGCAGCTAAAGTTGTTGAACTAGACAGAAGATTTGGGGAAAATAGGAAGGATTATATGAAAGAGGAGAATAAAATCATCTCAGTAATTTAAGGTTAATTCATTCAGTCAGTTATTAAAAGTAATATAATTTTAACTGGAGTGTTTATGTGACTGGTATTTGCAGAGTAAATTTGTGTGCAATTGATAGGCAGCTTATGACAGAATAATTGAAGGCAGTTCAAGCAATTTCTAATTATTTAATGTCTTATAATTTGTTTTTCTCATTTAATTGGCATCTCAAGGGACAAGGATTAAATGATTATTTTGAAAGAGTTATTTGAAATGAAACATTCTGGGACAAGGAATACTATAGTCTGTAAATTCCTTTTCTTTTATTCTTTGACCCATGTGTTGTTTAGAGTGTTCAATTTGATTTCAGAATATTTGGAAATTTTCATGGTGTCTTTGTTTTGATTTCTCATTTCTTCATTTCTAATTTAATACCATGTGATCAAAGAAGATACTTTGCATGACTTGAATGCATTTAACTTTGTTGAGATTAATTTTATGACACAGACTATGCTTTATTTTGTAAACCATCCCTATGAACTTGAAGAGAATGTGTATTCTCCTGTGGATGGGTGGAAGGTTGTATTTTAATCAGGTCAGGTTGGTTGATAGTGTTTTTCAAGTCTTCTATATCCTTAATAATTTTCTCTCTGCTTGTTCTATCAATTATGGATAGAAAGATATAAAGAACACCAAATATCACTCTGGGTTTGTCTATTTTTCTCTGCATTTTTATCAGTTTTTGCTTCATGAATTTTGAATATCTATTTTTAGGTGGATAAATATTTAGAATTATTATGTCCTCTTGATTAATTGACTCCTTTATCATTAGGAAAAATGACCCTTTTATTTCTGGTAATATTCTTTGCTCTCAAATTATTAAAATATTAAAAATATTTTCTTTTAAAATTAGAGTTAGAGTTTACAACTTTTACCATTCTTTTGCTTTTAACAATTTTGAGTCTTTATATATAAAGTGGGTTTCATGTAGGCAGCATAAAGTTGGGCCAAACTCTTTAATCCAATATGACAATTTTTGCGTTTTAAATTTAAATTTTGTGATTATTGATATGATACCATTTTACTATTTATTTTCTATTTCCGTTATGTTTTTTATTCATTTTTTTTCTGATTTCTTTTTGTTTCTTTGAGTAGTTGTGTGATTTCTTTTCATCTTCAATTCTGATTTGTTAGTTACCCCTCTTTAATTTGTTAGTTTGCTTGTTTTTGTATTTGAGAACAATATTTGTCTTTAATTCATCACAGTTCATCTTCAAAATTATTAAACTTATACCATTTGAAATATATTGTTAAAACCCTTAAAGCAGTGTTTTTCTTTTTGTTCCCTCCTATTCTTTGTGCTATTGTTGTCATGTAATTTACTTGTCCATATGCTTGAATCCCCCAAATATATCATTATTATTTTGCTTAAAACAATTATCTTTTAGCTATTTAAAAACACAAGCACAAAACTCTTTTATATTTCCCCTCATTTTACCATTTCTGATGTTTTCATTACTTTGTATAGTTTCAAATCTGTTATATCATATTTCTTTGCCTGAACAACTTCCTCTAATGTTTTTTCTTGTGCAGATCTAATGGTGATGGTTTCTTTTAATTTGTTTGTCTGAAAAGTCTTCATGACACTTTGCTATGAAATATCCTTTCACTCAATACAGTAGAAGCCAGCAAACTGTGGTCATGGGCCAAAACTTACTGGCCACTTGTTTGTGTAAATAAAGCCTAATTGGGACGTAAATTTGCTTGTTCACTTATATATAAACTGGGACTGCTTTCATGCTATGATGGCAGCATGAAGTGGTTGCAACAGAGACTATATTAGTCAGGGTTCTCTCAGGAAACAGAATCAACAGGAGATATCTGTCAATAATATGAAATTTTAAGAGTCTCTCACACGACCGTGGGGATGCACAAGTCCAGTTTCCGCAGGCAGGCTGCAAACCAGGGCCTCCGATGAAAGTCTGATGAAAGGTCCTTGATGAGTTTCTGGGAGAAGTTGCCTGTCCAACGACGAGCTGGGAAATTCTCTGAATGTTGAAATCACTTCCCCTTTTAAGGCATTCAACTGATTGGATAAAAGCATCACCCATTGATGATGCAATCTCCCTGATTGATGCAGATGTAATCAGCCATCCACGCAGTAAACTCACTGGTGATTGAAGTCCATAAATGCTCTTGTATTACAATTAGCCCAGTGCTTGCTGGACCAAACACCTGGACACATTTACCTGGCCGAGTTGACACATTAGCCTAACCATCACAGAGACCATATACCCCAGAAAGCCCAAATCACTTGCTATCTGACCCTTTTTCTGAAAAATTTTGCTGACATTGGAATACCAAATTTTAGGTGGAAAAATGTGTTGCCCCCTCCTCCTTTCTGCACAGGGCACCCTGTTGACATCTGGCTTGAAGAATTTGCTCTTTATCTTTGTTCCTGTGTGCATGTGTCATTATTCTCTAGATGCTTTTAAAAATTTCTTTTATTCACAAGTTTTTAATAATTCATTGTTGAATTAAGCTATGCACAGATTTTTAAAATGATTTTTCTCTTGGGGTTTATCATGCTTATGAATCTCTGTGTTTATAGTTTTTGTCAAATTTTGGAAAATTGGGGAACATGGTTTCTTCAAGTATTTTTCTACTCACCCTCCTCCTTCTGGGACTTCAATTATACATACATTAGACACTTGATATCGTCTCAGAGGTCATCTGTTCACTCTCATTCTATTCAATATTGTTTGGATATCTTTTTCATTTTGGATAATTTTGGTTCTATATGTTCAAATTAATTGACCTTTCCTTCTGCATTATCTAATCTTCTAATAATCTCGTACAGTGGTTTTTTTTTTTTGTATAAAATATTGAATTCTTATCTCTAGAAGTTTGATTTGGATCTCTTTTGTTTATGTCACTTCTCTCATCATCATGTTTATTATTTCTTCTATTTTACATATATATGGGGTATCCTTACAATAGATAATTTATTCTCATGTCTTTTCATTTTATTTTCTGTGTCAATTTAAGGACTGTTTCTAATTGATTAATTTTTTCCTATTTATAGGTCATATTTCCCCTAACTCCTTTCCATGCCTAGTAATTTCCTAATGGATGCCATAGTGAATTTACATTGCTGGGTGTTGGACTTTATCGTATTCCTATAAATATTATTGGATTTTGTACTCAGACAGTTAAATTACTTGAAATCAGCCATGTCCCTTTTGTGACTGCTTTTAGGCTCTGTTATACCAACTTTAAAGCAGCTTTTAAATTGGGTTAATTTGGCTTTGCCATTAACGCAGAGTCTCAATTAGAAGTCCTTTCATCATGTCACATGGGAACAGGAAATATTTCCAGCGTTCTGTGAGCTCCATGGGTATTTTCACTTCACAGTTGCCAGTGGTTCTTTCCACAGCCTTGGGTATTTCGCAAGCCTGTGCATATCGAAACTCTCAGCCATATCAGCACACAGCCAGGGACACCAGGGCAGCCCTCTTAGGACTCCACAGGTCTCTGTCTGTGACTCAAATTTAACTACCTTAGACCCCCTAAACTCTGTCTTTTCCTCTTAGTTAGTAGGCCAGGCTCTATTTTCTAAAGCCTGAAAACTCTCTCTAGAGATTACCTCATCTGTTTTCATTGCTCAATGCATTGACTCTGGTTTATATATATATATTTAATATTTGTTTAAGGGTAAATGTTGGCCCTGCTATTTAACCCCAGTAAGAATGATATGAAGTTTTCACTTTCTATTTTAGTCAGGAAATTTCACTTGCTAGAATTGAAATATAACATTCAATTTTTACAAAAAACATATAACCTTGTTAATAAAAAGATCCCTCTTCCAACTGATAACTTCAGCTAATCTTCACAAACACAGTCCATTTATCTACCTTAATAAACCCACCCTGTAAGTATTCTTATTTTCTCTATATGGCAAAATAAGTACCAACACATAGAAATATACAACTTTTGACCCATGTTTAACTGCTGATCACTGGCAAAGCTGGTATTTGAAACTAGCATCCATTTACCACTCCAAGGCCATAGCTTCTAGGAAGGCACCTCCCCACATGTTTCTACTGTCTGTTCAAATGGGGACAGTTTAGACCCAAGATTTCTGAGCCTCCAGCTAGTGGTCTATCTTTTTTTGCTATCTGTTTAAACCACTCAACTATTTTTCCCTGAATAAACTCAGGGAAATAGGATAGATAGGACATAACTGCTTTCACAAAAATTACAGCATATTTGAGTATGCATTTACTAAATCTAATTGGAATTATTAAAGCATTTCAGCAACATGAGGTATTATACATGTCACTTATTTTGAACCTTGTTTGTTAGGCTATCTCAGGAATAAGTCTTAAGAGAATATCCTTCAGAAAGCTGTTATAAGACACAAGCACCTATAAATCCAATTATGGGACTCTTTAAGTGTTATCACTGAGAATAATAACATTATATTTATAATTATTTAGACAAAATATTTTAAATGCATTAATAACTATTAATGTCTGTTACAACCATATGCTTTATAAGGATAGAGCTATTTTTATTTAAATTTAACAGTGTGCATTAAACTCCACAGGAGTAAGAATGGAAAATTTAACAAATATGAAGTGAATTTGCTCTCAGTATCTCTTTCCTTTTGCAAAGAATCAAGGACATAAATCTGCAAAGTAAATTATTTTGAATTAACTTGTACATTGTGTATATCTAAAAGACTGCTATATGTTGGAAAGTATTAGACACAAAATTATTGCCTCACAACTCTATTTAATTCTACCCAAGAAATCAAACCTTGGTTTGTCTTTCCTTTTTGAAGATGATTTAATTATAATCCAATTTTGGTACTTGTTATTTTGCATTCTAGATCAGCTTTATATTCCTAACTCTTGATTAATAATTACTTTGGATCATAAACATTTTCTAAGTATTGTTTTTTTTTTACATGGATATAACAATGTTGGTGCATCTGAGTGTCTCTCTTCCATTTAATAAACAATACATAAGATTTCTTCTAATTTAATATGGCTAATAAATCCTCCTAATTAAGATATATTTTTCTCTGTAGTAATTCTGATAGTATTTAATGCAAATAGATATTATAATAAAAGAGAATCAGAAAAAAGTTGAAAATATATTGCATTTGTTAGGATTCTCTAGGGAAACAGAACCGACAGGAGATATCTGTAAAGAGTATGAGATTTTATAAAATTCTCTCACATGACCATGGGGATGCAAAAGTCCAAAATCCACAGGGCAGGCTGCAAACCAGGGACTCCATGACTGACCTTGATGAGTTCCCAGGACATGCTGGCTGACCAAAGTGGAGATGGGAATTCTCTCTCTCAATGCTGAAATCACTTCCCCCTTTTAAGGCCTTCTACTGATTGGATAAGACATCATTGCTAAGGTCAATCTCTTTGGTTGATTGTAGATGTAATCAGCCATCTATGCAATCAAATCACTGATTATTAAAGTCCATGAAATGGCCTTGTATTATAATTATCCCAGTGCTTGCTTGACCAAACAGCTGGGCACCATCACCTGGCTGAGTTGATACATTAGCCTGACCATCCCAGATATATTCTGTTAAAAGGGAAAAATGGGAAAAGAGAATAAAAAGAAGCGTATTTATTGATTCTTTTCAGCAAATCCAGGTCCTTTCCTCCTTCCTCATTCATTCTGGTTTACATATTTTTCGTCGTTCCATTTTATGAATAATGGACTCGTTTCGCCTAATACCAAAAGAGAGACAATTTTAATCATTGTTTAAGTTTATCATTCAGGATTAGCAGAATAATATCTCTCTGCAGTAACTTATGGGTAAGATATATTCTATTATGTTTCCTCAATTGGGAACCATGCCTGCAAAATAACGACGTAAAAAGGGGAACCATATATTGCTCCATTCAATTATACTCTCCATACTCACTCAAACACTTACATAAAAATTGGTATCAAAATTAGAAATATTTCTCTTAAATTTGATTCCACTATTTAATATATCAATATAAAGCTTAGTCTCTTTTTAATAGCAGCATACTATTCTAAGCATGGATATTTCCTTTACTGGGAAACATTCAGGTTGTTTTCATATAAATTATAGTATCATATAAATTCCTATATGTGCTGATGCTTTTATATATAGCAGTAGCTGATTCACATATTATACATCACAAATATGCAGAAATTCATATTCTGACCAACAATGTATGAAAGTGCTCATTTCACCTGTTCATTTTAATCCATCGTCAACAGGCTTGAATATTATCACATTTTCTTGAAAATATGATGGATGAAAATTTGTATTTATTTTATAGTCATATTAATACTGTGATAAATTTTCATTTTCATTTTTTTGTTCAGATGCACAACCTAAAACAAAACTTCCAGAATCAGGTACCTATCTTATCATTTACTTGAAATGGCCTAACTTAGACATTTTCACTTCCATGTTATGTATAAAGGTATATTTATGGGTCTGTTTGTTTGCTAAGTATTGAGAAATCCATGAGGGTTATACCTATGCAAATCATTTTTCTTTCAAGATATAAACACAAACACATGTGTTCTATTCCACTTGGGCAAACTCCAGCATTGATAGGTCCAATGTAGTAAAGTGGGAGCTGGAACACAGACTGGACTGGAATGGAAGACCAGTTCTCTAGTCCTAAAGTCACCAGTAACTTGCTATGTATTCTTACATAAGTTATACAATAACATTTTACCATTTCTGTAATTAGAGGGTTGGTTTAAATTAAGTCCAATTTCTTTCAAGCAGCTTTAAATGCCTGCTCCTATTTTTGCATGGATTACCCCAATACAAGAGCAGTTCCCTTGTTCCAAAAATTATATGACAAAACTCTTCACATCTTACGCACATTTATAGCACTTAACTTTTATTTTTTTCTGGTCAATTTATAACAGCTAGTTTTGTTTCACAAGGTATTCATTAAAATATGGTGTCCTCTCAATCTATTTCTCACAAACAACCAATGTATTCTTCCAAATACTTTTAAAAAGTCAAATTAGTTGCTTACCATTTTCAAAATAAACATTATAATAATTATATATATTGGTATTGCATAGTCTTTTTGTTTCTTTCTATTTCAATTTAAATGTCCCCCTTATGTTTATATTGTTGTTATTTTTCTTCTTGCATGAACATTTTCTGAAATTTTGATGTTTAGTATTTTAAATCCTCTTGCCTATGGTTTAATATCAATTTCACCTATGAAATTCCCTGTGTTTATTTTAGTATTACAAAGACAGATTTTATATGAAAGGAAAAAGGGGAATGTGGGAAGAGTTACGTAGATTTTCCTTCTTTACAGATTTGCAACAAATTTTTATGAAGAAATTTATTTCTGTAAATACCTAAACTCAGTTACTAAAGCTTAAATGCTGAAATAATAGCATATATTTTTAAGCAAGGCAGTTTGTGCTAAAATGTAAAATAATGATTTGAAAATATTAGTAACAAACCTATATTGTTACATACATACATAAATGTCATTTAATGTTTAAATAATTACCAGTACTTTTTATTTCCACAAATATTTTAACCTACAAAATATAAAAGGCAACTTTTAATAATTTCTATGACTATTAAATATAGACAGAGAACAAAAGAAAAGTGTGTCAAATAGTAGATCCAGTAAGTGTTCTAGTCCATAAAAGTTAAAGATAATATTTAAAGATATGTAAATATGATCTGAAAAAATTATTGTGCCTCTAAATATGTGTCTCAACAAAGGATGCTTTCCACATAATCTGCTATTATTATATTTTGAATTTTCTCTGGGTTTTGAGTGTTCACGTGTGTGTTGGGGGAGTTCTTTCTATTTTAATGTATATGGACTCTTTTAAAAAATGCAAAGCAACCTGAGGCAGCAGATGAATTGGCATGCTTGCTGTATTGTCCTCTCACTAATGGAGGAAGCCCTAATTTTCCTCACAGCTCTGTCAAAGTGTCTATTTTCTGAGACTGTTTAAACTCTATTTTCTGGTTAGGCTGCTGCCACCCGCTCTGGTTTTCCAGTGCACTATTTTTCTCTGATTTACCTGCGAGTGAATCCTTTGTGCATCTCACTTGTTTGCAAATTAGATCTCATGCAATTCATTGAGACGTTTATAGGCAGATGAAAAGCCAGGAATATCTCTATATTTTAATAGGATTATATATTTTTCACTTCGTTTGTATGGAACAGAAACAGATCTGTCACAGGCTTATATTATTGGAAATTTTAAGCATTTCAAATCTTTATGCTTTTCTTTTCTTAAATACCTTTTTATAACGTTAATTATTTCTTATACCAAATATATTCTGAGTGCCTATTATGTGTTCTGGATGAAAAACGATCTCTGCTACAAAAATCTTTCAGGATTCTGGAGAAAGCAAGAAGTAAAAGAAACCATCATGTTGTGTTAACTTCTGACTTAGGAAGGACATCTAATTAATAGTGTCCAAAAATATTTCCTGGGGGAAATGAAATACTTGAAGAAAAATTTAGACTTAACCTCATCCACAGATGTGCAAGAGGAATCCTACCATTCCCACAGAAGATGGGATGTGCAAGTTGAGAAAAACAAGGACAAAGGCCTGGACTCATAAAATAGCATGGCAGTTTTATTTTTTTTAGAATTATAATTGTTTATTATCTTGAAGCATAACGTGCTAGGGAGAAAAAGTCAGAGATATGGGTCAAGAAATAGATAGAGTTCATACCATGAAGCCTTTAGGCCTTAGCAACAATTTTGCATCATTCCTGATACTGATGTGTATGAAGAGACATAAAATAGTCATTTATCCTCAATTTCTTATGTGAGTAAATTAACACTGCCTTTAATTTTATAAAGACACCAATAGTTCTACCAGGAAACAAATAAATGTGCTGCACCCAGGATGGAGGATGATCTAATAATGGGTGCATGTCTACTGAGTGCAAGATTTTGCATGCTCTATTCCATTTTCGTTTTTTAACTCATCATTTTATTAAGAGATTTTGAAGAAAAAATAAGTATAGCCAAAATACCAGAAACTATTCATTCCATTTATAAATATTCACCTGTTAAATGAATATTATTGAATGCATGTTTTGTAAAATGGACTGTTCCAGATGCTGGAAGTCTAGTAATCAACAAAACATGCAAAAAAAAACCTGTCCTTATTGGACTCATTTCAATTATGGTAGTGGTGGGAAATAGATAATATATATACATGAGTTATATATATAATATTTTAGATCCTGGTAACAGGATTACTGAAAAACAAAAACAAAAGACAAAACAAAAACAAGGAAGGAGGATAGGAAATGTTTGGTAAGCTTGACATTTTATATAGTATAGTTAGGGTAAGAGTTTTGCTGTTGTTTTGTTAATTCCTGAAATTGGGCAAGGCAGATTATTATTTTCATGAGGGTATAAGTATGAGTTGGAAGTTGAGGTGCAAAGCGTGGCAAAAGGAAAAACGTGAATTAGTACTTACTTGCTCAATGGTTTGGTTTTGAAGAGTGAGGTTAGATACAGGCAAAAGGTGATAGGACACTTGTAGCAGTTTGAAGCTTTTGTGGACTCCACAAAACTCTTGTAGGTGGGAACTTTTGATTAAGTTGCCTCAGTTAAGGGCCTTTGATTAGATTGTGTGACCCAGGGTGGGTCTTAATCCTCTTACTGGAGTCCTTTATAAACAGAGGAATAAAAAACCACAGACAAAGTAAAAAGCCACAGAGACAGAGAGAAGCCTCCAGAATTTGAAGTCAACAAACCTGGGAGAGGGAAAAGCCACGGATGGAGCAGCCCAAAGCTGAAAGCAACTAGGCCTGGGGGACAGGGGAGAAACAAGCAGACGCAGCCACGTGCCTGATCGCCCACAGCTGTAGCTTGGGGAGAAAGGATCTCCCGATGTGGCCTTGATTTGGACACTTTCAAGGCCTCAGAACTGTAAGCTTTTAACCTAATCCCCCTTGTAAAAGCCAAGCCATTTCTGGTATATTACTTTGGCAGCATTTAGCAAACCAAAACAATATTTAAGAGGGACTTTATGAGACCCTGGTCACAGGGATCGTCACTCTGGGTTGGAAGTGGCAAAACAACATAAGGAGTTGGGGTAGAAAGTCTCCCTTTTCCTCCCTCTGCAAAGAAACCAGAATATACCTGGTGTTCCTGGGACCCTGAAGATTGGAATCTTGTCAGTGTGCTTGTTGATACATTCAAAGGATGGCTGGTGTCCTGGGAAGTGGAGGGACTTTGCAGTAGGCAATGAAAACTGGGTTCTGATGAGCTGAGAAGCAAAGTAGGTGTTTCAGGGCAGCTGCCACAGACTGCTTTCTAGACATATGTTGAGGCACCACCCTGGGAACTCTACTACATGATAGCTGAGTATTCTTTGCAGGACTGGAGTTTGGAGGCTAATAATTTGCATTAGTTCAGAAAAAGGAAATATGAGGACTTTGGTGTTGTAAAGTCAGATATTATCATTGAAATCTTTTCAAAGGCAGTGACATACAAGTGAAGGTGCACACTTGCATTTTAGATTGGTATGGAAAGATACCAATTTAAGTGAAACATTTTCAAATTATATTAGTGAAAACTGGTTTCATTCCTTATCCACGAATACCCTAACTCAGAGCATCTAAATGGGTTGAGAGAATAGAAACAAGTAGCATTTCTAAGGGAGATTTTTGGTAAAAAAAAAAAAAAAAATTCTTAGAAGTGATAATAATAGCATTTCTTTTCCCAAAAAGACGTGCCACAACCAACCTGGTGTTTTGGAGAGCTTTCAGCAAGGCTGCTCAGACAGACCTTGAAATGGATCTTTTAGAATCTAATATGCAGAGAGGAATGGTTTATGGTTTGTAAAAGGAAACTTTACAGTGGGCAAGGAGGGATATGTTGAAGTGCTGGCAGAGGACTAAAGGCAGCTACTGTAGTTGGGCATGACTGCACTCCCTTCCAGGAGAGCAGGGTAAAGTGAGGTGATGGGGTTCCAATAGCTCCAGGGAACAAGGGGCCATTGGCAGGGCCTCGTCCAATGCCTGCACACAAGACACTGCTGCCCGTGCAGGAATCACGGTCTAAAGCGATCCAGCAGGTGAGCCTCAGGAGAGCCCACCCAAGGAACTGGGAGACCAAAGGTCAATTTTTATAAAAATAGCATTTTAGCATAAGATAGCATTTTGAAGAAAGCCTGTAAAATTCTAAACTATTTCTTAACCATCATTTAATGCCATTGGCTTGTCATTTATTATTTCTAGTAATAAATATCCCTTCTTAGACAAATTCATGCTAAGTGTTTCCCCTTCCAAGAAAGTTCTTTCGCTGACCATGTCTTTTTTATTACACTGTTGCTTTCATGCCTGGGTTGCTCTCTGAAAATAAGGCAGTACCTTTTTGGGATTTTGTGTTTTATCCTGGCCATTGTATCCAGAGAACACTTTCACTGAAGAGAAAAGTCATGTCTGGGATTGAAATGACAGGGAGTTAAGTACTTTTTTGAAAATCCAAGATTTAAAATGCATGTTCACAGTGTGTTATTTTTTTACAGATGAAAGTTGTTTTTTAAGAAAGATGACATGAAAATTGGGAGGAAAAAGAAGAGATGGAATGATTTAGAGTCTTTTTTCAGTTTTGAAAATTTTAAATTAAAGACTTATAACTCTAATTTATGCACTAAATGACATTGTTTTTAACAAAACTCATATCAACATAGAATAGTGAATATGTGAATTAAAAATCAGTGGAGATTATTTTAAATATATTGTGAGTTTCTTAAAACTGAAAGATTTCATTTATAATATAGGTAAAATTAAATAGTCTCATCTCTAAAATATCTTTATGTGACTCAATGTGTTTGCACATGTATAAACTCTCAAAAAGTTTTACTTACTCATTTTTGGCTCGAAGTCAAATGTGTAGATAAATCACACCCACCCACCCATATGTGAGCTCTGCTTCTGTTTATATCCTTTTATTGTAAGCATGCATATTTCCCATTCTACCCCTTATGTGAGGCAAAGAGTGAATTTACAGTGGATAAACCTGACAATCACTACTTCAGGTGATCAAGGTCAACATCAATAGACACAATTAATGCTTAAATCACTTTTAGGGCAGTAGTAAATGATTTAAACCACAGAAGCTTGGAGTTTCAGCAGAAGAGAAGAGAGGAAATGGGACAAGAAAAACATGCCTCAATATACTAGTCAAATTCGTTTAAATATTTGAAGTTATAAATCCAAGAATCTCAGCAAAAATAAAGCTCTTTACATACAAAAACCCCAGTCCTAGTCACATCATAGTCAAACTGCTGAAAACCAAAGATACTGAGAAAATTTTAGAAAATCTTAGAGGCTAGAACTCCTCACTTCCCCACCCCAGATCACATACAGGGCATAACATGATGGCAGAAATTTCATTAGAAACAATTCAGGTCAGAAAGCCACGGAACAATATCCCTAAAGTGTTGAAACAAACAAACAAAAAAGCTATATTCAGCAAAAATTATCCCTCAAAAATATAGTATTAGATAGTCATTTTTCTATGAACTAAAATGAGTGAATGTGTCACCTGCAGACCTGTTCTAAAAGAAATACTAAAATAATTTTTGGCTGAAGGGAAGTTATAACATTGAAATTTGGATCTTTTAGAAGCAATGAAGAGGAAGTGGTAAATCTTAATGACTCTACAAAACATACAGAAATGCACTGTATTTCTTTAGAATAGCAATATACATTTGGAAAATGAATTGAAAAATGTTATTTTAACAAGTTACCAAAATGGTGAAATAAATAAAAATAAATATAATGAAGCAAATACAAGACCTCCATACTAGTCTATGTAATTTCTCAAGTAGAAACTATGTAAGATCATAATAAATGGAGAGATACTTCATGTCCATGGTTTTAAAGATAATATTGTTAAATTTTTGAAAATCCAGAGAATCAAGGCAATACTAATCAAAATTTCCATAGAGGTTTTTAGAATATTCAAACTCAAATATATATGGTGCAAATACTTTAACAAAAATTCTTAAAATAACAATTCTTGTTATAAAGTGGCAGAGAACTTGGTTTTAATATGACCGAGCATTGGATTGAAAGTTGAATTAGTAAGCAATGAACTCAGATACTTAGCTGAGGAAATATCTGAGCAAAATGTGGAGGTACAGCCTGGTTTCTTCTTGCTGCTCATAGTTAAATGAGAGAGGAAAGGGATAAACTGAGGACTGAAATGTTAAGGGAAAAGAAACCAGCATTCGGTGATTTGGCAAATTCTCAGTCTAAGTTCCCTTGTCCAGAGACTCTGGCCAGAAGCAGTTCTACTAGGAGTTTCCGGGAGGTGAGTTCCCAGGAGGTGAATTCCCAGAGAAGCTCTGCACAGGTGTGGCTGAACAGCTGTTTGCTAAGGAGATTAGATGGATGACTTGTGGATCCAATCACTCATCCCAGAGTAAGTCCAAAGTAGAAATGTAATTATCCAGGAAGGAGCTGTAGAAGATCCTTTTGTCTGATGGGCTGAACTTCCTTGAATTGCACATAAACCTGATAAGGATGGGCGGATTTTGTATGAGGAGAACCATGGCCAGTCTGGATTAAAAGGAACAAAAACAGGGCAAAATCAAGGAAGTATGACTTCAAGGGCAAAACCATGGAATTGGAGAACTTGGTAGAAGAGATGTCCTCATATCAAGAGAGAAGGGCCTGTGCCCCAGCCTTTGGAGGGGGTGGGCCTTCTGCCCTGGCTCTCTGAGAAAGTGTGGCTGCCAAGCCAGTGTTTGGAGAGGGTGGGGGCTGCCACTCCAGCAGGCTCAGAGGAAAAAGCATCAAGCTGCATATGACACTCAGACCTTTGAATCGCATGGTGTTTGCCAAGGTTTCAGTTTGCTTCGAACTGTTACCCGTTTTCCTTCCAGTTTCTCTCTTCTAGAATGCAAATGCCTTTCCTATGCCTGTCCCCAACATTGCATCCTAGAAATAGGTAACTTATTTTCTAGGGTTCACAAGTCCACAGATGGAAAAGAATTTTGCCCCATAGTTGATTTTGGTGAGAATTTGTACTGAAATGGCTTAAAGCTTTTAGGATATTGGGATGGGGTAAATTCATTTTCCACCTAGAAAGAACATGTCTTTTGAGGTTCAGAGTCCTAATGCCCAGTACTCTGGGTGTGAACTTATTTGTAAATAGGCAAAGATACTATTTAACTGAGGCCAACTTGAGTCAGTGTGGGACTATACCCATATTTGCAGAGGAAATTTGGACAGTCAGTGGAAGCCAGAGGAGATAGATATGGCCACATGAAGGAGTATTGCCAGAAAGCCATCACCAGAATACAACAAACTTCAGAGAAAACATGACCTATTGATACTTTGATGTTGGACTTCCAGTCTTCAAAACTGTGAGACAATACATTTCTGTTGTCTAAACTAACCAGCCTGTAGTATTTGTTATAGCTGCCATGGTAAACTAAGACATCTTTGTCTGAGTTGAAAAGAAATTTTACAGTTTCTTATACAGTTAATTATATCTTTTTCCTATGTTACATTAATGTAAATGCTAGATATATATCAAATAGAAATGAAAACATATGTCCAAATATACTTTGTAATAAGACTATTTATTCAAAATACACCCAAACACCTAAATATGCATGAACAGGAAAATAGCTAAACATTTGACTATTGGAATATTATTCAGCAAGAAAAAGGTAAAATCTTCTGGTACATGTTACAACACAGATGATTCTCAAAAACATTACTCTGAGTGAAGTCAGAGGCAAAAGAGGACATACTGTATATTTCATTTCTATAAAGTTCTAGACCACAAGAAACTAGTCAATGGTGCTAAAATTCAGAACAGTGGTTGCTTCTAGATGAGGAGGCACTGGAAAGAGGATCTTTGGGATGTAGGAGTCAAAATGTTCTATATCTTGTTTGGGGTCATGGTTACACAGGTATGTATGCATTTATCAAAACTTCTTGAACTCTACACTTTAAAAAAACTGAGCATTTTATAAGAATTGTACCTCACTAAACAATAAACAAGCATGAGCAATGAATCAAACAGTAGATAAATGTGACTTCATCAAAATCAAAATCTTTTGTGCACTAAATGAAATTATCAAGAAAGTGAAAGGGCAACCTACAGAGTGGGAGAAAATGGTCTCAAACTATATATCAGATAAAAGCATAATATCCAGAATATATAAAGAACTTTTACAGTGCTACAAAACAAACAAAGAAGCAAACAACCCAATTTAAAAATGGGTAAGGGACTTGAATAGACAGAGATTTCTCCAAAGAACATAGGCAAATGGCCAAGAAGCACATGAAAAGATACTCAATATCATTAGCCATTAGAGAAATGCAAATCAGAACCACAATGAGATGCCATTTCACATTCACGAGGATGACTGTTACGGAGAAAATGGAAAATACCTATTGGAGTGGATGTGGAGAAATTTGGAATTTTGCGTTGTTGGTTGGAATGTGAAATGCTGTGGCCATTGTGGAAAGCAATTTGGCAGTCCTTCAAGAAGTTTAACAGTGAATTACTATAAGACCCCGCAATTCCAGTTCTAGGTAGTACCTAGATAAGGTGAAAATGGCCGCAAACAGATATTTGTACACTAATTATTACAGCAGCATTATTCACACCAGCTGAAAGCTAGAACAGCTCAGGTGTCCCTAGACGAATGAATGCATAAACAAAATGAGATGCACACAAAATGGAATATTATTCAGCCATAAGAAAAAATGAAGTCATGAGAAATGCTGCAAGAACTTTGAAAACGCTATGCTCAGTGAAACAAGCAAGACACATAGGAGAAATAATTTATGCTATTGCTTATGAGATAATTAGAAATAGCAAATTTGCAGAGACAGAAAGCAGATTGGAGGTTACCAGTGGATGGGGCCAGGGGAAGAGGGGAGTGTTTCTTTGGAAAAATAAAAAATATATTTAAAAAACTAAAAACTAAAATAGCAGATAAAAATGCATCCTTGTTACTCTATAATAATTCAGGAATAAAGAAATAAATCTTTAAGCTGTAAGGCAGGAAAAACCAGACCAGCACTAGGGTTTTTCTGTCTTTTCTTGAAACTCAGGCACACATAAATAAGATTAGTGAAAACCTTGGGCTGTGACACATTGATCCATGTGTAGCTGCTAATTAATTGTCTCAGTAATAAAATTAGCAGGCCCCTCAGCCCAGAACAGTTAACACTGAGAATAGCCTGTGTGGACCCAGGTAGTTGCAGGTATCTTGCCTCCACCCCACCCAACTGAATCATGCTCTGGAATCTTGAATTGGTCATTTTCTTGCCATTTTTTAATCCTCTTATAATTTTGTTACATATACAGATATTTAAGATGGATTGTTTTGCTTTAGTAAATATATTGACTGATTAGTGTATCAAAAAACAGATAACTTGACATCAAATTGGAAATAAAATTATAAATATATTTCTTGATCCACTTGAGAGTGAGTTGTAGACCTTGTAATCCATCATCCCCAAACACTTGAGTGTGGATTTCCTACAAAAAAGAACATTTTCTCCAAAACCACAATACAACCACCAAAATATGGAAATTAACATTGATAGCATACTATAATCCGATCCTCAAATCCCATTCATATTTTGCCATTTGTTCTAATAATGTAATTTATATTTTAAAAATCTGGTTAGGAATCACATTTTGCATTTCCTTGTCTTTTCTCTTCATGTCTCCTCCAGTCTGACAGTCCCTGTTTTTCAGCCTCAGATTATGCATATTTGGCATCAATATTACTGAAGAGATGCTATATATTTATAGAGGAATTATTATAAATATAATCATACCAATAAGCCTCCTAAAAATAAATAAAATATACAGGATATCTAGTAACTTGATATTGGAGGCATAGAAATATACTTATGAGTTATTTTAATTTATATAAGGATACACACTTTATATACTGATATAAAAATCTATCTAGGAGAACTTACGATAAATAGATTGATAAATGGATTTTCATTTTATTAGTGACTATACAATTGGATTATATTATTCAGGACAGACCTGAAAGAAGTTTTTATTAGATATTAATATTTCAAACTTGCTTCATCATTTCACTTATTGTAAAGACACTTTAGCATTAAAAATTGTCTTTTTATATCATCCTTAAATCATTTTGAGTGCATAAAATCTTTCCTTTGCTGTTCTTTTATCCTAATGTTATATTTCCATGATATAAAAAATAAAATATATTGTTTTTATGCACATAGGTGCCTTTGCTTCCTTCCTCCATAATAATTAAGCATCTGTATATAGTTCTTACTATTAGAATTTGTGTTGTTATAAATAGTAAATAAGAAGTCATAAGGTAATATTTTTCAAAATATTTTAATTTCCCATATGTGGGATTTAGGATTAGATAATATTGAAATGGAGAATATGGGAGGAAGGGCAATCGATTTGTACAGTAGTATATATTACTAAAATATATCTTAAAAGAAACTTCAGCAAATATTGTAGAAAATACATGAATTTAATGTCTATTCTGCCTTTTTTTTTCATGAAATTGAGAGGCTTATATTTTAGGTAAACAATATAATAGTCGAGGAAATAGGCAATGATCTCTTTTCTTTTAGAGAATGGCCTGTTTCCTTGAAGCAGAATCTAACTGTGATGACATTAATTAATTTACTCTCTTGACTGTAGCTTTAGTGACTGATACCACTACCAGGTCAATTACATGGTGAAAAGGAGAAAACGAATGGACTTGGCCACAGGAAGACCAGAATTCCAATCCTGACTCTACTTTTTTATAACCGTGCTGCATAAGCTCTGGCAGGCCTCCTGACATCTCCAAACTTCATCATGCAATGAATACGATGCTCTGTGCACCTCCTCCGACTGCTTTGAGGAGCACATTGCTCAGAGTAACGTGCTGACTCGCACGAAGGTGGGCTTACGGGGATGAGTCACCTCTTCATTACACACGATTGTCTGCATGCATTTGGCAATGAATGTGTCGGGGGTCTGGTGCGGCCTTCTGCTTTGGGGAGAGAGTGAGAGCTGCTGTAGGATTTGACTTAGAATGAAGAAAGAATCTGCAATAGGGATACTTTGAATTCTAGCTTTGATAAGGTCCAGAGCCTCTAATTCCCTTGACTATACATTTAATTATGCATTTGAGATTCTGTATTCAGAGATCATAAATTGCATGAAAATGTAACAAAATAGATACATTATAATGAGTTTTTTTTAGTTTTATAAACAAAATGAAATTTTCAGAAAGCAGCATTTAATTCATCCAGAATGACATATTTTTGAGGTTTGGCAGTAAATCAAAGAGTGTATGTGAGCTATGCACTTATTTATTTCCAATAAAGCTATGTGATAGGTTTACAGCCCAAAAGGCTATGACATATGTTTAATTATAAGTATTGCAAATGCCTATGTACAGAAGTATTTTTGAAATGCAGATCTTATATTGAGGAACACATTTTCCTGCACAAAAAAGCAATATAAAATTTCCCTTCAGTTGAAATACCTCCATTTTAAAAAGCTATAATTTGTTCGGAGAATATACAATATTGTGTTCTTTAGGAAATGATAAATTTTTGTATTTGTAAAACTTTTTAAGTGCTCTTGAATTTTCACTTTGAAAAAACTAGTTTTTCAATCTATATGCTGTGTCTGCTGCTTTCAAAGCTATCTATTTTGCATGGAAATGATGACTTTTGTGATGTACGAAGACTTGTAAAACTGTCATTCCCTCTGCAAAAACATAAGGATCAGGAAATGTGATGTAAAATATGCACACTTGGGAAGATTAACAATCTGGTGTGCTCTGTGTAGAAAAAGTTAACCAGTCTATAATTTTAACTATAAAATACAGTTCTGCTTTGCCATTCACAAATAATGCTAGAGAGAGAATAATTGAATTATTTATAAATTTCATAATGTGCTGCTTTGCTGACTAATTTAATAAACATTGGCAAGCCCAATCCTGGTGTTAGAAATAGCATAGTTTATATAGGCAAAAAAAAGGATTTTAAGCTATTTTATTAGCAAGGCTTGTTTTTAAAAAATCTTCCCACTGTTACTTCTTCCTATGTTGCCTCAAATAGTTAAATTCTTATTAGAACATAGAAGGAAGATTTCACGTATGTCTGGATTGATATAAGTATTACTACGATGCAAACCCAACAATTTCCTTGCCATCCATTCTTCAGAGTCACCTGAGGAAATATATTTTACCATTAGGTATCATTTAAGCTGCAAGCATTTTTTTTCAACAGCTAAGAAGCCATTTTTCCATGATTTAACTCCATAATTTTAGAGATTTGTGAGGATTAACAATCCTAAATCATAAAATACAGTGTTTTACTGTAGATATTTTGATAAGCTTTACTCTAAAGACACTGCCTCTTTAGGAAAAACTGAGAAAAAATATGCCACCCAAGTATTAGGTATCCTTAAAGAAATATGCAAATGTGGAGGATTAGGATGGGGGCTAAAATTTTAACTTTCCCCTTCAACTTGGTTCACATTGGGTGCAGATGGCTATGGATAAAATCTAAAGATACAGAGAAATTGAGAGCATGAAATGTAGGTTACTGAAGTACCTCAAGCAGAAAGTGTGCCTCTTGCTTGAATATCCCTGTTGTCAGAATTCAGAGGAGATGGTTAACAAATTTGTAGAAGAGAAAACTATTAGCAACATTCTATAGGGAAAAAAATGAATTTCAACTCAAAATTCATATTTTTCAATTTAGTGGACTTTTTTGTTATTTTTTCTTTTTTTATTTATTCATCTGTTTTTGTTTATTAATAGACTTTTGTATCAACTACATTACATTTTTTTAAAAAATCTTATACCTGGCTCTGATCCAAGATGTGTAATTTGTCTATATAGCTATATATTTTCTGTATTTTTAAAAACCAAATCTTTTATATTATAGATTTATTAAGGATTTCAAAAATCATATTATAAAAGTTTAATATTCATAAATTTAGTATTTCTATTTATAGTGAAACAGAAAGTTTACTCAAAGTTGAATTCATCAGGCAGGAGACTCCAAAAATGAGTCTAATAAATCTTATGTATAAGGTTAAGAAAATGGCTTAGCACACCACCTTGGAATTATGGGATTTTTCTTCTGTTCTTTCAAATATAGTAAAGTCCCCCATCCCCCAAGGTTTTGCTGGAATTCGTTCTGTAGGTCTTTGGTGGGAAGTTTTCTTGGAGGTCAGACATTACATGGCCCCATGCAAACTGCAGCATTGATCAAAGGCGGCAGGACCATCCTCTGAAAACCAAAGAAGCAATTAGTTTTCCAGCTGAATCTGGGGTATATATAAATAACAGAAGTGAATCAGAATGCAAGGTCCTCGAGATGGAGATCGGGCATTACCATCCGATCTCTAGCCCAGGGCTTTTTCACTGCAAGGGCATCGCCTTGGCGGCCTGAGACTCTGCCCCAGAGCCGCAAGGGCAAGTGCTTCCTTGGGGATGAAGTAGCAAAGGGTCTGCCTGGTTCTTCAGCTCTCTCGTGCACGTGTCTCGTGCAACCGAGACACGGTTGCCCATGTCTTCAGCTCCTGCACGATGCTCCGTTGCAGAGACGGGCTGAGGCAGCTAAGCCGAGGCAGTGATGCAAAGGGACCAGGGAGCAGGTGCGACCACTGGAAACCAAGTGCTTCCCGAAAGCTCTGCGTGGCCCCCTGCCGACTGCGGGCAGCAGAAGCCAGAGCAGCTTGTCCATCTTAGCTGTCGGATGCGTCCTCACTATTCCAGGACCCGTCAGTATTTTTGCATTTCTTTAATCTGTGTTACCTCCATCCTCACTGTATCAAGATGGTTTTTCACTTCCAGATCAGAAGGCAAAACAAACAAACAAAAACAATTTCGTTCACAAGATTTTCGGAAGCCCTTCTGGTGACTTCCATTTACTTCCTAGCGGACAGGACTGCCATATCATCCCTCCTAGGTGCAAGGCTTTGTTTTATGCCAAAGTGGGGGCAGCCTCTGGGAGGCAGCCAGCAGTGTCGGCCACAAACGTAGAGTCTGCCTGGCCCTCTGTAGTCATTAACGGCATTTCCATAATATGCTATTAACTTGCAGCTAACACTACCCCTAGCCCACTCTGGACTGAGGAAATAGTGTCCATTTATTATCACATTCACCTTGCAGACAGAGATGTCTTCTATAATTATCATAAAATACAATCCTATAACATTACAAAAAAAAAACCACCTCAACATTAACTGGTAATTTTACATTCAGTAAGATAAAAGTGGTAAAAATTAGTTTTCTATACCAGACAATATTATTTTAAAAAATATAATAAAATTGACTAGAATAACTCTAAGGGCACAAGGAGTCCATTATTAAACAGATCTAAAAATTTAAGGCATTTAGAGGCTTAATAATTCCCTGAGGTTTAAAAGATTGCAATTTTCTGATCACCCTATTTTTCTTTCTTTATCGGTAGAGTATGATTCACTGTTGACTCAGTGTCTGAAAGTATTAAGACATGTTTTCACATTCAATGCAACTATGACAGCTGTCTGGCAATCATGGAAATAATGATGCAGAAGATTTTCAAAAATGGCTTGAGTACCACCTGGTGTCATTTGTCATCTAGATAATTCATTCCTGCTAAAATGTTCATGAAAATTATATGGATCAATTTTATTTTGATTGGAGTCATATATGGAGAAATGCCATACCTAGAAAAATGATATAAATTTATTGAAAGTATGTCAGAGAATATGTACTAATTAATGACACTATCACAGAAAAAAATCAATAGTTTAAGAAAACTACCAGTTATACAAACTGATGACCATACTCAAATATGTTAATCTCTAAAAAGCAGATTTGATAGAAATTTAGTATTTTGTGTTACTAGTTTGACTTTGAATATATTCAACATAATTTACTTATATGTTATATTTAGTAATGATTTAGATATTTAATATTTCCAAGAGTTTGTATGTTAGCATCAAATTTAAAATCAATTTCCACATTTTCTTACTCGGATCATTATTCAATGAACGCTGCTTTTAGTTTGCCTAATCTCTTTCTTGGCCAAGTATCATGCCATGGAGGCACTTTGTTGCTGAATTGCCATATAGTTTACTGGAAGAAACATATAAAAGTGGCATTTAATTGGCAATAAGTTTATCTAACCATGCATCAGTCTGGACACACAATTGCCAGGTCCTATCTTGGAAATTGTTCTTGTGGAAAATGAAACTATGCATAGCTCCTGGTTTCAGAAATATTTTTCATCTAATGGCCAAGCCATGGTTAAAACCAAGGATTTGGCTCTTTGTGTTTCTTTTTTCTAGTTCTCTCAAAATGTTCAGTTTTCACACAAAACTGACCACATCTGAGAATGAAAGCATTGTATAGATCCAGGTTATTTACAGTCTGAATCAGGGGTGTAACCTTGACGTTTGGGTCCCTCCGAGATTCTGAGGACAGATTTTGTGGTTTCTGTAGACTTACTGAAAAGTATGACACATTTTCTGCACTTTCATCTTTTGGGGCAAAGTTACTATATTTTTATCAAATACTTTAAGGACTCTTACCCCTGCGGACCACTGCTCTTGCAAACACCCTGTCAGAAGGTGGCAGGCCCAAGACTCTAAAGCAGATCTTGTGAGTTCTTGCATGGGGCACTGTCTGTCAGCCTCATCTCATGTGATGGAGGTGATTGTTCCCTGAGATGTATTGAATACCTGTATTTCTTAGAAGAGGTTACAAGTTTGGGTCATATATGCTGAAAGACAAAAAAAAAATTTCTGTGTGAGAGTAAAAATAAACAGCGAAGCATAGATCTGGGGGGGCGGGCGGGGAGAGTTGGAGAAAGGAACAGGTGAATGCTGGGGATTTCCAGGTCTGTGGTTAAATTACAGTGGTGGGAATGTTCTTTTGGCAAATATGGCAGGAGAGGGCTACTGGGGAAGGGCGGCATGTATGGGGGGATATGGGGGATAGGGCGCTGTGGGTCGGGCTTCTATGGAATATGTAAATGTTCATCTTGTCATAGGGTATCATCTCAGTGGGTGGAGACCCACACAATAAACAAGAAAAGATTAAAGTCCCATCCTGGGGAGTCCTGCTATGTTCTCAGTTAGAGGGAAAAGAATCCCTCGAGAACATAGGCAGTGCCTAATGAAAGAAAACAGACCAATATGTCAAGCCCTCAATATTATTGCAAGTAACTGTGACTCTTCTTCAAAAATTGAAAGTGGTTACCATAGGTTCCGAGGGGAGAGGGAGGGAAGAATAGAGTGGATAGAACACAGGGCACTTTTGGGGTATTGTTGTCGTTCTGCATGACCTTGCAATAATGAATACAGACTATTTTAATTTTCATTAAAACCTATAAAAGAGTATGGTACAAATGTAAACTATAATGTAAACCATTGACCATAGTTAGTAGCAATGCTTCAATATCTGTACAGCAATTGTAACAAATGTACCTCCTGCATGTAAAATGTTACTAATAGAGGAGAGTAGAAAGGGGGGAAGGTGTGGGTATATGGGAATCCCCTGTTTTCTATGTGACTTTTCTGTACCCTAAAGCTTCTTTGAAGATAAAATGGAAAAAATAAGACACTGGGGGAATAGATGGAAGAAATTGCTATTATACATACTAGACAAAAGATCCTACAGAGATAAAAGACACAATGTCTAAAATATTTTTATACTTCAATTAAAAATTTTTTTTGTGTTTTGTTTTTTTAAACTATTATTATTTCATTTTCTTATTAATTTTGTTTGGTTATTTTGTTGGCTTCATTTTTAGAGAAGTTTTGGATCACAGAAGGGTCACAACTGAGGCAGGGGAGGTCACTGGTTCAGGGTGTCAGTGATGCAGACATGTGTGGGGAGGGGTGACCTGGGGCATGCCTCTAAGGCATATGAATATGTTCAGGTATTCAGGGGCTTGTCTCAGGGCGTGGAGACCCAACAATAACCGAAAGAATATTGAATTCCATCCTGGGTAGTCCTGCTATATTCTTTGATAGAATGCCAAGAATCCCCTGAGTACAAGGGCATTGCCTAGTGAAGGAAGACAGACCATTATGCCCGGCCTTTGATATTGATGATTGTGATTGTACTTATGAACCTTTTCTTGTGAAATTGAAACTTAGCCTAGTATTATATATTGCCTAAGAGTTACCTCCTGAAAGCCCCCTTGTTGCTCAAATGTGGCCTCTTTCTAAGCCAAACTCAGCATATAAATGTACTACCTTCCCCCCAGCATGGGATACGACTCCTGGGAATAAGCCTCCCTGGCACCAAGGGTTTATTACCAAGCACCAACCAGCAATAAATCTGGAAAAAGACCTTGACCAAAAGGGGGAAATACTAAATATGAGTTTTTATGGCTAAGAGATTTCAAAGTGAGTTGGGAGGTCATTCCTGAGGTTATGCTTATGCATGTCTCAGCAGGATGTCATTGACTGCCACAGTAAACAGTGCCTCAAAAAAGCAGGGCTCCTGAGGGCTCTGGAGACATCTAGACCCTATAAGCAGGGCACACAATCTCAGGAATTTGGCACCTTGTCAGTGGACCTTATTTTAGAATTTATGCTTTCTAGTGAAATAGAGTTAGACTCATTTATAATTTCCCTACACATGACTTTTCTGTCCCTTTTATTTCAACCTATAATTAGCACTATACTTGTTAAATATCCCAGAGACTTAAATCTTTGGTCTGTTCATATGCTGGTTGAGCCCTGAATCTCAGCAGAGTTGTAGCACCTACTCTCCAGTTTACTGGACTCACCCAGGACAACTAACAAGGAGATGATGATGGACAATGCCCTTCCCAAGGAACAGAGAATGTCTGTAACTGCAAGCAAGATTGTTATATCCATCTGCTCCATGGGATCTAAGACACCTCTCATTTACAGAGTGGGAATCGCTATTACAAAATTCTCAAGGTTGAGGAATGAATAGTGACTAAAGTAGAGTTATTATTATTCTATTATAGACTTATTATTCTAGCAATGGAAGAACTTTTATCATTGTTATAAAGGCAGTGGCCACTAGAGGTTCGGAGAAGAGAGGAAAGAATAGGTGTAATATGGGGGCAATTTTGGGACATTGGGATTGTCCTGCATGACATTGCAATGACAGATACAGACCATTATATATTTTGTAATAACCTACAAAATTGTGTGGGAAAGAGTGTAAACTATAGTCCATTGTTGGTCTGTATATGTGTTCATCAATTGTAAAAAATATTCCACATTAATGAGGGATGTTGTTGATGTGGGAAAGTGTGGGAAGGGAAGGGACTGGGGTATATGGGAATCCTGTATATTTTTATGTAATATTGATGTAATCTAAAGCTTCTTTAAGAAGAAAAATTAAAAATTAAAAAAATTAAAAATAAAAAGAAAATATGAAACATGGGAAAATCATATATTGGGTGTTTGTTTGAGAATACATCTTGTATATAAACAGTGTTAGGCAAAGTTTTGGTATTCTCTTTTGTAAACTTTTGCTGTGTTTTAATGGTTCTCACAGCTTATCCCCAGGCACCCATAGTCCACATGCTGCCCAAGTCTCCCAGTTACAGGTAGGTGATTTTCCAAGTTAACAAGTGAGAACCCTTGCCACATTAGCATCCCCAAATGTAGTTTGAAAATAATCAAGAAATCTAAAGGCTATCTATGCACAGAAGTAGCCCCAGAAGGCTCGCCCTCCTCCTACTTTCAGTCCAGAACATGAGTACAAATTAAATTTCATTACAAGAGCTCTGCACCTTGATATTAGAAACTAGTTCACCCCCATTTCTATAAGCCCTTCCAAACTTTTTACACTGCTTGAATGCAGTAGACATTTCTTTTTTAAGGCAAATAGAGAAAATAGGTCCTAGATATACACATAAATTTAAATCTACTCAGTGGTAATATAAATCACTTGTTATTTTACATTTTAATACACAAACCATCTCTTAAAGCTAGTTGTTTCCTAAATAATTGTTGACTCTCTTTGAGTTATATATCCTGAAAGTAAATGCCTTTTCTGAGATGTTCTTCCCAGTGCCTGCCTGAGAAGCACTGTCCACGCCTGTCTAGTCGTTTTCTTTGCCTCCGTTCTTCTTCCCGGGATTCCAATTACTCATACAATATTTACCACTATTTTTGTCATTTAAATATGCGGTGGACATGACTATGCAAATGAGCTATATTCATATGCAGCGCACATATGCCTTTTAAAGCGCGCTGCATACTGCTTTCTGGAGGGAAATTAAATCTGTTCATTTGCTTTCACTTTCTTGATGTGTGCAGGAAAAAATGCATTGAAAATAAACTTCTATAAAGCATAATTTTTTAAAGTGTTAGGGGGAATGATGCATTGTGTATTTCTACTGTTTTATATTATGCAATAGCAACATTTTAGTTCAGCACTTTTTATAAAAACAAAATTGAAAGAGGTTTTTAACCCAAATTTAATAATGCAGGTAGAAGGATATAGGGCGTTAACATATTGGTAGTCAATCCATCTTTTTTTTTCCAGGTTCTCTAAATTACCTAATGGTAGCATCTTCTCCTCTCCCCTCTCCCCTGCCCTATTTCTCCATTTATCATTTGATACAGTTATTCCATAACAATATCTTCTTAGAGCCTCATCACGATCCCAGTAGGCAGGCAGGACACTGGGTAGGGTCTCCAGGATGGTCCCCAGGGTTCCTGCCTCTGGTGCCAGGACCTTGTATAACTCACTCCTCGTGGATGTGGATGTGGGTGGCGCATCTGACATGCTTCGAAGTGAGAGTGTCAATTGCCTAAGTAAGTTCGTTTGTTGGGCAAGAGTCCGTCTTGCTGGCAGTCGAGCTCTCTTCACTGCTGGCGTTGAAGAGGAAGCCACCCACAACCTTACAGCCGTAGGAATGATTTCTGCCACCCACTTGAGGGGGCTGGGAAGTGGCTGCTGCCCAGTCGCACCTCCCACCAAATCGCAGTGCCAGGGGTCAGCTGGACACCGCCTCCTGGGAACCCAGTTCAGCCACGCCCAGACTCCGGACCCACAGACCTGGGAGGCGGTAAGTGGGCGCTGTTTTAAGCTGCTGGGTTTGCAGGGATTGGCTACACAGCAGTAGAACATGGATGCATTTTCTTATCCCCATTTTCAGTAGATGGAGCCATCACTGAACAGCTGGGTGACAGAATCAAGAAAAAGATGAGTAAGTTGAAAGGAACAAAATGAAAAGCTCCATCTAACTCCCAGGCTAGCCTGTTTACACTGTGTCACAGTCATCTTTTCCCTTTAAATGCAGTGGCTGCAGAGTGACAGAGGAAGCTGCTGTGCCAGGCAGTACATTCCCTATTTCACTGTGATGGGTGCCAAACATACTATTGGTGCAGTGACATAGACTTAGAGGTACTGAGGAGAATTTATAGGCCCTCGAGTCCTACCTGCAGGACAAGGCATGAGAGATGCAAGCCCCAAGGAGTCCCTGGAGGCACCTCAGTGCTGCCCTTGGTTCCATGAGTCTGTGATTGCTCCTCTCCCTCTCCTGGGCCTCACCCCCTCCACCTCCATCCTCACTGCTGCCCACAACCCCAAAGAGAACTAGAGGCCACTGGCTTTGTCACAAATGCTTAATGATGATATCATTTCACAAGTATTCTTACGGTAAGAATATATATAAAACACAGTAACCCATGCATACATTAATAAATTTGAAAAATCAGTGCTTTGTATTTAACTTCCCATGAAGGGTAGGGCATATAATTATATGACAATATGCTGCAATTTTGAGATAAGATATCTCATTGTGAATCAGTGTTTCACGGGGAGTAAACTAGAAAAGAGTTAACCTGCAGAGAATATAATCTGGCATTTATTTTTCAACTAAAAAATTATAATGCCACAATCGGGTGCCCTAATACTGATATATATACTTTGTTTTCATATGTGATGTATTTGAGAAAGCAAGAAAAAATAGTAGGATTATTTTTTTTCCTCACCTTAAATGTCATTTTCCCTTCCAGTGTTGAACTACTGCTATTCAAGTTCTTTGTTAAGTTTCTTTGTTTTCTCTCCTGGGTGAGGCAGTAGAATTGGGATGGGGTGGGGGGAAATCCTTCAACTCTCGATTGCATATAGGTCAGCCAGGAACTCTGGAGAAAAAGGCATTTTAAAAGCAACAACTCTTGTAATTCAAGATATTTTACAGCCTATTACATAATTATGTCTTCAAATATTTATAAAGACCAGAAATCACTGCTAAGAACCAGCGGCAGGGATGATTTATGGCTGTGCCTTAACTTCATTGCCAAGGCCCGAACACAGTCCCTTGCTGTACATCGCTGGTGCCCGGTATCAATCACAAAAACAACTATCAGTGGAGCTGAGGAAAAGGATGGAAAAGAAGCAAAGAAAACAAACGAAAGAGAAAAGGTTATCCCACTCCCTTCTTCCCTGCCAGGATCATAAATTCTTTCAACGTCATTGTACTTCCTAGATAATGACTGATGCAGTAGGAAATTCACCTGTTTGTATCTTTGCTTCCTCTTTAGGGAAGGCTATTGTTCATTCCCGCAAAACTTTACATCTTGTTGTTTTTCCTGCTCTCCTAATAATCTACCCAGGACTCTGTGCTGCAAAATAACTATAAGCAAAACATATGGTGCAGAAAACTAATTACTGTATCAATATTTCACTTTGTTGTCAATGCTGGAATCTTGGTGGCAACTCTACAATTGTAGCTTAGTAGCAATGCCAGCATGTTAAATACTGTCCATTGTGATATTCCTACTATACCCAGCTTCAATTTATTGGAGTGTCTTATGGAGTTACATTTTATTCTGTATTTATGAAATATTATAACCTCTAAAGAGATGCTGACTGACCTCTTAAACAGCCTTCATTATGATCAAGCCTAATTAGGAACCATATGCTCCCATAGCTTGCTCACCATGGATAAACAACTTAATATAAAACCTGCTCAAAACCTAAGCTCTAAAAGGAAACGATTACTTAACAATATGAGAATATTCCCATGGCTCAAACAAAGCTGTTAGCAGGATTATACAGACAGTTGGGGTTTGGGTGGAGATGAATTCTGGATGATGATGATGATGACTACGATGACTGCTAACATGTACTGAGGACTCGCTATATATTGGGTGATGGTTTAAAGATATTAACAAAGATTATCCTGTTAAATACTTAAAACAATCTACCAGACAGATACTATCATAAGCACCTATTAAACAGGTGAGGACACTAAGGAGGTTTGAATACCTTGCCCTAAATCAATCAACTACTGAATGGCAAAGATGGAATTTGAATAAAGTTATTCTGAAATGAGAAGCTGTGCCATTAAGCAATGCTGTACTGCCTGGGTCCAAGTACTGGGATAATACTTTCCAGCAATATGCCACTTTAAGAAAACTTATAGGTCATAATTGACAAAAGTTTGAGGAAATAATGAAAAGGCACACGCATTTTGATCCAGATATTCCTTTTGTGGACATTTTTTTCAACTGTCAGATACATGGATGTGTACATAAGTTATTCTGACTTAATCATAGTTAAAGGCCATAAACAATTTAAAATTTTATCAACAGGGACAGGTAATTAATTATAAATCAGGATAATGATATAAAACAGAGCCATTAAGAAGAATAAGGCAAATTGATCAATTCAGATATGGTGAGATTACTACACTATGTTGATAAAGTAAAAATTCAAAATGCAGAACAATGATTAAATTGTGAGCTAACGGTAGATGATGATGAAGACATACAGATAGAGAGATAGCAAGCAATTCTAGAAGAATAAGATCTTATGATAGGAATTTGAGGTCTTGGAGACCAGGATGGTAAAGAGTTAATTTGATATTTTATATATGAAAAATTCTTATACATGAAAAATCAATGACAATGAAAAGAAAGTACACTATATAAAATGTAAATTTGCATAGAGGACAGCAGAGCAGGTACCAGGTCCAGCCTTAGTGAATTACTTGCTGAAGGGTGGGCTCTTCCTCTTCAATGAAACTGCAATGCAGAGGTGGTATCACAGGGGAGCTGATGGTGTCACATCCAAAGGGAGGTGAGTGGGGGCAGAGCTGACGGTTACAGGAAAGCAGGTTAGCAAGCTAGCGGAGCAGAGTTCCATCACTCAACTAGTTTTTGATGGAACAATATAGTCTTCACTATTTTTTGCTGTAACTCTTATAGCTATATTATAGCTGATTCCGCCTTTCTTTTACTCTGAAAGACTGAAACAATTTATAGTTGTGTGAAGTACAGAAAAATAAAGGAAAATGTCTAACACAGGACACAATTGGATGGGGGCAGGGATGGGATTAAACTACAGGTTTCCTGACATTGAATTAAGTATTTTTCACATGACATATGGGAGAAGGGATTTTTCAATTCTCTGAAAGGACAAGGAGAGAATGGAGAGGGAGATGGTAGCAGAGAACATGCTGCAAACAAGTCTGTGTGCCAAACCTGATGCCATGGTCCATGTTCCCTGTGGAATTGTCTGGACATAAAACCGCTTTCAATAGAAAACACAACCCTGGCCAAAGGTGCCCCAGGCAGTTACTTGGCACTCGGTGTACTTTGATGGTGCGTGAATAACCAGTGCTAATGCCTTTCCAGCTGCTCAGAAGCCACCACCTCGATGACAGGTCTCAGCGCTTACTGTCAGAACAAGCTGAGTAGCCTTTCTCCAGCCTTTGCTCTGTGCAGCTCCAGTTGAAGGGGAGCTTCCAGAGAGATGGCTGTGAGCTTTGACTTTTATAAGGAGGTTTCTAATCTGGTATTTTAGTTTGCTAGGCTGCTGAAAGCAGCGACCATGAGATGGGTTGGCTTTTAACAATGGGAGTTCATTTGCTTACAGTTTGAAGCCATGAGAATGTCCAAATCAAGGCATCATCAAGGTGATGCTTTCTTCCCAAAGACTGGCTGCAAGTGATCCTTGGGTCCTCTGCCACATGGCAAGACACACAGTGGCATCAGCTGGTCTCTCCCTTCTCTTCAGAGTTGCCTTGCTTTCAGCTTCTTGCTTCCGTGGCTTTCTTTCTCTTTGAATGACCTTCTCTTATAAAGGACACAATAAGTGGATTAAGACCCACTCTGGGCCATGATTTAACTGAAATAACCTACAAGATCCTACTGAAAATGGGTCCATACGCACAGGAATGGATTAACTTTAAGAACATACATACTGCTTCAAGCCATCCCACCTGGATTGACAAGTTTCCTTTTGTAAATTATATGAGATACTTACTGGGCCTTAATGCATGGGAAAGGCAGAATCTGACTAAATTTGCACCATAAGGACAATAGATTTTGCTTTCTCTCCTCTACTTGTCTCTAGCACTGAAGGGGTCACTGACTATATGCACAATAAAATATGTTCACATCTCTGACACACACGCACATGCATGCCATCCTTTGGAAGTTTTAGGAGGAAAGGAGAGAAATGAAAACCAAGAACCCTGGTGATGTTGAATCTGTTAATATAACTTCCAAAAAAGTATGACCTACCTAACTGTGGATCATCCTTTGGCCAAAAACATCTCTCCTGACACTGTTCAGCTTTTATCATTTTGCTCTTTTATTGACAGCATTCGAAATATTTTGGGCATATTATATGATACAATTCTAGATGCTTATTTATTTTAAAAAATATAAATATGCATATGTAGCAGTTTGATATCTATGAATTCCAAAAAATAGATATTGGACTATGTTTGTGAACTGGTCTGTTCCTCTGGGCATATTAGATTGTATTAAATTCAGAGGTTTCACTTTTGCTTGATTAAATTATGATTTAAGTTTTGATTGGGCCACATCAGTAGGGCATGGAATCCCCTCTCCCTTGGTGGGCAGGGACTCATAGAGAAAAGGCATGGCAGAGGACAGAGATGGGAGTTTTAATGCTGGTGCCCAGGGAAGTAAATACACAGAGAAGCAGATACTCGATGAATGAGAGGAAGCTCAATTAGATACGGCAGAGGCCCCGGGAAGAGAGAAGAGCCATTCACTTGGTAGTTTACAGCTGGCCTTGCAGAGAGAGCAGAGCAGCTGACCCTGGAGAGAAATGTGCCCCAGGAGAGAGACAAGACTTAACCTAGCCTACAGCTGATACAGGAAGAAGCTGGGGTCACGGAGCTTTAAGAGGAAGAGGAAGCCTGAACCCTGGCAGATGTCGGCAGCCATCTTGCTACAACACGTGGCAACAGACTTTGGTGAGGGAAGTAACTTACACTTTATGGCCTGATAACTATAAGCTTCTACCCCAAATAAATATCAAAATTTATAAAAGCTTACAGATTTCTGGAGTTTTGCATCAGCACCCCTTTGGCTGACTATACAGCATATATGGGCATTTATACATGTATATGCACATATATGCATATTTACATGCATGCATATATCTGCATACTCTTATGCATATGAATAAAATAGAGAATGGGATGTGATATAGATATATATTTACAGTCTCTCCTTTGGAGGGGTTAATGGATATCTGAATAAGTAATTATATATAATTTACTTATTATAAAATAAAGCAGTATGGGCTGTGTTCTGCATGCACAATATATGAAACTAAACATGCACTTGACAGTGCTTCTGATGACTGGATAGGATTTTTTTAATGTATTACAGATAAGGATATATGGGGTCTGGAGTCAGAAAGCATTTTTTCTTTTCACTTACTGCCATTTTTTAACATCACAGAGAAGGTACTAAACCTCTCTAACACTACTAAATCTGGAATAACATCACCTATATTCTCAAATTTTGCGGTCACATACATCACACACACGGCTACTCGTATACTGATAAGCCAATCAATAAATGGTATTTACTTTTGTTTTTATTTTTCCGCTCTCTCCCTCCTTCCTAATGCCCAGAAGAGAGAATAGGTGTAGGGATTCATTTAGTAGATTGGGTGCTAGGCAATGGCGTGGCAGACTTGAACAGGTTGTTCTAATGTGTTATCAAGGATGACGCTGGAATATAAATATTAAAAGGAATCTAGGAAAGGAAGAATAAAAAAAAATGCTGATTTAAAAATGTAGCCTTAGTCCAGCACTAGGTACAGAAGGGAAAAATAAGATTAAGTAAATTTAAAAGTAAGTTGTTTTATTGATTTTTTACCCATATTGCCTCCTGATTTGAAGATCCAAAGCCAGACTGGTATAATTCATACTTTTAAGCTGCATTATATGATAAATGAGCTGACCTAGGAATATAGCTACCATTTATAAAATTATTTCTGGAAGGAAATGTGATCCTATTTACAAACAACGAATGATCTTTTGAACTATAAACTATTGTTTTTTTAGCACTGCCTGTACTTCTTTTTATACTACATTTTAACCATGTCAGCCAAAAGTTCCAGTTTTATTGTTTCTTGATGTTATGATATATTTTAATATAATATGTAGGATCACCAGTCTGTTAAGTCATAAAATTTTGCTTCTAGATATAAACTATTAATTCTGTTTCTCTTCTTCTAGTAAATAATTGTTGTTATTTCTTGAAAATTCTTTGAAAAACTATTCAAATTCATCTCATTTAACTTGAAAAATTTCATTTGTTGTAAAAGGAAATGTATTTTTAAGTATATATTTTATAACTTTTATCATTAATATTGAATGGCTCTTAAGAATAAGTTATTATGACTATAGAGAAATTTCTAGTATGTGATTGTTTCTATACTATTTGAGAGAATAACCAATTTTCAAATATATATATATGTGTGTGTGTGTGTGTGTGTTTTATATATTTATTAAAGGTACTAATTTTTTAAATTAAATTTATTGAGTCTGGCAGAGGAAGCTGTTTTAATAAAACAATGTTCAGACGAGTAGCTACTTCTGACTAAATCAATATTAAAACCTTCAACAGAATCAGTTCAGTAACAATTTAAACTTGCAATCAACCTCTTTCTGAGCTGAGAGAAATCACAGCAACCAGTTATATCACATCAAAGGTAATTTCTAAATGACCCAGATCATGAGCTTAGGTTGAATGCCTTTTTCTCTAAAAGGTAGCTAAATCGCCTTGTGTCTGGATTAATTATCACCAATAGTGAATGCCTAGTTTCTTCATCACTGAAGAACTTAAAGAGGACATAAGAACAGGAGAAATACCACATAAAAAAAAAAAAAAAAAAAAAAAAAAAAAAAAAAAAAAAGGCTTCTCTCTTCTTGGGCTTTACAAGTTTGAAAAGCTGCTTTTGTTCAATGGACAATGCTATGGATGCAAAGATTTTATTCTTTAGTAACTCTCTCAATATAACAATGAGCCATAGTGAATTCCAAAGATAGAACAAACTGGATTTTCCTATTATCAAAAATCTGGAAGGTCCCTAAAATCTAGTCTCTGCCTTAGGGTACAAAGATATAGTAGTAATGACAGCAATGGCGCTTTTCTAGAATTCCATGCAAATATCATTGATAGAGACTTAGTTAATGCATAGACTAAGTTAAAAGATCTTGTACCCTGTAAAAATTATACATATTGATTTTCTAATCCCCAGTTTTACCATTAAACCCCCAAATTACAAAAATCACTTTCTTAACTAATTGCACTTTAAATATTTTTAAAGTTATTTCATTCTAAATATTTCTCAAATGATTCTAAATTTATCGTCAAGGGAATACATACTAGGTTCCATGAAGTACATGGGATTAGAAAATTTCCCAAGACAATCATGATATAAAGTTGCAGACCTTAAAAAATAACCCTCTGATTTCTTTGGAACAGATCCTCATTTCTGTGGATGCTTCCATGGAAGCATTTTAGTAATCTTTTCCCTTCCTCTTGTCAGTGCCCTCATCAATTTAAACCTAAAGAGCTGTAATGTTTTCCCTGACCTCCTCCCAACTTTTACTCTTTCCACCTGCCAATCCATTGAATAATTTATTTCCCCTAAAATTCTGTTTATATTGTGCCACTTCCCACCTCTAAAGCCTTGCTTTCTAAAGGGAAACATTGAACCACTAGAAAATTTTATTAAAATATTTACAAAACCTCTCATTTACCAGTCTCCTTCCTGCTGTCTACACCTGCTCAGATATTCAAGTCAGTTTGACTTCTTTAATTGAATATCTGCAGTGGATGTGGCTGTGATTTGAGACAGGCATGAAGGGAGCAGAGTTGAGTGGGGCAAGTGCCCTGTCCTGGGAAGCATGACGTCTGAATGAGAGGAGTGTGACGTGAAACCTGCAGAGGAGGAAGCTTTCTGGAGTAGACACATGCCGTCCCCATCCCTGATGTCCCCTTCTGTGGCCTTTGTATCAGTCTTCTGCCCTGTCTTAGCCCTCCTGCTCTGACAATACCACATCTCAGGACAGGATCTGATGAGGCACATGTATGAGGGAGAATTTCATCAAGGCTACTTCCCCTCTAATGTTTGCATCTCATTTTTTTTTTTTCCTGATTGTTGAATAAATTGGCTTTACTAAATGAATTTCCTAATGAGCCAACCAGTGAAAGAACCATTTTGAAAGAGCTGTTTTGAACAGGTCAGGGAAAGACTATGAGGCTCGGCTATTTATGTTACCACTGAATTTGGGTAGCTTTGTGGGAGCAAATGGAAACCACTCCAATGAGAGCACACAGAGGCTATGTTTTCAGATCTTGCTATAGCAAGGGAGTCAGGCACCAACACGGGTGTTAGGCAGAGGTTCAGAGGCAGGCCGAAGAGTGGGAAAGCGTTAGAGTGGGGGAAAAAAAAGGAAGGCAAACTCCAGATGTACTCTGACTGAAGTTAGCTTGGGGAAGCTGGAGGAGGGCTAACTAGAATTATGACTTAGGAAGCATATTTGGCCCTGAGTTGGAAACAGGGAGAGGCAGAGGAAGGGAGGGCTTCAAAATACAGAGAAACTGACATTCATTGACCTAGCCCTGAGCTGTCGAGTCACTTCTGCATAGATTGTGGTTTGGCTTCCAGGGCTGGTTGCTACAGAGGCTGTGGGGTCAGATTTCTATTCCTCGTTCACGATCTGGCCATTGTCCTTTGTATATTCAGCCTTCAGGCTTGCGTTAAAGTGCACTGATGATTTACTACTTCTTTTGTATTCCTGTCATCACACAGTAAATTTTTAACGAAAAATGTTTACTGAATGAACTAAGTAATAATTATTTAACTGTTTCATTTGACCTAAAAATTATTAGGATCTTAACAAAACTATCTGCACTTATTGGGATGCAATAAGGAGCTAAAAAGATACTTTTTCATGTTACATATGGAAATACTTTCCATTTTATAGAGCGCATACGTGATATTGTAGTAACTTAAAGAGCATTTCCTTTAGCTCAGTCTCAGAAGAATGATGCTAATAGGGTAGGGAGTATAAACAGGTCTGTCATTGTACCTCAGCAGGGTCGGCCAGTTAATCTCTCCCACGTGCAGACTGATGTCAACCACATAGGAGTTCAGGGATAATGCAAAGACCGAAATATAAATGTAGTGAAAATGAGAAATATTACTATTGTCAATAGTGTGAATTCATGTACCTGCCTGGCCTCTCTTCCTGTAAGAAGTCAAATTAAATTGAAGTAGAATCTAAGATTGCACTTATAAGATGATGCCAGATCAATTATTTTTCTAATACCTGTTGCATAACACCATGATAGTGTGATAGACCCATCTCTAAAGGGACAGTGCTTCCTTGGGCCAGAATATTCTTTCCCCTGAATTGTGCTTGGAAGTTCAGCATTTACTTAAATGAGTCCATTTTATAGACCTCCCACATTGCAAAACCTTCCTTAGGATTCTTCTAATATTGTTAGATTAAACTGATTTAGATGCGTTAGAATCATTCAAGTTGCAATGGAGATTTTTAAAGTAAGTCTTATACATTTGCTCTGATGTTTTCCACTTCATTACCCTATTTCCATCCTTCAGTCTATCATTCTATTTCTTTTTTCTCACTTTCATAGCCCCATTTCTTAAACAGCACCTAAATTCCCTATTGCAAACGTTGGCAGCTTGTTTTCTGCAGCTTCTCCCCAGTCTTTTATTCTACTGTTGTAAGGCCACGAAGGAAGTTCTCATGGCTCTGTGCACTAGGCAGGTGTCAGCCCCTATTTTACTGAACCTCACAGAGCATTTGATTCCCCAGGAGACCCTTTACCCCTTCCTACAACACAGTGGCAGGCATTTCAGATGTGAGAAACAGGCTTCTTCTTTTAACTACAGGAAACAGGAATGGATCAAGGAAGATTTTGTATTTTGAATCTGGACTATCTAGTCTCTCATGCTTACTCACATTTGTAGGATTGAGGTGCCAATGGAAAACACAATCAGACAAAATGGAGAGACAAAGGGAGGGAGGAAAGGAGAGAGAGAGGGAGGGAAGGAGAGAGGGATAAAGAGAAAGGGAAGGATATTCAGGACAGCCACATTAAAATACTCTACCTAGGTGCTTTCCTGGAAGTTGAAGCCTTGGAAGCCATATAACTTGTGGGTTGGTGCCTGCATACTTCCCAGACACAGGTATGGGGAGAAGGAGCAGAGGGTTCCATCAGTTTGCAGGGCATCCTGGTTTACTTCTAAGAAGTATGGGAAATTTGAGAATTATATCTTTAAAAAAATACTTGAACAATATTGAAATCCAAATTAGGAAAATGTAAATTACAACAATAACAAGATATTATTTCCCTCCTAGTTTGCCAACAATGAAAATCAGTGATAACATTGCTGAAGGGGACATTCCCATCATGGCACTTTCATACATTTTTGGTGGAATTATGAATTGTTTCACTTTGGAAACAGCTCTTTGGTAATACACTTTACAAATAAAACCATATTTCAGCCCAATAAAATTCTACCCCTGGGAATTTATTCCATATAAATATAAGCACATGTATTTAAGAGCCGATTTATTAAAACATTGTATGTAGTAGCAAAAATGGCATCAGATTAATACCCATCATAGGTGAATCACTGAATAAATGATGATAAATCTCATGATGATATTCAAAATACATGACCAAGTTAAGCAAAATAAATTAATGAGAATAATATCAAAATTAAATATACACTCATTTATTACATAAGACAAAATATATGACAAAATTGTTTATCAAGTGATGTTAGTGTTAATTATTCATCAGATCATCCTAATAATCTAAATCATTTGTAGATTTTTAAAAGAAATTGTTCATTTCAATATTTATGAGGTAAATGTCACTCATTATATAATGCCCTTTATTGAGCTATAATATGATTTATGAAACTGCACAAACTTTTTTCAGTACATGACAGCAAATTATCATTGGTGGCATCAAATAATCTTAGAATCAATAACTATTTTCTTATCTTCTGTTAAATTGACAGCATTTGTACCAAAACTATTTGCCGTTTTGATAGTATAATTTTTATATATTTAATATGTCTAATATCAACCCTATTTTAAGAGTAGTTAATTGGAATGTCCATTTAATTGCATTGAACCTAACCATTCATCCAGAGAAAATGTGGTGGGAAGTCAGGTGTGAACTCTGCTGCCAGGCCATCCCTCCAACACTTGGCTGAGCATCCTCTGTGTGCCTCTGTTTCCCCACGGGTGTAATGAAGATAAGGATGGCCTGCTTCCAAAGTTCTCAGATGAAGTCATTTACCTTCAGCTTGGTTGCCAGCTGATAGCAAGGACTGTGTCCACATAAACTTACCCTGAGCTTGTTTCTGATGGGCTCTCCGTCAATTTTAATGGAGACTGGGATTTAATAGAGGCAAGCTCCTGGCTCCCCGACTAGCTCCATACATAGAAGTGAGTGCCTGCCACCCAGAAGGACCTGCTGCACCGCTGGCTCTCCACTTCCCTTTCCAGCTACTGAGGGGGCAGGACTTTCGGAGGATGCAGTTTCCATTAAGAAGTTACCCAACCAAGGGTAACTCTTCGAGAGAATGAAGCTGCCCAGCCTGAGATGGACCCTGTGGGTTTATCCAGCAAGTTCCTCAGAGGCACTTCTGAAGCCATTGCCATATCCCAAGAACTACTGTAAGAGCTTCACACACATGTTCTGCCATTTAATTCTTAGAATATCCTTATTGCACAGATAAAAGAAGGTTCTGTGTACATTATCCCTGTCTATCATAAGGGTTGATGTCACGTCATTTACCCACCAGAATTGCAAGGTACCAAAGTTATTTTCATATTTAGTCAGTATTAAAGGAAAAAGGAAAAAATAAAAACTCTTCAGAGTCAAACACTTCATACAAATCCACAGACAAAAACACAAACTGAAAAATAGGTATAATTAATATGAAAGAAAATAACACAGTTTCTAATCTCCAAATAGCACTTCAAGCAAAAGAAACAGAGTCAATAATCCACTAGAAATAGAAGAAAAACCAATGGAAAGAAAAATAATATAGTAATTGTGCCTATGGACTCTGAATTTGAATTGTCTCAGCTAAAATTTCTGCCACCACACTAAGATTTTACCTTAATTTCCATATTTGAAAACTTGGATCAGTAATTCAATTATCTATTTCACTAGAACGTTTTGAGCACTAAATGAAACAGTCCACGTTAAAACAAGTTTGCGTTGCCTGAAGAATGATAATTCCTTAGAAAATATTAGCAGTTGATAATTATTACTATTAACCTAACATTAAAGTAAAAATAACTAAAAATACGAATGGCCGTCCAATGTATAAAAAGAAAACTAACTTGATTTAAAATTTTATTTTTTTCCTATCTAGTTAGCACAGGATAATATAAAAATACCTGACTGCTTTAACAATGCTCGACTTAGTCAAATTTCAATAGCAAAATAATTTGTTTCTGTTAAAGAAAAAATTGCGCCAGACAGTGTTAAATAGGCAAGGATGACTCTCTTCGAGGGCTGTTGTGACCTGGGAGAGAGACTGGAACTCAGTCCCACAGAGAGAAAGAGCAGCGAGGTTTCTAAGGGAAGGGGTGGGCAAATAGAAAAGGACCAGAGCGTGTTAAAGGGTTCCGCGTGGGGCCAGCTGAGTGAGTTACTAAGACCGCAGTTCCGGCCTTTTGGTTCTGAATGTTTTCTTTTGCTGTGATTAGGCCACTTGCAGCTTGTAGGAACCAGCGGGGAGGAGGAGGGAGAGAAGGAACAAAGAACTGGCTGGTGAGGCACCTCTCAGGCTCCTGGTGAGGGCACCTTGAGGGCGAGGTCAGGGGCCTGGGGTCCTGGAGAAGCCTTCTGACATTTAGTCAAGCCAAGGACATGGTGAGTTTTTATTTTGGCTTATATTCCCATAATTACTCTCAATTTTATCTCACTCTAGTAAGAGAACGTGATATACAATGTCTACTTCGTGGAATTTGCAGTTTTTTTTTTCCTCCTAGGGATGACATGTACACAGACACACAAATCCTCTTTAAAAGAAGGTATAGATTTGCTCCATATACTTGGCAAAGCTTTCTGGTTGATTTATGGATTTATTTCTTTGTTGTTAATTTTAACCAAGAGATGTGTGTGAACAGCTACCACTTCACATTCTGACAACCCAGGATGCTGAGTAAACAACTTTTCAGACAATTATTGTCCGTGTGAACCTTCTCTTCTATGACCTTCTATGTAATTTTGATGGGGGTCTCCATATATTCTAGAAACAATCCCTTTAATGGTTGCAAATACTATCTTCCATTAGATGGCCTACTTTTGCACTCTTTATGGTGATTAAACAACATTTTTATTTAATACAATCCAATTTATCTCTTTTTAAATATATGCTTAATGGTTTTTTGTGTGTGTGCTTATGAATTGTTCCCTTCCTCACTTCCATAGATTCTCCAATGTTGTTGACAAAAGGCGTGATCGTTATAAAGTTCACATTTAAACTGACAATATACCCGGAATAATTTTTGTGAACAGCATCATGTGTATTCATCATTCAAAAGCACCATTCTTTTTAAAGAACCTTCCTTTCCACATTGCTCTGCAGTGCTATATTTGTAACATTTTACATGTCTGTGTCCATGTGTACCTGCTTCTGCACTCTCCCTGCTCTTCACTTGACACTTTATTCTTGTACCAACACCTCACAGTCTTAGTTATTGTGGATTTATGGTAGATTCCTGACGTATGGTAAAGCAAGATCTGTTCTTTCCAGTATTGCCGTAGCTGTGCTTGACTTTTCTTGGGGAATATTTCAGTGTGTCCCCAAGTGGCCCTTTTAAAACAACCATCTTAAAATTCTCTAAGTTTATTAAAATGTCATTTTCATTAACTTACTGGCTTTAAGGCCAAATTTCCTCTTTACACACTATTTAGCAACCCAGAGGAAAATCTCCTTTGGAAATGAGAGAGATCCCATACCTTCCCAAGTCAGAACTTTTCTTCTGATTTCTCTGTTTATAGCCAATCTTTGCACCAAATTGCTATTTTCTTGAAGTTGATGACCCATAAATATTTTTGATAAAGTCATTACCTTTCCTTTATGCTTGTTATGGGACTGAATTGCGCCCATCCAAAACGCACGTTCCCATCATAAGTAGAGAAATGTGGGCGGAGAGACAGACTACCGATGCAGAGACACACCCACAGAGAGAGGGCCATGTGCCAGAGGTAGAGAATGAGTTATGCCACTACAAGCCAAGGGACAGAATGGTTTGCTGGTCAACCACCTGGAACCCAGGGAAAGGCTTGGAACAGACTCTACCATTAAGAGGAAGCATGGCCTTGCTGAAACCTTGATTTTGGATTTCTAGCCTCCAGAATCTTAAATTTCTTTGTTTAAGACTAGTCTGTGATACTTTGTAATATCAGCCTTGGCTAAATAAGATGATGTCCTAAAGGGTTTTAAGTGTGTAAGACTTTTCTGAAACATATATGATCTTTTTCATTGGTAGTATTTCCACACATGTTGCCATTTCCTAATTCATCAGTCAGATTTGGTGTTGGGATGAGGCAATGAATAGTGTTTTATTTGGGAAATTATTGCAGAATTGTATGGTGGAAGAAGGAAATTATTCTGCTGAAAATATTTAAGATACAGAAATAAGATATATTATTCCAGAATATGATTTATCTCAAAACTATAGCTAATATATCAAAATCCCCCTGCATTCATTTAAACAATCAGCTCTGCACTGGAAGAAGGAAAGACTGAACTCTGGGTCTCTGATCTAAGAAAAGATACACCAGAGAAGTCCTGCTTGTGCTTTTCCTGGTAGCACATTAGTGCAGCCTCTTCATCTTCTTCATCCATTACGCTTTTTCTTTAAGTGAGGTGGCCTTATTTCTCTTCAAAATCTAATTTGGGGAAGCGGCTGTGGCTCAATCAGTAGGGCTCCCGTTTACCATATGGGAGGCCCCGGGTTCGGTTCCCGGGGCCTCCTGGTGAAGGCAAGCCCGCCCACACGGCGTGGTTAGCTGACCCAGCGAGCACAAGCAGCAAGGGGGGGATAAATGAATAAATAAATAAAATCTTAAAAAAAAAAAAAAAAAAAATCTAATTTGATCGAAAAGTAAACAAAATTACTTAATTCCTCCAATAAATAAATTATAAAATATACTTAAGACAAAAATAATAAAGACTCAACATTATTAAATTATTCATAATTTAATAGTGTGTTTACAGTATTGGAATTTAATTGTGTGCACAAATTTTCACTGAAATAGAATTGCAGAACTTCTACTTTGAAAAATAACTATGATATAAAATTTTAAATAGTGTAAGTGTGAAATAAGTAATGGGATCATCTAGTTAAATGGGCCAGGATGGGCCTCACTGGGAAGGTGATATTTTTGAAAATTACTTAAAAGAGGAAGAAGGTTAGTCATGCAGGTATTTGAGTACAAGTCAAGGAAACAGACAATGCAAAGATTTGGGGAGCTGACTTGTATTTTGGAGCCACATCAGGAGGCGCTATTGCTGGAATAGAGTTAGTGAGGGTGGGAACAGCCAGAGTGGAGACAGCAAGGGAACTGAAGTCCTCGCAGGCCCCTGCTAATGGGGAAGTGGTATACTCTGCGGGGAATGACAAACTGTCCGTGAGCTTTGTGCACAAACGTGCCCTGAGCTGCCATTCTTGAAAGTAGGCACCCAGTAAATATCAAATTCAATGGAACTGAATTGATTTTGAGAAAAAGGAAAAAGCTGCAGCCCTTGCAAGTTCAGTATTTATCAGAGACTGCAATATTACAAGAATCAGAAAAGGCATCATTGGAAAATATATTCAGAATAATATGAATAAAGTTGACTTATGCAAACTAGCAATTTGACTTATCCTTGATGTGCTAAAAGTAATTCCTAAAGAGAACATTTATTTAAGATGTACACACATACACACTCACTCATGCATGCAGAGAGTTAAACTAATCACTTTTTAAAATAGGAATTTTCAGTGGGAGGTTAACCAACCAAACAACAGACCCCTGCTCACAGTAACAATTAAGAGGTTATCCCCTTCTCTTTGGAATATTTAAAATAGCTGTCATTAGATTCAAGCTATTGATGACAGCACAGAAAGGTCTGAGCATGTTAAGTATAGTTAGAAAAGTCAAAATACATGTTATCTCTTGTCAAAATTCTTAATTAGTCTTAAGACAAATGATGCATTAGAATTATATGCTTATAATCAAATGTATCAAATTTTATTTATTCACAGAATATTTTTTCCAATGTGAAGAAAATACGATATTTTAATTCATGTGGATAAGAAGTTGGGATTTTCCTACCATCCAACATTGCCATATTGTCTTTAATGTACTTTTATTTTGTTTTCAAGATACAGCTTTTAGGCCACATCAGGCCTCCTGCAGTCTTTGTAGAAGCAGCTGCTTGCTATTCCCAAAAAGGCCTGGTATTATCAAGGACACCACTACAGTAGATCAACAAGGAAATAAACAAAGCAGAATCATGCTTCTAGTAGGAACTCTAGGGAGAAAAATCAATGTTTTCCTACAGGAAAAAAAAAAAGCATGACAATTGAGGAAGAGCGGTTTCTTCTCAAGCTTCTTGGAGAGTTATTTGTCTGGAAACTAGAACAGATGTATCAAATACAATAGCTTAAGGAGTTCTCAGTGTAATCTGTGAAAGACCAGAAGAAAAAGTAACAAAAAATACACAAGAGAAATCTGAATTCTTATAGACAAACGTGCAAAATTGTCTTGTAAGTTATTTTGAGGTTACTAGGAAATCCTTCAGGAAAACCAACAAATAGTGGTTTTAATAATAGTGAGGAGGGAATCTTGGAGGGATTTTGAAACATTTGCGATTTCATTCATTCACTCAGAAGTTAATATTAAAAGGAAAACATGTTGAACCTTCACTTTTATTAATGGCACATAAAGTAACAAGGAACAAGCCTCTCACTGAGGACAGTTAGAAATGCTGGCATTTCGTGTAGAGTGTGCATGTGCGTGCATGCTGGGCGATTGAGAGCTTCTGAGAGCTAACAAAGCAGGGAAGAGTTGCAGAAATAAAATATCACAGAATAAGGAAAAAGTGCTGAAGTTTGTGTTTCCATATTTTTTCCCTGTGGGTATGTTACCATTCCAGAAAAGAGGCTTAAAAGTTTGAATAACTGAGGAAGGATTTTTGACATCTTTGCAAAATCATAAGCCTGGTAAACATCTCATTGTTTAGATAAGGGCTCCAAAGACTTACAATGTATTTTTATTTTATTTTTTAAAGAAGCTTTAGATTACATAAATATTACATAAAAAATATAGGGGATTCCCATATCCTCCACTTCCTACCCCTCCCACGTTCCCACATTAACAACATCTTTCAATAGTGTGGTACATTTGTTAAAATTGATGAAAACATAATGAAGCATTGCTACTAACCATGGACTATAGTTTACATTATAGTTTACATCCGGTCCTGCACAGTTTTTTAGGTTTTGACAAAATCTATAATGGCCTGTACCCCTCATTGCAGTGTCATGCAGGACAGTTCCAATGTCCCGAAAATGCCCACGTTACACCTGTTCTTCCCTCTCCTTCCCATCAAAACCTCTGGTGGCCACTGCCTTCACATCAATGATAAAAGTTCTTCCATTGCTAGGATAACAATAAGTCTACTTTAGCCCATTGTTCATTCCCCAATCTTGAGGATTTGGGGATGGTGATGCATACCCTGTTTCTAACTGAGAGGGGGCTTAGATGGATGGAACTATCTTGCTTGCAGTTGCAGATACTCTGTGTTCCTTGGGATGGGCATTGTCCATCATAATCTCCTTGTTGGTTGTCCTGGGTGAGTCCAGGGAATGGGAGAGTAGGTGCTACAACTCTGCTGAGATTCAGGGCTCAGCCGACACATGAACAGACTGAAGATTTAAGTCTCTGGGACATATATTTATCAAGCATAGTGCTAATTATAAGTTGAAATAAAAGGGGCAGAAGAGCCTTGTGTAGGGAAACTATAAATGAGTCTAACTCTGTTACACTGGGGAGCATAAATTCCAAAGTAAGGCCCACGACAGACTGCTGAATTCCTGAGCTTGTCTGCCCTGCTTGTAGTGTCTAGATGTCTCTAGAGCCCTCAGGAGCCTTGCTGCTTGAGGCATGGTTTACTGTGGCAGTCAATGAGATCCTGCTGAGAAGTGCATACGAGTAACCTCTGGAATGACCTCCTGACTCACTTTGAAATCTCTTAGCCATAAAAACTCATTTGTATTTAATATTTCCCCTTTCGGTCAAGGTCTTTTTCAAGGGGAATTGTTAGTTGGTGCTTGGTAATAATCCCTCGGTGCAAGGGAGGCTCATCTCCAGGAGTTATGTCCCACACTGGGGGGAAGGTAGTATATTTATATGCTGAGTTTGGCTTAGAGAGAGTACACATTTGAGCAACAAGAAGGCTTTCAGGAGGTAACTCTTAGGCAATATATAATACGAGGCTAAGTTTCAATTTCACAAGGAAAGGTTCATAAGTACAATCATCAATATCAAGGGCTTGGCATAATGGTCTGTCTTCCTTCACTAGGTGCTGCTCATGTACTTGGGGGATTCTTGCCTTTCTATTAGAAAATACAGCAGGTCTTCCCAGGATGGGAATTCCATATTCTTTTGGTTATTGTATGGGTCTCTATCTGCCAAGACAATGTCCAATGAAGACTTGAACATATTCATATGCCTTAGAGGCATGCCCCAGGTGCACCCCTCCCCACACATCCCCCCATCACCAACACCTCACACCAGTGATCCACCCCTGTTGCAGTTGTGACCCTTCTGTGATCCAAAACCTCTCCAAATACGAAGCCAACAAAATAACCAAATAAAATTAATGTAAAAATGAAATACTAATTTTAAAAACAACAAATAAAATATAAAAATTAAAAAATTTCAAAAATTTGAAAAAAATTTTATAGACATTGTGTCTTTCATCACTGTAAGATCTGTTTTCTTGTATGTGCTGTGACACTTTCTTACATATATTCCCCCAGTGTCTTATTTTTTCCATTTTATCTTCAAAGAAGCTTTAGGTTACAGAAAAATCACATAGAAAACATAGGGGATTCCCATATACCCATGCCCTCTCCCCCTTTGCACTCTCCTGTACTAATAACATTTTTACATGTGGCTGGTACATTTGTTACAATTGATGTACAAATATTGAAGCATTGTTACTAACCATGGCCAATGGTTTACATTCTGGTTTACATTTTGTACCATTCATTTTTATAGGTTTTGACAAAATTTAAAATGGCCTGTATACATTATTGGAAGATCATGCAGAATAATTCTAATGCCTTAAAAATGCCCTATGTTTCATCTATTCTATTCTTCCCTCCCCCTCCTTCGGAACCTATGGTAACCACTAAGTTTCGGTTTTTGAAGAATGAGATTCATAGTTACTTGAAATATTATTGACATATCTGTTTTCTTTAATTAGGCACTATGTATGTTCTTAAGGGATTCTTGTCCCTCTAACTGAGAACATAGCAGGACTCCCCAGGATTGGAGTTACTATTTTCTTGTTTAAAGTGTGGGTCTCTACCCACTGAGATAAGACATTAAGACAAGATTAACACTTACATATTCCATAGAGGCATGCCCCAGGTGTGCCATATCCCACATATCCCCCCACACCCGGTGCCTTTCACCAATAATCTTCCCCTGCCATATTTGCCAAAAGAACATTCTCATCATTGTAGTTTTAACCACAGACCTGCAAATAGCCAGAATTCACCTGCTCATTCCTCCAACCCTCTCTCCAGTTCCATGGATAGACCAACCCACCCCCCACCCTACTATCCCCCATGGAACAGCATTGCCAAACCCAATCATGACACTGCACCACTGTCATGCCCATTCATTGCCCAACCACACCATTCCACTTTATCAAAGATTTTGCTCATATGAGCATTGACTCACCACCCTCTATAGCCTGTCTGTTCCCTGTTAACCTTCCAGACTCTAGCTCTGTGAGGCTGCTAAATTTGTATTAGTAAGGTGATGTAATATTTATCCTTCAGTGCCTGTCTTACTTCGCTCAACATAAGGTCTTCAGGATTCATCCATGTTATCCCATGTGTTAATACTGCATTCCTTCTTTCAGCTGAGTAATATTCCATTGTATGTATATATCACAATTTGTTTATCCATTTCATCTATTGATGGACATTTCAGTTGTTTCTAACTTTTAGCAATAGTGAATAATGCTGCTATAAACATTGGTGTGCATATATCTTTTTGTGTCCCTGCTTTCAGTTCTTCTGGGTATATATCCAGCAGTGGGATGTCTAGATCATATGGCATTTCTATAGTTAGCTTCCTGAGGAACTGCCAAACTGTCCTCCACAATGGCTGCAACATTTTACATTCCCACCAGCAGTGGATAAGTATTCCCTTTCCTCTTCATCCCTTCCAACACTTGTAGTCTTCTGTTGTTTTTTTAAATAGCCATCAGTTTAATAGATGTAAGATGATATCTCATTGCAGTTTTGATTTTTTATCCATTTGTATTTCTTCTTTGGAGAAGTGTCTTCATATCTTTTTCCCATTTTTTAAATGGGATGTTTGTCTGTTTTATTTTTGAAGTGTAGTATTTCTTTATATATGCTGGATTTAGGCCCTTATCAGATAGATGACTACCAAATATTTTCTGCCATTGAGTAGGTTGCTTTTCACTTTCTTGACTTACTCCTCTGAAGCACTAACGTTTTCAATTCTGAGGACGTCCTATTTATCTAATTTTTCTTTCATTGCTTGTGATTTGAGTGTAAAGTTTATGAAACCATTTCTTACTACAAGATCTAGTAGATACTTCCCTACATTATCTTCTAGGATCTTTATGGTCATGGCTCTTATATTTAGCTCTTTGATCCATCTTGAGTTAATTTTTGTGTAGGGCATGAGTTGGGGATCCTCTTCTCATTCTTTTGGATATGGATATCCAGTTCTCCAAGCACCATTTTTTGAAGGGGCCATTCCCTCCCAGTGGAGTGGGCTTGGTGGCCTTGTCAAATATCATTTGACTGTATATGCAAGGATCTATGTCAGAACTCTCCATTCTGTTCCATTGGTCACTATGTCTGTCCTTGTCCCAATACCATGCAGTTTTGACCACTGTAGCTTTGTAGTATGTTTAAAGTCAGGTAGCGTGATTCCTCCAATTTTGTTTTTCTTTTTCAGTATGTCTTTGGTTATTCAGAGACCCTTGCCCTACCAAATAAATTTCAGAGTTAGCTTTTCCAATTCTGTAAAAAATGCTGTGGTAATTTTTATTGGGATTGCATTAAATTTGTAAATCAATTTGGGTAGGAGAGACATCTTAATAATGTTTAGTCTTCAAATCCATGAACATGGGATATTCTTCCATTTATTTAGGTTTTCTTTTATTTCCTTTATCAATTTTGTATCATTTCCTACGTACAAGTCCTTTACATCTTTAGTTAAATTAATTCCTAAGTATTTGATTCTTTTAGTTGCTATTGTAAATGGAATTTTTAAAATTTCCTCCTCAGATTGCTCATTATTGGTGTACAGAAATGCTACTGGTTATTGCACATTGATTTTATAACCTGTGACTTTACTGAACTCATTTATAAGCTCTAGAAGCTTTGTTCTAGATTTCTCATGGCTTTCTATGTATAAGATCATGTTGTCTGCAAATAGTGAAACTTTTACTTCTTCCTTTCCAGTTTGGATACCTTTTCATCTTTTTCTTGCTTAAGTACTCAAGTACTTCTAACACAATGTTAAATAAGGATGGTGATAGTGGGCATCCTTGTCTTGATCCAGATGTAGAGGAAAAATCTTTAGCATTTATCATTGAATAGGATGTTAGCTGTGAGTTTTTCATATATACCCTTTATCACGTTGAGGAAGCTTTCTTCTATTCCTATCTTTTGAAGTGTTTTTTAATCAAAAAAGGGTGTTGTATTTTGTCAAATGCTTTTTCTGCATCTATGGAGATGATCATATGATTTTTTCTTTCGATCTGTTTATGTGGTATATTACATTAATTGATTTTATTATGTTGAACCATCTTTGCAAACCAAGGATGAAACCCACTTGGTTATGATGTATAATTCATTCAATGTGTTACTGTATATGATAAGAAGTATTTTGTTGAGGATTTTAGCATCCAGATTCATTAGAGAGATTGGTAGTTTTCATCTCTTGTCATGTCTTTATGTGGCTTTGGTATTAGAGTGATGTTGGCATCACAGCATGAGTTGGGCAATGTTCCCTCCACTTCTATTTTTTGGAAGAGTTTAAGTAGGATTGGTGTTAGTTCTTTCCAGAATGATTGGTAGAATTCACCTGTGAAGCCATCTGGTCCTGGGCTCTTCTTAGTTGGGAGGTAATTGATGACTAACTTATTCTAGTTACTTGTGAATGATCTGTTGAGCTCATCAATTTCTTCTTTCATCATTGGAGGCTGCTTGTGTGCTTCTAGAAATTCATCCATTTCATCCAATTTATCCATCTTGTTGGCATACAATTTTTCAAGGTATCATCTTACGATACTCTTTATTTCTGTGGGTTCAGTGGTGATATCCCCTTCCTTGTTTCCTATTTTATGTATTTGCATCCTCTCTTTTTTTCTTTGTTAGTCTAGCTAAGGGTTTGTCAATTTTATTAGTCTCAAAAAACCAGCTTTTGGTTTTGTTAAATTTTTCTAGTGCTTTCATATTTTCAGTTTAATTTAGCTCTGCTCTAATCTTTGTTATTTTCTTCTTTCTGCTTGCTTTGGGATTAGTTTGTTGTTCTTCTTCTAATTTCTCCTGGTGTGCAGTTAGGCTTTTGATTTTTATCTCCTTCTTCTTTTTCAATATAAGCATTTGTGACTATAAATTTCCCTCTCAGTACTGCTTTTGCTGCATCCCATAGGTTTTGATATGTTGTGTTATCATTTTCATTTGTTTCAAGGTAGTTCCTGATTTCTTTTGCAATTTCCTTCTTGACCCACTGATTGTCTAAAGGTGTGATGTTTAACTTCCATATCTTTGTGCCTAATATGGTTCTCTGCCTTTTACTGATTTCCAGCTTCATTCCACTGTGATCAGAGAAATTACTTTGTATAATTTCAAACTTTCTTAATTTGTTGAGAGTTGTTCTGTGGCCTAGCATGTGGTCTATCTTGGAGAATGATCCATGTGTACTCGAGATGAATGTATAACCCACTGTATTTGGGTGTAATATCCTGTATATGGGTATTAGGTCTAGATCCTCTAACATATTATTCAAGGTCTCTGTTTCTTTATTGACCCTCTGTTAAGATGTTCTGTCTAATGGTGATAATGTTGTATTAAAGTCCCCCACTATAATTGTAGAGGTAGCTATTTCTCCACTTAGTTTTTGCAATATTTGCCTGATGTATTTTGAGATGCCCTGGTTAGGTGCTTAAATGTTTGTGATTGTTAATTTTTCTTGATAGATTATTCCTTTTATTAATAAATAGTGTCTTTCTTTGTCTCGTACAATAGTTTTGCATTTAAAGTCTATTTTGTCTGATAATAGTATCACTACTCCCGCCTTCAAAGCCTTACAATTTAGAGCAAGTTTGAAGTTTGAGATATTTTTCCTGTGTATGAAACAAATGTTGGAATTTCAGGTAAAATTCATTTCATTCCCCATTAATGTATAAAGACAATATAAATTTTCTGGTGCACCAGCAACCTCTAAGACTAAATGTAAATTCTTTCTGGAGAAAAAAAATAATAATATCATGCAACTCTTGAAATAATTCTACATTTTAAAATGCAATTTCCTATATTTATATCTATATCTATTCTTATATCCATATGCATATTCATATCCACATCCCTACCCAAAAGAAATAATGAATGATAGAAAGAGAACAGCACCAGTTCCAGTTAATTTCCTACTAGTGCCATTATCTAACAAATACTTTCAATAAACTGTCAATACAAAGTTTATACAATTAAAGGCAGGATTCAGAAGAAAGCTACCAGGACTCAACATATGTAGATTGTTACCAAAGAAAAAAGAATATATTAAAAATGGTAAGAAAAAATTGAGGTTACCTTTAAATGAACAGCAGTTAGGGTATCAGTGACCTCTCAGGACTAGAATTGGAAGCTGAGAAAGAATGAAATAGTATTTTCAAATGCTTAAATAAAACAGTTGGAATTCTGGAATTCAATACTTAGTCAAGGATGAAGATGAAATAAGACATCTTTGAAAACAAAATCTAATATAATTTATCAATAGCATGCATTAAATCATAAAATTAAATTAAAGCATTACAGAAAATTAAAGCATTAAAAATTAAAACACATTAATTGAAATACTAGAGGACTTATTTCAGGCATGAGAAAACATAAGACAATAATGATAATATTTGTTAGGTATAATATATATTTATACATAGCTATAAACGTGTGTGTAAATATATACGGTTGTATATGGTGATAAGCACATATATGTCATCATAAGGGTTAAATGTATTCCAAGGGTTCCTATAGTCTTTTTGTTGTCCATTCCATACAATACAAAACTGAGATAAATAAGATAAAGACAAACCCATAATCATAGGAATAAATATAAATATATTTTTCTCACAAACTGACTGAATATTCAAAGGTTTAAAGAACAGTGAAACAATCCAAACAGCATATTTACTTATTTGACATATGTAAAAACATGCACTCGTTAACAGAAAAAAATCCACATTATTTTCCAGAATCCAGGAGTTATTTGCAAAATTGAATAATCTGCTGAACTCATGAAACAAGTTTCAACACATTTTAAAGAACAGAAATATGCAGCAAATATATACTGACAAAAAATAGAAGTTGGAAATCAATAATAAGAATGAGAATTAATTTTCATATATTTAGAAATTAAGAAATATATTTCTAAGTAAAACTAATGGGTCAAATAATAAAATTTAATGGAAATTAAAATATTTTTGAAATAAAAGGTACTGAAATATATATTTGTGGGATTATGCTAAAACAGTCCCTGGAGGGAAATTTATAGCTTTAAAACTACATATCACAAGGAAAAAAGACTGAAAATTAATTAGTTCACAATCACTCTCAAAGAAAGCAGAAGAGAGAAAACAATAATGATAATTACTGAAATAGAAAATAACACCAAGAGTCATTTCAATTTCCTCCTTGGGCAAGTATATAAAAGAGATAGTATAATATGTAATTTTATATGTTCTGACAATGTAGGTAAATTATACCTATTAAAATGGGAGTAGGTATAATACATAGATTTAATGGAAATTAGAGAATTCTCACTGCCTTATAAATAACAATAGGGAGTAAAATGATGTTACTAAAAGTAGGTATTTAGGAGGAGAAAAGGGAGAAGAAGGAGTTACTATGAAATATCAAAATTGCTTATGTGGTAGATTAAAAGTCCTATAGAGGGAATTTAGTAAAATGTATCAAATTGAATATACATGTACTGTTTAAACTCAGCAATGACACTTCTAGATCAACCCAAAGAAACCATGGTGAAAATACAAAACATATATGTAAAAATATTCAGTACAGTGCTATTGGTAATAGAAGAAGACAGAAAATAAGGGATTTGAATACATTATAGTATATTCACACAAATCAGTATTCAGCTGTCAATAGGTAGGAAAGGTCTCTTTATACAGTGGTATTGATGGATTGCTAGGATATATTGTTAAGTGAAAACTGCATGGTGGAGAATGTGCATAATAAGTTATAATAAGATATATTAAAATTGGGAAATGCATCAGAAACTAATGTATTAGCTACATACCAAGTTGTTTTCTTAGTTACATATCAAGCGTAGTTTAAGTCTTTTAAGACTTTGTCCATACATGGGATAGCTTGGATTTATGTTCCCCAGAAAAATGTTCTTAATCTTAATCCATTCTTGTAGGTGTGAACCCATCATAAATAGGACACTTTAGGAAATTGCTTCAGTTAGGGAGTGTCCCACCTGATTTCCAGCTGGATTTTAATCCTATTACTGGAGGCCTTATAGGGAAGGCCACAGAGAGACAATGCCCTGGGGAGCAGCCAGAAGCTAGAGGACAACGGACCCCGAGAGAGAAAGGTGAAGAGGCTGCCATGTGCATTGCCATAGGACAGAAAAGCCATGGACCAAGCATCCTGGCAGCCAGCCCCAGAACGCCACAGGCTCCTGGTGGAAAGCATCACCTTGACTTTGGACTTCTCCTGGCCTCAAAACCATGAGCCAATAAATTCCCATCTTTTAAGACAACCCATTGTACAGTAAATGTTTTAGCAGACTTGAAACTAAACCAGCACAGTACGGGCAAAAGAACCGAATATAAATCTCAGACTGCTTTTGGTAATCATTGTAGTAGTAATTATACCGGTAATAATATTTTGAAATAATTGCACATATTGTTGGATAATACAAATGTATAGTCATGATAATATTGTTAGGAATGGAATTTTCAGTGTAATAGGAGAGAGATAAACTATAAAATCAAATAAGATAAAAAGGAAAACCCCTGTAGTTGTAAACTTTAATTGGCAGTGTTATTGTGAACCTGATATATTTTCTTTTTTAAAATACGTTTTTACCCCCTGCAGGTCACTTCTGAAATGACCTAGAAATTATGACAATCCAGAACCAAAGGACACCACCAGTGCCCAGAATGTGCTTACAAAATACAATATCCCAATAAAAAGGATTTTTTTAGAGAAATGACTGTTTCCCAGTCTGGCACAGGAATGTACAGGATGAGACAGGAACTTTCTGAAAGCAAAGAAGCTGTGAACACGGCCAAGGTTGTGGCAAAAGGAGAAAGGGCAATACATGAAGAGGATACTGCTGACCAAAGTTGGGGCAGTTTGAATATGAAAAAGAGAGATACCTGCACCATGTTTAAATACCTCCAATATGATGGGATGCATGAGGCCATTAATCTACCCAAATGTTCACTGATCAGCTTTAGAAGAGACGAGGAAAGTAAGTCTTTATTTGAAAACTACAATTAAAGGGGAAAAAATATTTTCGACCTTTTCTTCATGAACTCCATAGTGGCCTATGAGGTATGCCAGAATTAAAACTACACTGTATTATAATACCCAATTAAATAGCATTTCAAGGCAATGATGACAAATGGATGTAATAGTCAGTAAAGGGGAAAAAAAGAAAAAGATAGTGAACTTTTTACAGCTGCATTAGTCTCAAACTACTGAACTCACTAATATTCATATCACAAAAACAGTGAAAAACAGTCTATGTTTACAGTCTTATATAACAGAAAGTACAAAAGAGCAAGCATTAATTATTTTTGCCAAAATAAGAAGCTAAAGCCTGACTCTAGATCGAAATGGTACTTTACAGTAGATACATGGGTCAGAAAAAATGTTAAGTCACAACAAAAGAAACAATCAGCAAGCTCCAAAATTGATCTTGTTTCTTCATCAACTAAACTTAAAAATAGTGGGAGGAGTTATAGATTATGAGTCTTAAGAAATTATAAATCAAATTTAATTAATGTGTAGACATGTTTGGATCCTAATTCAGACAAATGAACTGTAAAATAAATATATAGTTTTTGGAGGAAATTTATTGTGGAAAATTGGAGGAATCTAAACAGTAGTTTTTAATGGTATGAGACACTTTTTATTAACTTTTGTTTTTTTAGTCAGGTTTATTGAGGAATAGTTCACATACAGTAAAACTCACTCTTTTTAGTGTACATTTCTATGAACTTCAACAAATACATCTAGGCATGTGCAACCACCACCACAATCAAAATTCAGAATCATCCTATCACTCCAAAATATTCCCTGGTTCCCCTTGTTTTTTTTTTTTCCCCCATAAAGTCATATAAATGGTACCCTGCAGTAAGTAGCCTTTTAAGCCTGTCTTCTTTCGCTTAGCGTCATGCCTGTGAGAATTATCAGTTCTGTCGCGTGGATCAGTAGTAGCTCCATCCCTGCTGATTATTGAGAAATATTCCATCGTATGAGTGTGCTGCAGCTTGTTTATCCATTCAATTGACGGACATTTGGTTGGTTTCCAGAGTTTGGATATTATGAAAAAAGCCACTGTAATAATTTAAGTACAATTTTTTGAGTGACTGTAGGTAGTCATTTCACTTGGATAAATACCTAGGAATGGGATTGTTGGGTTGTATTGTAGGCATATTTTTAACTTTATAAGAAATTGCAAACTGTTTTCTAAAGATGCTGTACCATTTTGCATTCCTACCAGCAGCATATGAGAGTTTCTCTTGTTCTATATCCTTGTCAACACTAGATATTGCCAGTTTTATTTATTTTAGCCATTCTAATGGGTATGTAGTAGTATCTCATTTGCATTTGTGTTTCCTTATGACCAAATGATGTTGAATATTTTTCAGTGGCTTATTGGTCATTCATATTTATCCTCTGACGATTTTGTACAAGTAGTTTGTCCATTTTTAAATTGAGCTTTTTGTCTCATTATTGATTATAAAATGTCTTTATACATTATGGATTCATGTCCTTTGTCAGGTATATATATTGTGAATATTTTCTCCCAAACTGTGACTTGCCTTTTTATTTCATTAATAAGGTCTTTTGAAGGGCAAAAGTTTTTAATTTTGAAGAGATGTTGTTTATCAATTTTTTCTTACATAATTTATGTTTTTGTATCCTATCTAGAAATCATTGCCTATCCCAGAATATCAAAGGTTATCTCCTTTGTTTTCTTCTAAAAGTTTTTATAATTTTAGCACTTGTGTTAGGTCTGTGATCCACATCCAGTTAACTGTTGTGTATCTGTGAGAATAAGGTTTGAGGTTTTTTGTTGTTGATTTTTCTATCCATAAAGATATTCATTTGTTCCCGTACCATGTGTTGAAAAGACTGTGTTTTCTCCATTGAATTACTTGGCACTTTTGTCAAAAATCAGTTGTCCATACACATATGTATGGTCTATTTCTGGATTCTCTGTTTTTTCAAATGATCTATATGTCTATGTTTATTCTTGTGCCAATACAACACAACTATCTCTCTATAGTAAGGTTTTGTGTTTTTTTTTTTTTTTTTCACTCTTCTCAAATCCTCACAATTTATTTTATTTTATTACTTTATTTTATTTTATTATTTTATTTATTAGAGAAGTTGTGGGTTTACAAAGCAAACATGTAGGGATTGCCTCAAAATTATCACTGGGAAAGTAGGGAAGTGTAGAGCAAATAATATGGCCATGTGTTGGTAATTGTTGTATCTGGGTCATTCTGGATGATTCAGGAAGATACAGTGAATCATTCTCTCTTTTTTTATGTTAAAAAAAAAATCAGTTGAGGTTAATGTTAAGGAAAAAAAAAGCCATGATGATCTCAATAGATGTGATAAAATATTTGATAGATTTAGGGTCAATTTATGATACAAAAGTTCTAACAAATAAAGAATGAAAGGGAATCACCTTAATCTGAAAGAAATGTGTCTAAAAGAAAAAAGAAACTATAGGAAACATCATACTAAATTTTGAACTGTTGGAAACTTCCCTTTGCATACTGTGGACATCATGAAGAGGTGCAGTCTCAGTATCTGCAATCAAATTTACTGACGTTCTTAGCCAGTGCAATAATTCAAAAAGATGAGTGTAAAGTGGACAAATATAGGGAACAAAATTCAATCACTTGAAGCATTTCATTTGATTATGTGGAAAATCCAAAAATTTTTACAGATAAAATATCATAATTAATAAATCAGGTTAGCAAGATTGTCAAAAACTGGGCAAATAGAATGCTTTAAAATTTTATGTTAGCATTAAAAAATGAGAAAATATAATTTAAAAATTTGTATGTCACCATTTCCTTAAACACAATTGAAAATAAAATCCCTGGAGATAAATATATTTTAAAATGTGCAAGACATCTGCATGAAGATGACTCAATTTTATCGAAAGAAGACATAAATGGAGGAATGCATCATGCACATGGTTTGGAGACTCCATATTTTTAAATTAATTTCTCACAAGCTGTATTCTAGAGATTTAATGCCATACCAAATATAAATACCAGAAGTTTCTTTTATTCACTTAAACAGGATATAACATTTACATGGCAATGCAAAGCGCCAAGACAAGACAAATCATACTTAAAGGAGAACAAAGTGGAAGAACATAGTTTTCTAGACACCAAAAGTTATGATAAAGCTGTAGCAATAAGTCAGTGTGATGTTGATGTAAGGATAAAGAAATAAACCAATGAAACAGAAACTCTAGGGGACACACATTCATGGGAACAGTGTTGACAAATGTCACCACAGAACAATGGGAAAAGGACAATCTTTTTGTTAATTGCTACCAATTAATTGTAATAACATAATTTTTGATGGTTCGATCATAACATAAATAACATTTATTCCAAGTTGACTGTAGATTTAAATGTAAAAGACTTCTAGAAGTTGTTTTAGGATAACTTTATAATCTTTGTAGGAGATTTTACTTCTTAATTGAGCTTTACTAGGACTATAAAGGAAAGAACTGATGATTTGAACTATAAGACAATTAAGAGCTTCTGGTCCGTAAGAGACATCACTAAAAGAAGGATAAATCAAGGTGGGAGAAGACATTTGCAGGCACTAATCCAAATAAACTTGTTACCCAGAATTTATAAAGACTGCCTAAAAATCAATAAGTAAATAAATTTATTTCAGTAAATAAATAGGCACAAGACTCAAAGAGGTGTGTATAAAAGAGAATATCCAAATGGCCACAAGCATATTACAAAGTGCTCAATCCCATTAATAATTAGGTAAATTAAAATGTCAAAAGACTCTCTATGAGTAACCCACAGTAGGCTGTTCCCCTTTAGCAATGGTCTTAAAATTCGCTCTAGGGCCTGTGGGTGCATGAAGGCTTTATAAATGGGTGAAGGGAGTCTTAGATGAGGCTTTGGGATGTATAGGTGGGAAGCAGAACACTGAATGCTGAATGCTCTTGTCACAGGCTCAGTGAACGGTGGTGCCGGCATTAACCAGGCCGGGAAGGCTGTCTGGGATTACACAAAACAGGGTTCTTTGATGGACACATCCTAGGGGGAGGGCAGAGAAAGAGGGAAGCTGCCTCAGTGCACATCTGCGTCCAGGAGCTTCCCGCACCCAGGTTCCATTTGCTCCTCCTGAACAGAAGCACGAAGCATGTCCTCATCGCTCGGCTGAGGCTCGTCTTTGGGAGAGAAAAGACACCAGCCACCTGGTTGAAAAGCCCCATGTGGCATAGTATGATAAGCCATTGGCCCATTGGTTATTTTTAATCTAATTGAGGACCGACTGGCTATGAAGGGGAAGAAATATTTGATGTGGACTGAGGAGGTTTGTACACATTTTTCTAGGTAAGCTACTGAAGTGCCTCTGTCACAGCTCTATTTGTTGTTGGCTTTAATCCCATGGTGTGGGCTAACTGCCTCCCCTGCTTAACTTCTCTTTCTGTCTGACATATGAGCCTACAAGGCTGTCTTCCTATGGATTTTCTGTCAGCAGTTCCTGAATTCTATGTGGTTCCCACTTTCCCTTCCCTTTGTACCTTCCTAACCAGGATGAATTTTTTATCAGGATAATTAACTTTAAAACTGAGGTTCAAATGAACATAATAGTAATAATAAATATCCCTTGCCACGATCCCTGCTTAAGAGCCTACTGTTTGCTGGGGATTCTGCGGCTCGAAGCTTTCTCCTTGCCCACTGTCCTCACTTTCCCAAAGGCCCAAAGGCACTGAAAGAACCAAGTGTGAGACAGACTGAGAAAGTGCAAGTGATTTGATGGTGGCAGAGCCCAGGGTGAGAGTAAGAGAAGGAAAGGCTCTCACAGTCTGACTGGGGGTGGGGGGTGGAGGAGTGTGGGGGGGTTGCTGACCACCCATCCCTGGGCCTGGCCAATGAGGAGAGTTCATCTTGTCTGCAGCTAACTCTTTATTTTATGTTTTCTTACCTTAGAGCTCTTCCTTCCTTGAGATACCACTGTGCTATCTAGACTCATATTCTCTACAGTATGCATTTTATGATTTTTAATGCTATTTAAAATAAGGATCATTTGGAAATACTTTTATAAGTTTTTGACAGAGAGATCAATGTGGATTTTTTTATAGAGACATCCAAAATTATAGAGCTGAAGAAGATTTTTTGCTTCAGATTTGGGATCAAAATATTACAAAAGTATCTTAGAATAGTTATGAGCAAGTATCATTTTATAGATACTAACTATTCAATTTCTTCAAAATTGAATCATGAATTTTTAAATCATAAAGCCATATCAATTTATGGCCTAAAGCATGCATAAAATATAAGTAAAAAATTATGCTGGCTTTTCATATTTAAAAGCCTGTATTTCACAGTCTTCACAAAGGTACTTTGCCTTGTTTTATCTATGGTTTAGTTTAAGTGGCAAAAAGTGAAACTTCTTAGATGTTTTGTTTTTTTGTAAACTTCATGGAAAGCACATTCTCTTTAATCCATCATTTCCCTGGAGTTGTTTGTTTGCTTTTTAGTATATAGCTGGCTGTGTGAACCTCACCTTCAGAAGGAGACCTGTAACATATTTCAAAGAAAGCAAAGAAAGCATTTTTGAGAGCTATTGCTCATAGAGAAGGTAGGCCTAAATGATTGATAGGCCCAGTCGTTCCAGAGCCGACCAGGGTGGCTGTGGCTACCTTTGCCCCACTCCACGCTCTGCCTGAGGCACAATTCCTGCCAGGCCTTCTGTTCTGTGCTGCTTTTGCCTGCAGGGCATAAAACCCAATGAAGCCCTTGGATGAGGAGGTCTGGCCACAGGTTAGTGCTGCCTGCAGTTAGGATGCGAGGGGAAGGAAACAAAGTGTCTCTTAGTAAGTATCCACAGGAATAGCTGCAGAGCTGCTCCATGAGTTGTTTTCCTAAAATGAACACATTATTGAAATAGTCGTATGCATATTCTGTTTTTTTATTTGTCCATCCTCTACCATGTAGTAAATACCCACTGAGAGAGATGGAGCTAGAGCTAGAGCCAGAGATGAGAGAGGGGAAGGGGGAGAAGCCGCCAGGCAATGGTCAATATCTATTTGAGGAAAGGGTTTTTCTTTATTTATGATTTGACTGCAATATGATGGGAAAGGGACAGACAAGGATAGGAAGAGAGGGGGTGAATAGATACACAGTCTCATTTTATTTGTTTTTTTTTTTCTAATGGATGCTGTAGAAAAATATCCTGGGAACTATTTTTATCTATTTAGCCTCATGGGTGTGGCTAGAGGATGGAAGAGGAGGAGACACTCTGTTGTTCTTTGTTCCCAAATGTTCATGGACAATGTGTTCATATTTGTCTCTTGCAAATTCTGGTAAAGGTGTGGTGGGGGGCAGGGCAAAATCACATTCCTGTGGAAGAGCATGGTGATATTGTGACCCAGGCTTGCCTTTCTCTGAGCCTGTGAAGTTGAGGGAAAGAAAATTAGTCCAAGATTCACATTTGTGTGATAGAGCCAAATTTAATTTGCTCCCTCTCTATTCACAAAGGTGCATAGAAACAGAACAGCAACAAAATCTCCATTTGTTTTTCTAATATTAATTTATCCCTACTTATCTGAAACGAAGTACATGCAGTAAGTAGTACTTTTCTTTGAAAATATTGTTGCATTTGATTTGCCATTATTGTCTTTAGGATTTTGCATCAATATTATTTACTAAACTGGTAAATTCAGCTTTGCAAGGGAACTCCAGTTTGATAAAATGTTAGCTGAGCATAAACAAATATCGAACTCCAGTTTAATAATATGCATGATAAAGTGTACAAGGACGAAGGGTGAAATACCTCAGCAATAAAATAGAATAAAGGATGAAGAGGGCAAAGGATAGATACATATGCAAAAAACCAAAGAGAATAAAGTGTTAATTCTAGAAACTATGTGGTGCCTACACCAGTATTCACTGTATAGTTCCTGTAAATTTTCTGTGTTTCAAAATGTTTCTAGTGAAATGCAGGAAATAAATACAATGTCTACTATATAGTGACACACTGCCTCTTTGCATGTTTTTAGACAAGAGAACACCCAATACTTACTATTGAGTTCTCATAAATAAGTGATTTTCTAGACCCTCCTCTGATAATATTCCCTCCAACAATGGGGGGACCCAAGAAGCTTGAGGATTCCTTATTGATCATGTCAGAGGGGAGAGGAGGGCCCCGTTTTTTTCAGGATGGATTCTTACAGCCAAACAGCCCTACTCTCTTTATTATTCAGAATCTTCATCGTGTGGCACTCACCATTTTTTTTTTTTTTTTTTTTTTTACCGGGAGGTCCCGGGGATCGAACCCTGGTCCCTCCATATGGGAGACGGACGCCCAACCAGTTGAGCCACGTCCATGCCCCCAAGGCACTCACCATTCTGAGACGCCTTCCTAAGGGGATTGTCAGTGTAAAGTTCTTGCCTGGGAACTGGTGTTCTCTGATTCATAAAATCTTGCCTGGGTTTCTGGTTGCAACTCAGTTTGGCATGAAAAGTGCAAACATTGTAAGTCCTGAATGACCTCTCAGTGTGAGTCAGCAAAGTTGCATTAGTGATCTGAAAACACAATATTTCTTTAAAATATTTCTCATCCATATAAGATGGAACTTTGGCCAGATAGAATTTAATTGTCTGCGAATTCCAAAGGGTATATAAGAAAAATGTGCAAAATATATTCCTTTATCAAAAACAAAGTGTACTTAGGAAATATTACATTTCTCAAATGTGGCTTAAGATGTATAGATTTTAGTGTCTTATACACATACATGATCATTTGCAAAAAATGTGGAGACTGATTTTTCAAAAAGTGAATGAACACCATCATCATGCTTTAAAGCAACTGCAATAAATGAATGGCAAAGAAAAAATACTCAACTCATGTTCTGCAAATATAAAAACTATCTTTCTCAAAGGCTACGTCATGGAAAAGGCACAACCTCTGTGCAGCCTAGCTGACTGCTGAAAAGAAATGTGCTGGCTTCAGGAATTATTTGTATTGTGAGAGATGCCCACCAACAACTGGCATTGCCATTGCTAGGGGCTTTCAAGAGAAATGTCACTCCTCACAGCAAGAGATGAGATTTGACATATGGCATCAAAGCATCATTAAAACTACACCTGCTGCAGAAGAGGTTGTGTCTTTCAAGAGATTTTCAAGCAGAAAAGGTTACATTGAAAATCCAAAAGGCTAAGGCATATTTCTTTTCTTTGCAGACAATTAAATGCTCCAAAGGAAAAAGTAAATTGCACAAACATATGCAAGAAGAAATCTTCTTTTCCACTATACTGGCTGAAAAAAAAAAAACTTTATGATTGTAACAATTTCTTTTATATCACTAGAACACGCAGCATAGCCCAAGAGAACTTATTCACAACCACTGCTTTCTGTTAGGAAAGTTTCTTCATGAAACAGCACACCTGGGCCTGAAAATGTCATGGTTTTGTTATTTTGGCAAGATCAACTTTGTGAGAACTTTTCACCTATGTTCAATGTTATTTCTCAAATTATAGAAAAGAAGGCAATAAATTCTATTGAGCATTGTTTGTGGCAACAATTTGTATATTTTATCTTTTATTAAGTTCTTACCTTATGATACATTTAGAAAAACAACTTAAAGTGTTCAAATAATTTCCCAAAATTCATACAATCAAAGGGGTAGTTTTGGAATTTAAGTCTAGATTGCGCAGATGCAAAGAGTTTATTCATATTTCTTTATGCTGTTCTGTGTACTATGTTCAAAATTAGACTACGTGTGTCAGCCAAAGGAAAATAAGTGCTGGTCTCCAAGCTCAAACATCTTTTAGTCTAGTTTGTGAGATAGGGCGTATTCAGAAAAGATAAAGAGGATCACAAGCAGCCTCTATTAAGCACTGAGTCAGAGTACTGGCAAGATACGCGGCAAACTTTCAAATGGGGAGGTAGGCATCTTGGAGGGGATGCACCTGATAGGGACTGGAAAACTAGACAAGCTTTAAGTAAAACACTTGAGCAAGACAATATTAATGGAAATGCTGTGAATAGATATATGGATATTTTTATTTTCAATATAAGCAGTCTACTGAGTTCATGAGGTGGCTTCTGTTGCTAACAATAGACTAAAACAGACATTTTCTTTCTTCCTGTCTCCAATGCTGGCAAATTGTCATCATATTATCCTCTCACTCTGTAGAAGACACATGAATTGTGGAAATCATACTTGGTTTATAGTAAAATTTTTGCATTTATTACCAAGCTTTCATTGTTCTAAAGAAATATTTTACAAGTCAGTGAGGGAGAAATTGTTTTCCACAAACAAAAAGAAATATCATTCTCTGTATGAAAACAGATTTTAATTTTCTGACATCCTAGAAAGTCTGAAGGGCATCTTTAAAGATAGATCCCAAAGAGCAAGCAACAGATGACGTAGTAAAAGGAGAAACTGAAAGATCAACCAAATCAAGTGCAGAACCCACCATGTATTTCAGCACAGTAGGAAGAAAACACTATCCATTGATTGAATAATTGAAACTTGGGTTGTTTGAGGATACACAGAATTTAATTTTAATATAATTATTAATTATTTTTCCTATTTTCCTTACATTAAATATATTGGTAAATCAGCGGTCAATTCTGTTACCATGATTTTTATGTTGGGAGAGGGAGAAAGGGAAAAAAAGGCAAATGATTTCTTAGAAGCGAAAAACAAACAAAAAGACACCCTACCCTACCCCTAAAAAAAGCTGACCAGAAGGAAAAAATTGAAGACCTAGGACATAAAATAAAAACCAAGACTCCACGTCCAATAGAGCTCAAAGGAAAGCAGAAGAGCTGGGAGGAAATCAAGGGAAGGCGGCAGAGAGGCCCAGAAGCCGAATCAAGCCTGTTCCTAAGGGAGAAATGGGGAAGTGGGGAGGAGAGGGAAGAAACAGCCCTGGAAAGTGGTTTTCTAGTCCCAAGGCAGTGAAACATCTTCACGCCTGTTCCATGGAGAAAGTTGCACAGTGAAAGAACTTCAGATTTAAAAATATTTCTGATGTGTTTAATATGCTAACTGCTGGTGATAAAGTGATGAAGGGAAGTAGACACAGACACATCCCTGTTCACCAGATAGAAGTAAGACGTGTGTGGGTGGCAGATATTAAAATTTAAAATCCCACAAATAAATGCATCAATGAAAACTGTGACACTTACCAGATGAAGTGTTATGAAAGCAAATAAGAGAAGGTCCTGACTTAGTGCAGTCATATTGGATTTAAAATGAATTAAAATACAAGGAAAATGTTCCTTAAACATTTTTTAAATAGTTGTAGTTAAAAGAAGAAACAGGAAATGATTTATAGCACAAGATATTTTATTTAAATTGAATAAAAATGATGAAAAAATTCCAAGATACAGCATTTACAAGCAAATGTGTTCAATGTATGAGAGTAGCTGAAAATGGTGATGGCAGCAGGCAAATAGAATTAGGAAAAAGGAGAAAAACAAATGAGATACAAATGAGAGAGGCTTTGCTTGGAACAATGATATCATGTGCCATGATTATATGCTATAAAAACAAAAGCCAAAAGAATGTGCACACACACAAAGCAATGGTAGACGTGTGAAGACAGAGAAGCAAGCAAGGAAAGAGACATTTTGAACAGACAATGACAGCCTATAGTGTCTAATGTTGCTCAGAAATTAATCTTAGGATGGATGAAGGTTAGTTGAATTTATAAACATGGGGTTATAGAGTTTCAATATAAACTCGGATAGCTGGAATGAAATGGGTGGGTTTCTGTGGGGTGCTGAGAGGAAGGAACAGAGTGTCCTCTTTCTGAGAAAAACTCCAGTTTGTCAGGATTATTTATTTTTATACTCGCAACTAAAGGCCCCTCATAGTATGAGGTGATGACAAGGAGAATTTCAGAAAAAAAAAGCACCAGCATCTCATCATGGGCAAGTCCTATGGAGAGAGGACATCAGAAAGCGAGTGTGGTTGAAGGAGAGAAACGTTACATATAATTTTAAAAATGTAGGGTAAGGTTTGTGGGAATGGTGACTTCTATTAAGGAGCATGACCATTACCAAAATGGACATCTCTTTTCCTTTGTTCTCTATTTCAGTTGTTCAACTTGCTGTTTCATCAGTCTATGTAGATAATAAAGTACTATTGATAGATCGTCAGAGCTGTAGAGAAATCCACATCAAATTCCAGAATATTGGACATAAAGCAAACAGTTAGAGATACACTCTAATAGAAACGTAGAGTGGCTATAAATAAAACGATATTCAAAGTCACCTGAAAGGCAGGTAATATCTTGGCCCACAGAATTTAGCTAAAGAAAGAATGCAAACAGGTAACGTTACTGAAAAGAAATCATAGAAAAAACAAAATTCACATACCCGGTGCTGGCAGCACTCAGGGAGGAAATATTTACGGACATAGACTGGATATGTCTGGTTGCAGAGATAAATTTATCCTGCTTGGAGACAGATGGATTTGGATATTTTAGCCTGATGCGGGTAGAGCTCAGACTTGTATGCCTATGCCTGCTATATGTTTAAAGTCACTAGCAAAACTCTGATAATTTGTCTCCATATGTAGCTTTTAAGAAGAAAATGTTCTGATAAAACAGTATGACTAGTTTATTGTTAGATCTATTTATCTTTGTAATGCGGTAAAAGGCATTTTCAAAGTAGACATCCATCTCCGAGTCTTGGTTAATGCGACTCTCTCCTTAAGAGACAGGGCTGTAGTGCAGGTGCTGACTCAGTCAGGTTTCACAGCTCTCTGGGATAAGGCCAGGCTCTGACCCTCAGCAGATTAATTTAGGTAAGTGCCTCACTGCAGCTGTCCTGGGAGACGGCCATCACTTCTTTCTCACCCTTCTCAACTGACGTCCACCAGCATTAGACTATGCAGCACATTTCCCCCGTTTTTATGAGCTTTTACAAGAAGAATTGACAGCGATAACTATGGAACAAATATTTCTTCTTAAATAGGTTACTCACCTAAAATTATCTAGAATATTTCTGCCAACATCATATGGAAAGAATAATTTAAGTGAAATGACATTAACTAACTTGACTAATCTTTTATTAATTAATTGCTCTGCTGGAAAGAAAACAGCTTTCTCTCACCTGAAATGTTTTTCATTTTAGGAAATATATTAGTGGACTCTGCTTCTGGCCAAGATGGACTAACAGGGACTGGAATTACCCTCCTGCCTAAAGCAATCTAAACAACAGAAAAGAATGAACAACATGCAAAGCAACAGTTTGCAACACACTAAACATCAGACAACAAAGGACAGTGGTTCCCGAGAAACAAAAGATAAAGAACGCAATCCCCAGTTTACTGCCTTGAGAACTCTTCCAAGTATAAGGACAATGAGCGTGTATTCATTTTCTAAGGCTGCTGCAACACATGATCACCAAGTTAGTGGCCTAAAATAAGACAGATTTATTATCTTACTGTTCTTATATTAGAAGCCAACATGGGTCTTCCTGAGCTATTATCAGTTTGTTGGTGGAGCTGTATTCCTTTTATTTTTAAATTTTTAAAACAATTTTTTTGTCACCATATAGGCAAACTGATTTTCCCCTTTTTAATAATATTCAGATATATATTTCAGTACAGTTAATTACATTCCCAATGTTGTGCTACCATCACCACCATCTATTACCAAAACATTTCCGTCGTTCCAAATTGGAGCCCTGTGCATTTTAAGACTCAACTTGCTATTCTCTATCGCCACCCTGTCCCCTGTTGATTTATATTCTAGGTGCTAACTCTCTGAGTTTGCTTATTCTAATTGATTCATAATTGAAATCATGCAATATTTGTCTTTTGTGTCAGGCTTATTTCACTCAACATGTCTTCAAGTTTCAGCCATGTTGTCGCATGTATCAGGACTTCATTCCTTTTTATGGCTGAATAGTATTCTGTTGTATGTCTGTACCACATTTTATTAATCCATTCATCAGTTGATGGTCACTTGGGTTGCTTCCATCTTTTAGCAGTTGTGAATAATTCTGCTATGAACATTGTTATGCAAATATCTATTTGAGTCCCTGCTTTCAGTTCTTTTGGGATTACTAGGTCATATGGTAGTTTATATTTAACTTTCTGAGGAACCACCAAACTGTCTTCCACAGTACCTGCACCATTTTACATTGCCACTAGCAATGATTGTTTCTATTTCTCCACATCCTCTCCAACACTTGTTACTTTCTGTTTGTTTCTTTTTTAATAGCAGCCATTCTAGTGGGTATGAAATGGTATCTCATTGTGGTTTTGATTTGCATTTTCTGATTGCCAATGATGTTGAGCATCTTTTCATGTGTTTTCTAGCCATTTGTCTATCTGTTTTGGAGAGATGTCTGTTCAAGTCTTTTGCCCATTTTTTAATTGGGTTGTTTGTCTTTTTGTTTTTAAGTTGAAGGATTTCTTTATAAATTCTGGATATTATTCCTTTATTGGATATGTGGTTTCCAAATATTTTTTCCCATTGTGTTGGTTGCCCTTTCACTTTTATGATAAAGTCCTTTGAGGAGCAAGTTTCTTTTTATTTTGAAGAGGTTCCATTTATCTATTTTTTTCTTTTGTTGCTTGTGCTTTGAGTATAAAGTCTAAGAAACCATTGCCTAACACAAGGTCCTGAAGAGGCTTCCCTACCTTTTCCTCTAAGGTTTGACCATTCCAGCTTTTATACCAAGGCCTTTGATCCGTTGTGAGTTGGCTGTCTTCCTTTCTGGAGGCTCTAGAGAAGAATTGGTGTCCTTGCTGCTTCCATCTTCGGAGACTGCCCACGTGCTTTGGCTTGTGGCCCCTTTCTGCACCTTCAAGGCCATCAGCAGCGGGCCGAGTGCTTACACCGTATCCTTCTGACCCACTCTTCCCCTTAAGGCCCTTTGTGATTATATTGGTTCTATCTGAATAATCAAAGATATTCTTCCTATTTTAGGAACAGTTGAATTAGCAACCTTAGTTTCATCTGTAACCTGAAAACCCTTTGCCATGTAACATAAAATATTCACAGTTTTATAGATTAGGTCATGGACAGTTTACACATATTCTGTACAAACGCATATGGGCATCTTTTGACTACCACAAAGAAGAAACCCAGGCAGAGTCTGGGTCTCCTTGAGTTAAGCTGATGAGAGCTGAGAGTTCAAAGAGAACAAGACAAGTCGCGCGGCAGTGTAGAGAAATGGACAGGGGAGAGCTGCACAGGGAGGGAGAGGGGCCTCACTGTCCGGAGAGGGACTTCCCCAGGCATTAAACTGGTTGCCTATCAGGACAAACATGTGAGAAAACTGCAGACGGCAGAGAAAGACCAGCTCAGAAGGGTCTGTGGTAACATTCAACGTAACGTACACAAGATTGGGAAGAGAGCCTGACCAGACTGCCCAGAACGTAAAATTTCCTAGTACCTGGGGAATTTCCTCCAGAATGGGGAATAATTAGTCCTATATCAAACCGTACTCTGATATGACATAATGAATCTTAAAAACAAGATCTGAAAAGATCATACAGCTTCTAAGTAACTTAACCACATAGCAGACCTAAGCTCAAGGATATTTAAAGGACTATAAAATTATCCGGTCTCCAACAATGTAAAATTTACAATCTATGGCATCCAATAAAAGTTATCAGTTATGCAGAAGCAGGAAAATATGACCCAGAAAGAAGACACAAATCAATCACTCGAAACTGACCCAGAACATACACACATTAAATTAGCAGATAAGGATGTTAAACAGGTATAACTATGTTCCTATGTGCTCAAAAATAAAAAAAAAACATGAAAGAGAAAAAGCTACAATGGGTAAGATAAAATTACACTGGATGCAAATGGTGCCACATTAAACATTACAGAAGAAAAGGTTAATGAACTTGAGTATGTAGCAATAGAAACTTGCCTTAATTAACATGGTAAAGAACGAATGTGGAGAGTGAATGGAGCCTCAGTAACCTGTGGGAGAAGTTTAAGCGTCTTGGGGTATGCAGTTGCAGTCCCAGAAGAGTGGTGCAGAAAAGTGTTTGGAGTAATAGTGACTGAAAACTTCCAGCTCTAATGAAAACTATAAAACCACCGATCTGAAAAAAGCACAATGAACACCAAATGCAAGATATATGAAGATAAGTACACAATGGTATGTAATAGTCAAATTATTCCAAACAAGGGATAAAGAGGCAATCTAAAAGGCAGTCAGAGAATACAGATATATAGTGAAACAAAGATAAAGATGAAAACATATTTTTGATAGGAAAATATGCAAGTGAGGTGATAGTGAATCAACACCTTTAAAAGACTGAAAAGAAGAAAAGATTAAAAACCACTATCAGCCTAGAATATTGTACCCCGCAGAAGCATATTTTGAAAACAAATATTAATAATAAGTTTTGCATTCATACTTAAAGAATCAGCAGTGACCTGCAAAACAAGAAGTGATAAAGGAAGTTCCGTAGGCTGAAGGACAATTATATGAAGTAAAAGTATCTGTCCACCAAAGGAATGAAGAATGTCCCAAATGGTAAATTTCTTTATAAAGTAACTGAATGTTTAAACAGAAGTAATAATAACAATATACTGGAAATTTTTTAAATATATGCAGAAGTAAAATGTGTGGCAACAATCAGATAAAGGCAGGGCTGTGAGTGTGAAATTCTTATAAGTGTCATGAGTGTAAGTGTGGACACTTGAAGGGAAACTGTGGTGAGTTAAAGGTAATCCCAGTAGAGATACCACTAAATAAGAAAAGAGGGAGTTAAGCCCAATAAGAATCAAAAATAAAATGTAAAGTTAAATCATATTTAATTATTCCAAAAGAAGGAAAGGAAAGCAAGAAACAGATGGGACAAATAATAAAAAAAAAAGCAAATGTTAGGATGATGGATTTAAACCTTACCATGTCAATAATTATATTAAATGAAAATGCTCCAAATACCGCTTACCAACTAAAAGGCAGAAAATGTCAAAATGATTTTTTAAAAAAGCAAGACCAACCATATGTAGCCTATGAGAAATACACTTCAAATATAAAGCCATGTAAGATAAAGTAAATGGAGGGTACAACTTATGCCATGCTAAAACTAATCAAAAGAAAGCCGGAGTGTGCGTTTTTGTAGCAAAGTCAATAACAGCAAGTAAGATTATCAGAGATAGAGAATAAATGATAAAATGGTCAAGCCATTTTTTAATTTACAGAATTAACAACTGATTAACCTGTTTTCTTTATTTCAATATATAACTATCTGATAGTATTGGTACAAGTCAGGGTGATCACCATCAATTAAGTTTCCAGTCACCTCATCCATGCATACAGCACTTCACTGAAGAATAGTTCATAAATAAAATAAAGGTATTTTTCTCCTCTCTGTGATCATAGGGGAAAGGTTTTCCTTTTTTATTTTAAATGTATTCACACTAGATCCAAGATGTTACTTCATCAAGGTCAACTGATGAAGCCAGGCTTGTTGGCTGATAATAAATAATCATGCCCCTAGTTTACCTGCCTTCCCTTCTCTGTAGCCTCTTCACCCAAGTCTTCTAAGTGAGCTTTCTTTTCCTAACGCAGTGCTCCCCTCCTCTTTAACAATGGCCCCACAAACTTTTCCGTCTTGTTTTTGCTGAGGTCCTTTTGAACCAGTATGTGAAGGGTGGCATCTTTGGTTTCAAGTTCAATCGCTCTATAGAAAGGTCATATGAGACTTAACACGAAAGAAATGTAAGAAAGGAGTTCAATAAGCCTCCCATTCTGCCTATCAAATAAATACTTTCTTCTAAGTACTTTCTTCTACAACATCTTAAGAGGAATTGGTGCATTTCTAATTTGGTAGAATAATTTTCATGTCAAAGTGGTATGCCTATTGTTCCTCTGTTGTAATTTTTCAGACATCTACTTGTCCCAGGTTAGACTATGAGCTAATTAATGAGTCTCTGTCCATTAACTTGAAAATTAAGGCTCAATGCTCCTAATGATTTTTGGCTGGCTCCTCTGGCAGCAGGGCTTATGTTGGAAATAAGGTGGGCTACAGAAGAAAGATGGTCAATGGTCATTTCCAGTCGATGACTTCTAAATCTCCTTAGAATTATCACTGGTAATCGTTTTCCATTGGTTTCACAAGAGAGGTTTTCTCCCCTTTCCCAAATATGATGTATAACTATTTTTTGACTTCTCATATGAAATCCAAAAATCTATTTTCTTAGCCAAAAATGATTTTCTTTTCCTCTTACTAAATAATTGTATCATATTGTTTAAATCCAAACTTACTTGTCCTTCTAGAAAACTTCTGAAGACACTACCCAACTTAGTAAGTTAGTAATCTGTCCCTTTTCTAACCAACCAACCACTACCCCCTTGATTTTGGGCTCTGGTACCAGTTGTGCATAATATATTTATTTTTTCTGAAAAATTATGTTGTTTTCTTAACCATGCCTGGCAATTTTCAGAAGGTGTACTTAAAAATGAGGCTCAAATATAACAGTTTCATCTTCACAAACAAACGAAAAAGAAAGCATATAGTTTCAGGTTGTGGTTTATCATGCATGATCTATAATGTATTTTAGTTCACCACACATGCATTTCTCTGAATATATCCTGATAAGAAATGTTATTATGCATTTAAGATTCTCTCAATGTAAAGACAATGGATTCAACAGCATGGATATAATGTCTCTATTTCAATTATGGTAGATATTTTGTTTTAAGGTAATTTCTTTCCCTTAGAGATACTAGAATTGAAAATAAAGTGAGTGGGTGACAGGTGTTTCTCCTTTACTCCTTCCATGCTCCTTTGCCACTCCAGCTGAGAGATATCATAAAAATGTCAGCTCTCCCCTGGCTATGCATGCTGCACCTGCTTGCCATGTGGTTAGTGACTGCTAACATTTATATATCGCAGTGTTCCAAGTCAAATAAATTGATAAAATGCAGCTCAAGAATACACCACATTGCATCTCTAGTGCTTTTTAAGTAGGATAGCTTTCTTTCCCAACTTCAGGGCAAAAGGGTCATTCCTTATTCTATTCAGTGAAGACATAGCTGCTTCAATATCCAATTTAATTTTGAAAACGGTGCTGCAAAATATTAGAATAAGATATATGCACGTAACCAGACAAGCAGTCTCTTAAAGCTACTTTAGGACTGCTTACTACTTCCACAGAATATGCTAAGCCAGCTAAGATTTCGTTCTCTACTAAAGATTGTACAAGTTAATAATTTGTCAGTTCATAACAATTTCCACTAGAGATGTGAAAAGCTGTAGGTGATGGCAAAATGTAGCACATTAATGTATGCAAATGGTGCCTTGGCTATGCCTTTCCTTTCATGAAAACTTTTATTTACTTGCCATCTGAATTTTCCTCCCTCGGCCCGCTTTCATATAACAAATGTATTAATCAATTTATCAGCATAATTTGAGAAGAAACTCTAAATTGCCCTTTAGATTAATTATATTTTTCATAATTATAATGATTAAGATACACTTATACAAACTAATAAAAGAGATGACAATGAGGTGAACAGAGAGAACTCTAATCTTTTTTGTTTTAAAGAGATATTTACACACATTTTTAAGCCATGTCTTTTTTGTTATTGATCACCAAAAATCTTTAATTATATGATCATTATGTGGTTATCTCTTATATGTAATATATGCTAATGTGTTCTTGTAAAAAAGAGGAAGAAAATTGTTTTCCAATCAGCATTTTAATTCTCTTCCCTGCAATAGAAGGGATGCTCGATACTAAAGCTAGAAGACACTACACAAAGAACTCCAATGGTTTTGTATATGTGCACGCGTGTGCATGTGTGTGCATGTGTTGGCACATGTGTGCACATGTGTTGTGGCTCAGTCAAACACAGGATAACATCCATCTACCACAAAAGAGTTTTTTGCTATTTGGAAATTCTTACAGAGTAATCAATTTAACAGCGATTCAATACCAAAGAGCCTCTCTCAAAGTTAAATTCAAGGATATCTTGTATACGGTCACATGCTTATTATCCTTTAAGACTCATCTAAATTTTGAATGTCAACTATTAATAATTCCCTCTACTCCACGTTAAAGAATATCTTTCATTTATATGTACCACTTTGTATGGCTCACCTTGCCTTGTTATTTACCTTATACATCCTTATCATTGTAAAATTCCCAAGACCAAGATTAAAGTTACTCCCTTTTTATGTCTTCCAGTATCTAATTCTACAAAGGGGAGTAAATAATAACTATTCATGGGGTTTGGAAGTTTTTAAGAAATGTGTGCTTGTTTTGAAGATAAGAAGTACTATATAAGGTGGCCATCTCTTCCACAATTCAGTAGAAAAAGAAATCGTGCCTCTGTGTGGGGGTGTGTACATATTACCGTTGTCCTACATACAGAGCAATTAACTGAGTTCAACGCCTATGTGAATCGAATACCCATCTCGGAATGCATGTTAGATGTAGGCTATATGAGGCTTTCATTTTCAAATGGATAATTTCAGTTTAATAGGGAAATTCATATCTTCAGGTGAAACATGCACCAAAATGATGTATAAAACCTTACACTGGCTTCTCCCTGTTTCTGCTCATTTTCTGTCTCTCCCTGCACCTGGAACGCCATCGTTGTTTCTACTTTTCTGCAGACTGGAGGAGTGACACAGTTCATTTGCTCTTCATCTCTCAGCCTCTGATGCCTAGTCTCTAGTTGGTACCTAGAGAGAGCTCTGGCCTCTGGCCTGGCTCCTGGGGTGGGCGTAGGGTGGACTGGCCATGGCAGAAAGGCAGACCACGTGATTAGAGTGTGGGGCTCGGTGGTATCAGCATGACCTCTGGGCACTCATTCAGCCATGTGACTGATGATTCAGTCAATCATGCCGATATAATGAACCTCAGTAAAATGGACTCTGAAGTTCAGGTAAGCTTTCCTAGTTGGCGATATTCTTTGAGTATCATCACGCCTCTTGGCTGGGAGGGTGACGTGTCCTAACTCCATAGGGAGAGGACAGTTTGCATCTAAGACTCCTCCCAAACCTCACTCCATGTCTCTTCTTTTGGCTCCTTTTTGTTGTAATAAAACTGTCATTGTTAAGTTGGACACTTTCCTGAGCTCTGTCATTCATCCTAGCAAACTACTGAAGCTAAGGGGATAGTGGGAACCCCCAAATTTGTAATCAGTTGGTCAGACATGAGTGTGGTCCTTAGAACCCCCCAGATTGTGGCTGGTGTCTAAAGTGAGGACAGTCTTACAGAGAATTGTGCCCTAACTGGTGAAATCTGGCCTAATTGTGGGTCGTTTTGTGACAGAACTCATTACGGTGACACATGAGTATTATTGGTCCCTGCAAATCTCCTCTTTCATTTGAATTGTATATTTAACTTTTATTTCCCCCCTAAAACACTACTATTCTCCATGAGCATAGTAATATCCTGCTGCCATCCTATTGCATTTAAGGAGTTCTTTTATTTGTTTACGCTCTTTCAAAATTTTTGTATTAGTGGTCTTGTTTGTTTCACTTTTCAATTTCAAATTATTTTTCATTTTTAATTCATGTAAACCATAATGAGTTTTATAAACTCATTTTGTTTCTAACTTTTTCACTACATTCACATTTTTTAAGATACAGCCATGCTGTAATGTTTATTTCTAAGTGCTGTGTTTTATAATTTTTCCATGGCGTCCATCCACCAACTATTGTCTATCTATTTCTCCAGTGGGACACTCAGATTGTCTCTAAATTTCCAACCACTAAAAGTTTTGCTGCAATAAAAATTTCTGTGCATGCTCCTTTATGAACAAGGGTGTGAAATTGCTGGGATACATTTTCTGGAGCTGAATTAATGGTTCATAGGCCATGCATATATACACTCAGTGGCGTCATACTGCCCTCCTTAATTGTGCCTCAATTTACGCTTCCACCGGCTATCCATGAGAATTAGGATGTGAGCATGTCTTTACCAACTTTTTGCATTTTCACAATTTTAGCCATCTAATTAGGGTAAAATGATTACTCATTGAAGTTTTAATTTGCCTTTTCTCCCCTCACTACTGAATTTAAGCATTCCTTTATATGTGTGTAGCTTTGTGTGTTTCCATTTCTGAAATTATCTGCTTATATTCTTTGTGCATTTTCCCACTTGGGTTGCGGTTACTCTTGTACCTTGTCATGTATTCTTACTAGTAATACTTATATTGCCAGTACCATGCCTTATATATAAACACCTGTTATCCTTAATTTTTACATACAAATCATGTTGGTGATTTTGCTTATGGCTTCTGAAATTTTCTTTGACAAATCCTTCCTTATTCTCAGATCAAACACTATTATCCCATATATTTTTTCTATTCAATTTTCTATTTTGCACTTAATGTTTAAGTGCAAAATAGATTGGAGTTCATCCTTGCATGTGGTGGTGGTGGGGGATGGCTCTTACTTATTCTATTTTTTATATAATGAGCCAATGGCTTCACCATCAACTACTAAACAATACATCATTTTCCTATTGATTTGTCATGTCACCTCTGCCATATAGTATATTTCCAGATTAAATATATGAGTTTGACTTTTATCTCTTTTTGCTGTTGCATTGACGTATTTGTCTTCTCTTGCACTGATACCATAGTCCTTTTATTATCATTGCCTTTTACTATAAGCAAATATATGTTAGACCAAACCCTTGCATCAATTTACTCTTTATTTTTAATGGTTAACTTAGTAACATGTGGACTTTTCTTTCCTCATACTGCATACTATAAGTTATCAAATGCTTTTTCTCTATTGTTTATTGGCATATAATTTTTCTCTCTTTTAATTATTTATATGATAACTTGTATCAAGAGATATTCTTATGTTGAATCATCCTTGGCATCACTGAAACGAACTTTTGTTTATCATGATGTAAATTTTTAATATAAAGTTATAAAATGCTGTGGAACACTGTGTTTGGAATTTTTGTTTCTTCCTTCATTCGCAAAGTGGGCCTATAATTTCTTTTTACTCTATTGCAGTATTCTGGTTTTAGAAATATGATTACATTCATCTCATTAAATTATCAGGTCAAGTTCCATTTTTTTTGTTTCTCGAATAACTTCAAAATATAGGAATAAGTTGTTCCTTAAATGTTTGGCAGAAATCACTTGCAAGCCCCATGGTGAAGGGGACATTTGAGCAGTGAATTGAAGGATCATAGGGAGTTAATCCTGTGGGCATAGAGAGAATGAGCCTCCCACACAGAAGGCAGAAGCTTTGGTAGGAAGGCCACAGTACATGAGAGTAAGTAGTATAATCAATGACAAGAAGAAGACTAGTGTGGCTAAACCTGAGTAGGAAAAAGAGCATTTGAGACACGTGTGTGTGTGTGTGTGTTCAGATCACATAAGACATTATTGGCTATTGTAATATGTTGTTTTTCACTTTGCACGATGTGGGATTTTGAGCTGAGAAAAGGGATATAATTTGGCATTTATTTAAAATGATTACTTAGCTATATCTTTAAATAGACCAAAGGAGAGTGAGCATAGAAAAAGAAACAACTATTAACAGATAACTGCAATTATCTAGGTGAGAAGAGGCTATCCTAGTAGCCATAAAATTGATGAGAACTGTTTAAATTCTGGATATATTTTGAAGGCAATGTTAATAGCCTTATCCCTGAAGGATATAAAATGTGTGTGAAAAATAGGGTGAAAATAGGGAACATGGGAAATCTGCTAGCAGAACAGGTTTGGGGAAGAGAAGAGGAGTTCATTTTTTAACACACTAATTTGAAATCTGGGGATAGCAAGTTTGGTATTGAATCATAGAGAAAATTGAAGAAAGATGGTGATCCACAGAGACTTCGGTATGGAAGACGTTTCAGGAATAAGGAAGTGTGAGCACGGGGTTCTGATGTGCACTGGTGTGTGCCTGGAGGACTCTCAACAATCAAGCAGGCAGTGGTCACCACAGGCAGGGTGAGCCAGGGGCACAGAAGTTGGAGGACACATCGGCGAGACAGTGCGGCACAGTATGAAAGCAGGTTCTAAGCCTAGACCACGTGGATGGCGTTGGGACTTTCAAATCATCAAGCATGAAGGGCAGAACAGAGATTTGATCAGTAAAGAAATCATAATGCAGGGAAAAGAGACTAGAAGGAGGTCAAAGGAAGATAAAGTAATACCCTGCTTTATTGAACTCAATGACAACTACCTCTGGACTAAAATGCAGCTAATTCTTTCATGGCTAGAATTGACATTGCCCTAGTCTTTTTGCTGCATTAGTTGAACTTGGTACAGGTACCTAGAATGATTTAAATAAAGTTAGCTTTTGGGTCAAAGAATATGTTCAGATGAAAGATGATTTGTAGATGAATTTTATTTAATCCCTGATTATTTACTTTTCATAGTGAAAGAACCATGCTCTGAATGAATTGCAAAGACATAAAGATCATGCATATGTATAGTGTTTCCCTACCTTAATGTTGCCCATTATTTTCCCATTAAATGGCAAATACTTGGCAGACCGTTTTTATTAAACATAACAGTAAATAATATTTTCTTAATTGGATGCTGGAAAAATACTGAGGGAAAGCAGATGGCTAATTGAAGTACTTCTATGGTTGATTTCAAATGGAATACTGTAGTTCTCTGCTTTCTCTAATCCTTCTGCTTTGAACAACCTGGGTGAGAAGAGCAAACAAAATGATCTAGCTTCCTGTTAAAATTCTTATCGTCTGGACACGTTCAAAAAGTGCATGATTATACCATCTTCCTTGTCAGATAAGAAGACACACACCCAACACGAATTCTCTAAACCCATGATTTCATGATTACTCTGAAAATATCACTCCACTTTAAGAGTACATCTATTTAAACAGACTGTATAATGGAAGTGGCTTCTGAACTTCATAAGCATAGTTAAAATGAAAAAAATAAAGCAGAAAAGTATATTAGAAAGTCACAGTTCAAATAGAGTACCTTGACTGTTTTTACATTAATTATTAATAGCATAAATTAGGACATCATTGTACTTCAGTGTTGTCTTTCTATCTCTTCCTTCATTTCATCTTTCCTTCTTTCTTTCCTTCCTTATTTTTCCTCTTTCTTTCCCCCCTCATTCCTACTCTCCTCCCCTCCCTCCTTCCTTCCTTCCCTCCTTCATTCCTTCTTTTTATATTTCCTTCATTCTTTTGTTTCTTCATTTTTTCATAACATACTTTAAAAATTGATACAATGATACATATATTGAAATTAAATAAAAGCAATGAAAATGATCATCCATAAACATTGCCTTTGTGTATACATATTTACATGCATACCTTTAGTTACTGCTTTGTTTTAATAATATATTGTTAAAACAAATTTTACATTATATTCACAAATAATGCAAGATGAACGTCACTACAGATGTATGTTTTAAATTTATTTTAATTTTGTAACAATGGAGTAACTCTTAAGAGACTAACTCTGCCATTTTAAGCAACTATAAAACTGGGCAAAATATCTGGAATAACTATTTCAGATACTCTACTTCAGGCTGCGAATGACTGTGAGCCTTAAGATAAAGGAAGCAGTAGAAGTGAGTCCCAAGATAGCCCCAGCTTTCTGCCATGAATCACTTTCCGTACTGTGCAGTGAGTGGGAACCCTAACATAAAAGAGCAATGACCTTGAGCTAAGGAGATAGAAAGTTGGGAGTTGCTGAAGTGGCAAAGATGTGTGCAAAAGGGTAAAGAAGAGAAAGAAGCTAAACAGAGTAACTTAAGATATTTCCATGGGGAATGGATGTAGCTCAAGTGGTCCAGTGCCTGCTTCCCAAGTACAAGGTCCTGGGTTTGAGCCCTGATACTGCATAAAAACAAAAACAAGCAAAAAAACCCAACCAACTCTCTTTGGGGAGTGGATGTAGCTCAGTGAGTGAATGAATGCCTGCTTCCCATGTACAAGGTCCAACCTCTCAGAATGGAGAGACTTCTCTGAACACTTTAAGCATTTACTGATGATCTGCAAAGGTTACAGGTTAGAGATAGGGATACTTTTGCCCTAGAGGAAAGGGCTACTCTAAACCCATCCTAACAAAGCTAAAAATAAATCTCAAAGAGATCAAGCCGATCCAAATGTAATTGATGTATTCTGCACATTGAAACATAAAACTTCATTAAAGGCAATAGAAACTATACACTTAATAATGTAACATACAGTAAAAATATAATGTACACAAAGAAGCAACAAAAATGGGACCCATAACATGAAGAAAAACCAACAAATAGAAAAAAAATCTCAGAAATTATCGGAATGATAGATACACTGACTTTAAAATATTGTTAGCACTTTCAGGCATTTAAGGGAAAACTAAAAAGCACATCTCAATAGTGAAATAGAAACCATAAGAATGAACTGAATTTAAATTCTGCAATTAAGGAATAAAATAATAAAAATTAAACATAGCACAAGAGTAAAAATTGAAAAAAAAAAACAACCTTAAGATCAGTAAACCTGAAGATAGAGCAATAGAAATTATCCAAAATAAAGCTCCGAGGCTTAAAATAATGAACAGATCCTCAGTTACCTATGAGGCAATGTCAAATGGCAAGTGCACATGGAATAACCATAAGAGAAAAGAAGTAGTCAAGAAGTAGTTGTCTTGACGAAAGGAGTATAGGGTAGAAAGTGAGCTAGGAGAAAAAGTAGCCAGGGACCAAGTCATGAAAGATCTTGCCTGTTATGATAATGACTTTCAAATGTACTGACTTTATTTTGCCTCTTCTGTGATAAAATAAGGATTTGTAAGGTTCACCAAATCTAATTACCAAATCTAAAATACAAAACAATTAGTATTTTCATGTGCAATAGATGAAAAATATCTTCTCATATAAGGACAATGTACTCTAGTCCTGGAAGACTTTGTTAAAAAAGAAGAAATATTGAATCCAAAAATTATAAAGTAGTCTGAATTTAACAAGTTATTTATATTTTTTACTCTTACCATGGAGTTACAGACTTCTACTTTTTTTTATTTCTCAAAGAATGTTGGCCAGAGACAAATGACTTAATGCTAATTTTTTTTTTCTTCCATGGCAGAATAAAAACTTTTGATTTGTGTGCCTTGAATGAAGGCCTACAGAAAATATCCATTCATTTCTAGACAAACCAAAACCGAAAAAGAAGCAACTGCAAAGCTCATTGAGGGATGGAAAGTACTCGTATCAACAAACATAAAAGCAGTGATTTTTTTTGTCTATGATAATTTAGTGAGATAAGAACTGTGCTGCTAATGAATGTCACACACAGGGTTGGATTGATGCTGAAAGATGATGACACAGGAAGGTGGTTTGTGTTCTCTTCTCTTTGATACTGCATCATGAGAATGGCTTGCTCTGACTGGACTTCACTGTTCAAACTCCCTGTATGTTAATTATTCCAATCTACTTTAAGAATACAAAATACTTCAAGAATATATCACTCGGAAGGTCTGATTTTATAAATTGTTTCTCAAAATTCTTTTCCAAATTTCCGATTTTCCCTTTTTATTACATATGTTAATAATTTTGTGCATAGTTATTTTCATTGCAGCTTTAAAAATAGAACATTATATAAATTTGAACTAAATACTGGTCAAATATTTTTACTCCTTAGCCCTGTAGAACCAATATGAATTAAACAAATGTTCTGTCCTCTCAGTATCAAACACCAGGTAAAATTGGCAGCCAAAATCTGTACCTGAATTGGGAATGAGAATGAATACATTGCAAAATCTGGAATTTGTCTTTAAAATATATGTATGTTAGTCTAGATTCTAATGAAGCTTTATATTTTAAATTTCATGCCGTTCCACAAAGTATAGTACTGGAACTTCTATGTGAAAATAGCCAACAATTTTAAAATGTCACAAAAATATGAACCACTTGTCAGAAAAGCTAGACTTTTGTCATCAACAATCTTTTGGAATTATTGCAGAGCTTGGGTGATTTTGCTATTGCAATACTTAAAAATATTCTCAATGTTCCTACACTTCTATTAAATCTTGACAATTTGGAGGCTAGTATTTTTGTCACAACTAAATGATTATGAAAGTTTATGACTACTTATACCATCAGTAAATCAATAAAAACATTTCTACATTACCTCAGTTAGAAGTTTCTATTTGATTACTTATTTCTCATATGTCTACAAAAAGAAATTAATAAATTTCCTTCCAAACTTATTTTTAAATGTTACAACTACAGATCTTAATGAATTGTTAAGTATGAAAATGTTGGAAACTCTTAGCTTGTTTTGGAAGTTGATACCACTCATATCTAGTGGATCATTTTCAAAAACGTTTTACCTCTGTCGGTAACTATATAGCTTTGGATAAAACACTTTGCAAAGTACTGAAGTTCTGTGATGGTTAAATTCATGTTGTCAGTGAAAATGTTTACATATAGATGGAATTTCTATGGAATCAGATTGTTAGTGACCCAATTCTTGTTTGGATTTTATCACGCAATGTATATGGAACTCTATTACCGTTTTCATCAAGTTTTCATTTTGGTTTCAAAACTAAAGTTTCTCATATATTCTGTACTTCTGATATGCCTTAAAACTATCTGCTTATCAACTCTGGTAGATAATTTTTGTCCTACAGTCTTGGTCCTGGCATTATGTTTCCTGTTATTTTTAATGGCATCAGTTATCATCAGTGTCACCTTTACTCATGTAACAGTATTATATATATTCCTAATCCTACTGATTCAACATCCTCTGTACTTATAAAAATTTCTCCATCCCCATTTTTTTAGTCCAATTTTAACTAGTTTTCTTGGCTATGGAAAAATTCTTACTGCATCTAATATATCTCCAACTTGTACTTCTTAAATCTGATGATATTTATGCTCCAAAAACACAATTCATGTCATTTCCCTGCTCAAAGTCTCTAAAGACTTATCAATGCCTTCACAAATCCATTAACACAAAACATAAAACTTTTTACAGTCTGTTTTTAACCTGTTTTTTCCAACCTAATTTTCAAGTATAAGCTTTTTCCTTTCTTGACCAAACTAAAATGCTCTACATATCCATACATATCCATGCTGTACATATGTCCTATGAGTTATCTGTGCTATCTATTCTACTAGAAATAAATTTTTTTTAATCTACATCTTTAAAAATTGAACTTATCTGTCCAAGTCCATAAAATAGAAAATCCTCCATAAACATGTTTTCCCCCAAATCACACTCTCAGGTTTGATTTATTCTTCATCTCCGTTCTCCATAGTTTTCTGTTCAAATCTCATGTGTGTGAATGCCCTATTAGAAGGTTTATAGTCACTTAGAAGATAAGGCAATTTAGGAAGCAAGAAGAATATCTGCCTTATGATGATGAGATAGGGTGGAAGGTAACTTGGAATTGCTAAAAGTAAAGTGTAGGTAGAGTAGATGCGCAGAAAGTATTGCAAATGATATTGAGAAAAGGATGCATTACCTATTGTGGATTTTTTTTTTTTTTTTTACTATACTGTTCAAAGAATTAACACACTACAAGGGAAATAGGTTCTGAGGCTGTGAGAGAATAACATTGGAAGCATTTTTTACCCAAGGTCCCTGGAGATGACCAGGTCCGGGACTGAGTATTTGATCTGCTGTTTCATTCTGCAAACCTGAGAACTCCCATGTGGAGCATCCTTGGTTACACACTTTATATCTATTGACTATACCATCTCCCTCTTGGAAAAAACAATGGAAGGCTGTGCAGGATCCAGAAATTGCATAATCCTAATGTGAACAAGCATCTGTGTTATGGCACAGGAGTAATCACAACAGCAAAACTGAGCAGGAATAATAGCAATAATGGATGACTTGGATGTCCGTTCTGATATTTTGTCTCATGGCTGCCTAAGTCCTTTGGATTTATTAACCCTTGAATCTTCAGATAATTCAAGGAAAAGAGGACTTTCCAGAAGAATAATCTGGACTTTTTTTCTAGTTAGCAGGAGGAAAAATGTCTGGTTTTTGTAAAGTTTATTCTGTAGAGCATTTTACAATGTTTCTATGTATTGGTATACAACCAGCTTTCTTCTTATTCATGTAAAAAATAATTGCTTTTCAGTAGCAGACACTGTCCTAAGTGTTGGTGTTGCAATATAATCAAGGGGGACATGGCCTTTGGCTTTATGGAGCTTGGAGTGCTATCAGACTGAAAAAAAACCTTATAATTAAAATTTATATAAAATATAGCAAGTGTGATGAAAGAAATATATTTCACCCATTCTCTTTGTGAAATCTTACAGTAACTGTCCAATGTGTTTTTCAAGGTCAGAGTTCTCTCAATTGCAGACCCATATATCCTTTTCCATTTAGATATGTTATCAGCCCCTTGTACTCAACACATCCAGATAGTCCCTTCAATTTCAATCTCACTTCATTGAATTTATATAAGTTAAAGGGAAGCAATCCGTTCAGTTGAAATAGCCAGAATCTTGGAAAGAGTTTTTGGCGTCTCCCACTACGTTATACTCCACAGGCAAATACATAGGAAGTCCTGCTCATCTTCTCACATAGCTTTCAGCTCCTCTCTAACCCCACTGCTCTAACCCCATTCATCTTAGAGGAGATACTCATCAATATATAGTTACTAATAGTCTCTCAACTGCTCGAGCTGCGTTCATGACTTCTTGCTTTCTGTCAGTTTATTCACTCTGCAGTAAGGGTGACTGCTTTCTTTTTTTTAACTAACAAATTTCATCATTGTTTATTCTAATGTCTGTGACATATATAGGCCGACAGGTTCTGAATGTGACTGTCACATAAGGGGCAGGTCAAGTCAACTTTTGGCATTTTTATTGAGAGAGATATAACCGGTATGAATTATAATAATGCTAGTAAGATCATCTAGCAATGCTATTTCCAGTTATTCGAAGGATACTCAGTGCTCTCGGGCTAAAATCCAACATCATTTTTGTGGTCTCAGGGGCTGCATATTCTGACCTTTTCTAGCAGATCCATCTCATATTCACAAACTCATAATCTTTTTGCATTGTGCTTATTTTTATTAGCACAAATTAATCATATTTTTCTTAAGCATATTTTTTCATCTACTGGCCTTCAGGCTATCCCTAGCATTCAGTGTTCACAAAACAATCATTTCTACTTATTATTGATTCATCCTTCACTTCTCAGATGAAATTTGAAACTCCTCACAAGAGCTTTCTAACCTTGTATTTCTTCTCTGTGACAATTATTATAATTTTAAAATGATATTTTTCAATTAGCATGTAGTATGTTTGCAGCCAAGAGAAAAAAAAAAGGCCATGATCTTTTTAATCAGCTGTTGGCGGTATCTATTTACCCATCTCTTTAACTGAGAGTTTTCACCTTCAGGGGCATGGCTGAGAAGCATGCTAGGACCTCTGTTGTATGTTGTCATAGAGAAGAAACAACCTAGGGTCAATTAAGGAATAGTTGTGATATAGCTGACTCTAAAGGAGAGTTAGCATGTATGCTCAGAAGCATATGGAGTTTCTAGGCAGTACTTATGAGACAAAACATACTGATGAAGGAGATGGCAGTGGTTTCCAAGAATTCGGAGGGAGTAACTGTAGAGAGAAATCCCAAGAATGTTTTTTTGCAGTGATGAAACTGTTTTGTGTCATGATTGTAGTGGTGGATACAAGAATCTATACCTGTGTACAAATTCATAAAACTGAACACAAAAGCAAAAAATAAGGTTTTTCTTTATGGTAATTTAAAAATTAAAATTAGCAACCGAGTGGATATACACATTATTATCCATATGTTAAAATAGCTCATTTACATTTAACTCAAGGTAACTATGGGTGACCAGATGTATCTATGCTTTCTTGACCGCTGTTCATTCTTTACCTCAGCAACACCCATCACCTCCTTGAGAGGGAAGACCTCAGGGACAATGAGGATGGGCTCATGCACCTACTCTCACTCCCATTTCTCTACGTGCAGCCCTTTAAATGAAACACATTTTAACAAAATTATCTATCCCCATGTCTACCTTTCACTCTGTCAGAGATGGCCGATAGATTTCATAGTGCTCGTCAAGTCAGGCGGACTAAGGCTTTGTGGATTTGGCTGCAGAGGTTGAAGATTTCCCCTAGGCAGGTTAAAATCAAGTAGAAATTAAGAAAAAATGCAGGCCCTTCAACAACCCAGCTTAATTATACCCCTTTCAATTGTGATAGAAATATCCAAAAATGTTAAGATTTCTCTGCATATGCAATGTTATCAAATTGTAATGTATATCTTATTAATGCTATAAACCGATATGCTACTCTTGTATATGGTAATAATGAAAATAACATTAGTAATATTAATGATTAATCTTGGTATTTAACAATAACCCATGGTTTTTACACATTTTCATATTTTAGGTGAATGAGACATTCGTCAGCTATCATTGGTTTATTTGTGGACAATCCAGGAGTAAAGATTTCCTCGCTCAAAGTCCTGTATTGGCTAAAATGTATTTTTAGTTTTTATCCTTAACCTTTTTTTTTAAAAAAAAGATTTATTTTATTTATGTATTTATCCCCTCCTTGCTGCTTATGCTTGCTGGGTCCATTTGCTGTGCGTTTTTCTGTGTCTGCTTGTCTCCCTTTGTTGTGTAATCTTGCTGCGCCAGCTCGCCGTGCCGTGCGGGCCAGCTTGTCTTCACCAGTAAATGGGAGCCCAACCACCTGAGCCACATCCACTTGCTATCCTTAAACTTTTTATCCATTGGGATGGGGTGGGCCATACATTCTTTCAACAGCTGGCTTTTCAAATAGTATAATGAAGAGGCAGAGATACAATTAAACCAAAAATATGACTTGAAATTATGACCAATATTAGGAACTATAAATAAAAAAACTGGACTCACCAAGAAAAAAATAATGAAAGGGATGCTATTTATAATTTTGGAGAGCACTGGGTAGGGGCTTTTAAAGCAGTGATATATAAGCTGAGTCCTGATAAATCACTGGTGATAGAGAAGGAAGAACAAATATGCCTTCATCCTTTCCTTTAGCCCATGACCCAAAGACTCCTGTCATCATTATCTGCTTTGAATGCATCAAATATCAATCATGATGATGGATAAATAGTGGGTCAGACATTAAATTTCCTTCCCAGGTCTAAGCAAATCTTATTAAATAGTTATGGATGGAACATATGGTAAAAATTTTTACATATCAGCAAAGAAATGGGATGGGTGCCCCTGGACTTACTCAAGTGCTGCAATATTATAATAAAAATGTAACTATGTGTAACTAAGCCTGCCTTGGAAAATGACAGAGTCAAGCAAACTCAGGTATTATAACAAGAAACAGAATTATGTGCTAGTTTACTTGTAATCTATTATCTACCATAACTATTTCAAACATCCTCTGTAATTACTTCTCTTGATATTTTCTAAATAAACAGAAAATCATTTGAAAAGCATCTCTGACACAACTCAAAGTAGGATGTGATCTTCTAGAACCACTACCTGATACTCCTTGATGCATGTCCTCTGGTCTCCCAGGCCTTCAGCCGTAGCCGACCTGTTGACGCAGCTCTAGACTATTGTTCTAACTTTCATAATTGTCTGTCAAATCTGGCAATCTGACCATTTTAAATCGTGGATTTGATGCTACAGAGGAAGTAGCAAACTAAGCAGGTTAAACACCATTTTGTTAAATAACATTTTGCGTGTGATGTCTTAAACCAACAAAAATGGGAATTGAACAGTTACAGAATTTTTCTGAACAATGAGTTTTAAATTTAATAGATATTTGAAAGTTGTGATGATTTAAATTTGCACTTAAAGGATTTGTTTCAAATAGCTTGGAAACAGTATATCGGAGCACCAGTCAGCATAACTGCTTTAAAATAACTGCTTCCGTGCAAGGCAAGACAGCTGGATGATTGAAATTTCACATATACTTGGGTTTTAAGCCTTTTCTCCTAGGTTATAAAATAATATCTATACATATATCAGCGTATGAGCTATCTTTCTATGCTGACCTATGCATTGAAGACATTTCTAGATATTGAATATCTTTTCAAACAAGTATATTTAAACAAATATATGTCAGTGAGCCTGCTGAAGAGTATAACAAGTTTGAAAAAGATGTAATGTGATCATGATATAAAATCTACTTTCCCAGTTCAGCTGGTGAAAGAGGTTTTTTCCCAAGAATACATTTTAAAAAAATTTTTTATGAAATAATTAGAGTTTGCAAAATATATCCATATAATATTGAAATTAAATGTTGGGGAAAAGCATCCAGTGGCATACAAACAAACATGGTTTTCATTTTCCTACATTTGAAGTGGCTTTATGTTTGCAAAAATCAAGTGAATTGATTTACAAATATTTTTTCATGTTAAAAGATTATCTTTGGCCCCTAATAATGAATTAAACTTTCTCAATATACACATTATACAAACATAGCTATGAAAATCTGACTGATGCATAAGTTGTGCCTGTTCCTACTTTATAAAAGCCGTTTAGCATTATGAATTATAATCCCGATTAAATTCAATTAAAAGCTGTCACTTAGAGGTAAGGTCATGATTGTAAGGGTTTCCATTTTTATGTTAATGTCATTTATTATTGAAAGAAGTTTAATGTTAATGCTACTGTGGGCTGTCCCAAGTTTAAAATATGTCCATTTGGCAAATACTGCATTTTATTTTGAGGACCCAAAAATGCTCTATGAAATATAGATGATATTCTTCAATTATTTCAGTAATTTGCAATCGATCCAGTATTTGAACTAGCATGACAGTTTCATCCTGGTCAGGGTTTCTCAAGCTCCATTCTACTGATATTTTGGTCTGAGTTATTTGTTGTTGTGGGGGTTGTCCTGCCCACCTTAGGGTACTGAGCAGTATCACTGGCCCCCACTCTCCAGATGCCATCACAATGCCCTCCCCAGTTGTGACAACCACAAGTGTCTTCAGACATTGCAAATGTCATGGAATCTTCTCTAGTTGTGAACCCTGGATTTATAGTGAACACTAATATTAACTGGGAGGAAAAACCAGGGTAATATTTACTTTATTTGCATTTTTGAATTTATATTGCATCTTTTTCTTTGAAGATTTATGATTACTTGTTATAATTTGAAGATATGTGTTAGAGGAAATGATCCCCTGCCTTTCCTTTTGAATAAATTTTATCCAACAAAAACAAAGAGATAATCATTTTTCTCCCTTGTTCTTTCTCTCTTCTGCCCCCACTTCTTTATTTTCCCTCTTCATAGGCTATTACATTGGTAGGCATTTTTCTTACAAGTAGATCAGTTTAATAATGGAGAAGAATGGTAGGAAGATTGAGTATGGACAGGATCAAACCACATTTTCCAATCCATAATAATAGTAAAGACATTATTCCATCTGTCTGTTTCTGTATTCATCAGTCTGTTTATAAGAAAAGAGGCATTAATCAAAATTGAACATATAAGTGGTTTATTGTCTAGTATGTATTTTGTTTATGGTTTCAGTTTTTCATAAGTATTAGCATAAGGTTACAAGTAATATAATATATGGCTTTTTTTTTTTAGGAAGTGCCAGGGAATGAACCTGAGACTTCGTACATGGGAAGCAGGCGCTCAACCACTGAGCCATACCCTCTCCCCTAATACATGACTTTTAATCTGGTTGCTGTTTAGTGGTATAAATTTCTCTACTTTAACTGAGAGGTTTAAGCATGTGTGATTTTGTGTAGTGCACATTAAGTAGAAACAATCAATTCCTCCTCTCTTATGCTGCTTTTTGAAATCACGTAGAGCTTGTCTGTAGGAGCTGCTATCCTTTCTTGAGTCTGTAACATCACTACCTCAGACAGAGGCCTTGCTCTCGGTGAAATAGCTCCACTTGTTATCTCTCTCTCTATGTCTTCTTCCCCCAAATTCTGAAGGATCGATTGAAATCCTTCAACAAGGCAAAATGGAGACTTTTCTAGAAATGGCCCCAAATCAGAAGGTTTGAACAGAAAACAAGATTTTAAGTTTCCAATTTCTTTCTTTATTATATTAAATATTTGTTTTTGTCAATGGGTTGTTCTACAATACAAAATTAGTATATTTTATAATCTGTGTAAAATATATGCTAGAATGAGTTAAACATGCTAAGTTACTGCATTAAATTTATCAGATAAAATATCCTTTGATATTTGATGAGGAAACAATTTTTTAAAAATCACATCATATTTTTGATATTGCTAATATTTATTAAAGGAATGAATCGCTTTGTGAATCAAATCAAGTAATTGCAAAATAATTAGCAAGTAATAAATCTCATAATTTATTATCCCTTTTTAAAAATTTTTGGAAATTATATCTGTCTTACCTATTTCTCACAGAATTGTTAAGAGAAACAGACATGTTAATTTGAAAAAAATATAGGTAGAGAATGACGATAGAATTTGTATCATTGGCGATATTGAATATAAGAAACAATGTAACACAACAAGAAGAACAAAAATGCTTTTATCATTCTCTGTGGATGAGATGGTGGAAATGGATTTTTTCTTCCTTTTCTGCTGCTCCCTCCCTTCTTTCCTTCCTTCCTCCCTCCCTTCCTCCCTCCCTCCCTCCCCCTCTCCCTCCCTTCCTCCCTTCCTCCCTTCCTCCCTTCCTCCCTTCCTCCTTTCCACCCTTGCTTCCTCCCTCCCTTCCTTTTTGGAACTGACTAACTAATTTACTTCATGAATATTAGCTTTAGAAAAAATGTTTTATTAAAAAGCTCGTTGGCACTTGCTCTGAAGTGTTAGAGCATTAGACCCACTTAACATTCAAAAATATTAAAGGAATAGATTTATTCCAGATGACTTTGAAATACAGTTTCCTCCTATAAGCATATTGCCCTTTGTAAATGGATTTTTAAAATTTTGCTTTGACATTACAAGAAAGAAGTAAAATCAAAATTATTTAGAAAGTAGTTCCTTCAAATTATAATGATTCATATAATCTCCTGATCAACATGGCATAAATTCATTTTCAAATGCACTTAATTTAATTATGCAAATCTTAGGTGAAAAAGCTGTTGTATTTGAATATGATTGTTGCTTAAAATCACGACTTGAATAATTAGGTACACAAAACTTAGCCTCATGATATTTTATAGCTCCCAGACATTTTGCTCCTCCTTGATAAAATAATGCTGACTTAAAAGAAAATATATAGTAAACAATATGTTACAGAATATATCTTTCTCACATGTTACGAATGAAAAGAACTTCACGTTTATATATAGTCTTTAGTTTTCACTTTTCACTTCTGGCTTATTTTCACATTTTATTAAGAGAAAAATTATGTTGCTCTCCATTTTATTTTCTAAATCAATTTCACATTCTTCTTTCAACTATTATTTAACATCAAACAGAAAATTTTACATTTTCAAGTACAATATCCTCCCTACTACTTTTGATTTCTTGTGACGTAAATTTCGGTGAATTATTTCATTTAAGGTATCTATCATGAACAAATTGGCAGTAGTCTTTTAGGAAGTACAAAGAAATAGATATCTATATATAATACGTTTGTGCCCCCTTCTTCCTGCCATTATAAAGATAACAGTGCTGTATTCTACAGAACACTATATAATTAGGAATCATTATCATTCCAATACTTTGATACAGGGTTTACATGTCTAAGCACCATAACCATTTTAAAGGAATTATGTGTGCATAAAAATAAGGGAGAAAGTACTCATTTCTCCTCCTAGAAGGAATTTTGAATATAAAAATTATCCAAACTAAACTATTTCATTTTCTTAGTGAACAGCAAAAAGTATATAAATGAAAAGTAAAAGAAATATAGATATGCCAGCCACACAGGATAACAAGTCTCCAAGATCAAGTGATATCAAATCACTTGTTCTTCAGTTATTTTCAAACCAAGCAAGATATTAGACACTTAGTGAAAGGCTAATGAAAGAGTATGCCAGGCTGCTATGCTTTTAGTTATTGTATATTACATAATTAGATCAAGCCTAACCATAAAAACATTTATCTACACTGTTTAAACTATTTTAGCTAGTTTAGGAAATCATTCCTACTGAGTGACTTCCTGAGTTTTATTTCTAACATTTTTATGCTGCTTATGGAATTTTAAAAATTCAAACAAATTAAATCAATAACCCTATTTTCTTCATATTTGTGCTAAATTATGCACCTTAAACTTTTTTCGGCCAACACATGGTAATGAATTAAAATTAGGATACGATTTAGACTTTGGGAAGCACATCTCATTTAGTGAGAGGTGTGCACACTCTGGATAGTTCTTTGCCTATGCTAAGATATTCCATCCACGTTTCTTGAAATATAATTTACCACTTGAAATTCTGAGAGGAATCAGGCTATAAGTGGGAAAGCCACTTCACTCATAATAATCCACACATTCATGTGAGCATGTAACCCGTGGTGACGGTGGCAGCCCCTCCCCCTTGTACTCACATGGACCTGTCCCAGCATCTTGCACATAACCTTACCCAAACCATCCAGAGGTCATTTACTAAATCATTCTATCCAGAACAGATAAGAAATGGGTAGAAAGTGCTCATAGCAAGAGTGTTACTAATCCTGTTATCCTTAAAGCAAATCCCATACCTTCCATTCCAGGTTTGTTCAAACATAAATTTATAAATTTTCTGTTTCTAATTTTTGGCACTACAAATTATCAGATCTTTTCTTTGAAAACAAATAATAACTTCCAATATTTCAATTTTTCTCTTTAAAGTTATTGTCTTTCCTAATACAAAAAATATCTGATTTAGGAATGGGATAAATTTTAAAAATTGGACATGTAGTGTCAAAATTAAATGAGTAAGTAGTGGGGCTTGGCAGTGGATCTATTTTTTTCACAGTGTGGAAAAATAGTCTATATTATGCAGCACTAAAATGAAGAAAGCAATCATTGTTAGATTTTATAATCCAGAAGTTCTGCCCGGGGAGACGGGATTTGGATGATAAATGTCAAAACCTTCCCTGTGTCAGCTGCTCTGATGACTTGGGTGAATTGGCACTGAGCCTCTATTACAATTCTTACTTTATGTGTTTCTGTACTTCAGAATCTAGAAAGCAACACATTTAATTTACTGGACATGCTTGTAGCTAGAACTTTGTATGGATCTAGATTCTATGAATGAGAAGTATGTGCGTGAGATCTGCAGGACGGAAATGAGGTGGTGGACGTTTTTGCCATTTCTAGCAGGACTTTTCCGCAGTAGCATTTTGGTGACCACTCATCGCTACATGGAATAGAATTCAATGATTTGTTTTTCTACGGTATGGATATGATGTACTTCCTGATCCCTGAGTCAGAATTTAAGTGGATGTGCTTGCGAAGTCAGAGTCTATTGGTTACCTCCTGAATCTCTACCTTCCTGATGGGGCCAGTGAGTGTAACACACGCAGCTCTGCGCTGCACGGTTGTCCTAAGACTTACCCTTGGAGCCTTTCACCCTACCAGTCTCTCTCATCCCATCGCTTGCTCTCAGAGGGAAGACATGCTGTGAGCCACAGCCCTCTGACAGTACCATGCGTGGCAAATAGCCTACAGCCTGCGAGGACCTGAGGCCTGCCTCAGCCCCATAAGTGAGCTTGGAAGCACATCCTCCCACCTTGAGCCTAGAGCTGACTTCAGAAGGGCCAACACCCTGAGCTTTGAGAAACACCTGATCTGCAGGAAACAGCTACGTGGATGAGGGAGGGCTAGTTTTTAGCCCCTGAGTTCCTGATGGAAGGAAATCGTGAATGATAAAGGTTTTCACTTTAAGCCACTAAGTTTTGATGCAATTTGTTATGCAACAATAAATTAAGATGATATTTGTATCTATCTGTCTACCTATCTGTCTATCTATCTGTCTATCTATCTATATTTTTTTACCATAACCTCAAGATTTTATTGTCATAGTAAAACAAAAGACAAAGCTTAGAACTGGATCACTTGGCTGTTTCTCTATTTGTCCACTCACTCACAGCTCAAAATGTTTGCATTTCTCAAAGCTAACACTCTCTTAGATCTGCAGTTGGGCTCAGCGCATTCTTCTTTGTAGTTTTAGCCTTCTTCTGGAATATCACTTTAATCTGCCTGCGGTAGCCCCTCTGCTTCTTGTCATAACGCTATTTTCCCTGGGCATATACTCCTTGCCCTACTTATACTGAGTCACTTCGTGAGTTCAGTGCTCGCCACACTTCTTACAAAAAGTCTGGTGGGTTTTAGGAACGTTCACCATGTTTGAGGGGGCGCTATCAGCAGGAAAAGCTAGATGATATTTTAATATGTACCAGAAACCACCAACCTATCACAATTACACTGTCACCACCACCACCTTATTGTCATCAACCATTTGCATACTGAAGGACATGCACAGATACAGATGAATATTTGGAAGCCCTATAATCTGGCTCCCAGAATCACAACAGGCATTATTGAGAGATATGAAAAGCAAGACGATGCCAATGCAACCATCTTTCCCAATTTAGTCTTAGATGAAAGACATCTTGACAGGCAAGTGTGTATCTTCAGATACCTGTCCATGATAATAGAAAAGTCTCCAGGCGGTTCTGGCACTACTCAATATCTAAGCATTCCAGGATTACCCAGGTTCTGACCTTTAAATCAGAGTTACTAAATTTGATAAGAGATGAGACTAGACATGTTGTGTATGTGGAGGAAGAAAAGAAGAACTGGAATGTCTATGAGATGAAAGATATAGTCCTTTCTTTTTTAATGAATAATGAATTTTAAGAGATTAGGCTAAGACTAGCTAAATAATCTATGGAGCTCAAAATACAAACGTGAGGCCTTGTGTTCAAAACTATTAAGAGCCTCAAGAAGGAGACAGCAAGACATTAAACCAAGCCCACGGCCCTTCTGAGACGGTGCAATTGCAAAGTCATAGTCCCAGCGAGCTTCACTTGGTGAGACTAAAAATAACAAACAGAGAACAGTTGTAGGAAGATCATCAGTACAGAGGGTAGGTTCTATTTAATAACTTTAGAAAGAGACCAGATTATTGTCCTAATTCAAAATGAATCCCTTACTCAATATTAAAGTTGATGGGGAAAGGAGTTCAATAATAATGGGTATTGTAGAGTACATGTGTCAGAAGAAAGAGTATTAGTTTTATTCAGCTAGATTTCAGAGCATCTAAGGGAGAAAAGAAGGGTTCTTAGATATATCTAGGTCACAGAATACCTGAGGGCTGAAACTAGGATTTTCTCAGTCATGATATTGAGGTAAAATTTGATCCCAAAGATAAAATAAAAGTATTTAACAGCCATATGGCTCTCAAAATAGTGTGTGTTGGATGCGTGTGTATGTGTGTATGTATAAATCTCATCATCACAACTCTCCTAAGTAAATGAAACTGTTTCATTGCACAATGTGAGAAAATGTGTTACTTGTTCATACTTCGGGAAGAATGAAGTTCTTCTGTTTGGTTTTCCTTATAGCATCCGAGGACAATCAAAGGGCCAGTGAAAGAGAGAGATTAACTAGCTGCTTAGAGTACAAATACTATCAAATTCCAGTATGAAGGAAACTTGAAAACAGGAGCCTTCAAGGAATCATAGAATTCATGAAATATCCAGAAAACCTAATTAGTTATCCTGTACCTGAGATGCTGTAGTGAAGGAATTATAACCTTTATGTGAACAGATTAAAGATTTTCTAGTATCCATGATAAAAACCATTTTATTGAGGGAATAAAGTGAATGATAACATTATTTAATCAAACCTTATTTTTATTCATAGAAAAGGACATCAGAAGGTCTGTTATTAAATATAAAACCTACTTAGAGAATGTCCCATAAAATAAATGCAAACTGAGGCAGAATTTTACCAACCAATTAAGAAATGTACAGTCAGTCTTTAAAGAAAGTTGTTTGCAAATAGAAATCTAATTTGATTTCATTGATTGTATTTTTATTCCATCTAAGATCATTATAGACACTATATTTAATTTTCCTGAGGCCATTTGGAATATAAAACACAGCTACGGAGGTCTAAAGTATTATTTTGAAATATGTATCTCCTGAGGAACTAAAGTACAGAGATTTTGTAATGCAATCATTCTAGAAAACAGTCTAAAACGTAAGACAGGTTTCTTTATTTAATCCTAATTGATATTTTTCAACTCAAAAAACAGCAAATTATTTTCTTTTAACACTGTGTTACTGTTTCATCCCTTTATGTTGTGATATATATTTTTAAATGCCCTCTGCATGCTGTTTGATTTTTAAAATCTGATCCTTATTCTTTGGAGTTTAAATAAAAGATAAACTGTTATAGAGGTATGAAAAATTGAAGGATATTTTCCTAATCTTCATTTTAACATGGACAGAATCTTTTATCATGACCAGCTAATTTGTTTTTTTTTTTCCTAATATCTTTTTCTTTTTTCAGAAAATAAGAATAAAACAGACAAGCAAAATGTAAAACAAGTTCATTCTATTGCTAAGATCCCAAGTCTATCACTATTAAAACCAAATGAGACAGCACTCTGCATATTGTATATTAATGGACTTTTCTTCTCAGTCAACATTCTCTACCTTTACATTTCAGTACCTTTTCTGCAATACCCAGATTTTGTTAAAGTTTTCCTGACTGACTCAAAGATATGCTTTACAGATAGTTTATCTGGTCTAGACTTGTATTCTCTTAAGTTTCTTAACTTATTGAAGATTTTTTTGCTTGTGTAGTTGTGTTTTTTTTTCTTTTTTCTTTTTTCCTTTTGGTCATGTAGAATGTCTCACTTGCATTTGGCTGGTTGCTTTTCATTTTCATATTCTTGTTCCTCTGTTTTGGTCTTGAAGTTATAACTAAAGTTGTGATGGACTGAATTGAGCTGTCAGTTAGACACAGCATCAGTGATGATTCCTCCTTGTTGCTCCACATCCGCTGATATATTCTATCTGGTTTGCCCAAAATTAGTGTTGGGAAAATTAACAAAGATACCCTATAATGTAGTTAAATTTGCATCAACTTTATCAACAGCAGCAAAACATTTTACAATTGAATTATATTACTTTATCCTTATATCATTTTATGAATGTCAATATTTAGTTTTAAAATAATGGTAATGTTTTCCCATAATTGAAATCTTTAGGGTTTTCATAGACCCTCCACCCTAATTCCTCTATTCCATGGTAAGGTTGTTTCTGAACAGTTTCTTCAAACGGTCTTACCCAAGAAGTATTCTTGGGCCCTGCACTCTGAGTTATTTCATATTTATGATATGACAGTTACATGTATATTTGAACAGTACTTAGAGGATGTACTTTTCTTGTCTTGTACATTTTCCCTCAGAATTCATAGGCATTAGATTATTAGATCTGTGATGTTATTAGATCTGTGATGTAGAAGTATCTCTGGAAGATCCTGAGACAAGGCTGAGCATTTACACATTATGAGAAAATTGTTGTGTTTTTTTTTTTTTTTGGTTAATTACTTGAGCGTTTCTTTTGCTTCTTTCCTTGATCAATGTTTTCACCAATGTATGTCTTAGAGCCATTTCTTTTGTACTAAATATCAGAGAACATTGGTAATATTTTTATCTGAAGATTTAGTTTGGAATTAAATCAGAAAAAAAATTCTTTTGTATCAATGCAAGTTCCATTTTTAGATTTGTTACATAAGGAATTATGAAATATCTTCATTTGTTTTCCACATTTTTGCTGTTCTTTCTAATTGCATTAATTCCTTGGTAATTTGGTAATTCTCTATATTCATTGCAATTAAGCCTTTCTTCCATGTCTAAAAATTGATTATCAGTAATGTTTGCTTTCTTCCTCAATGGAACCATTTTCTTTGCAATTATTTTAATGTTGTTGACTAAGCATTGTTTATGTCCTTTGCTTTGCACTCCCAATTTTAGGCTGCCTGGGCACAAATCATAGCTCTACTAATTTCTAACTTAACAATCTTGGGAAAGCTTTTCTTACAGAATTAAAATAAGTGATTTTCATGACATGTGCCATCCACTGAACCTAAATTAAATGAATCATTTTGTATTTGTGTAGATAAACTTATAGTCAACTACTCTGTGCAGAGTAGATCTAGATTTTCATGTTATATAAAGACTCACACTTTATATAAAAAACATGAAATTGATTTTCATCAATATTCTTTAAGGAGTAGCATGTATGTTTTTAGTGATTCTTCCCTTAATAAATATTTTGAAGGCTTAGACTGTGCCAATGAGTGTGCTAGTTTTGGGACAAAAAAAACCCATGCCTTTGACTAATGGAGTTTATTAAGTTGCTTCAATTACAAAAAAGCATTGAAATGGCAGAGATCTGCCATATGACACAATGTTGTTTGAGTTATTTAAAATATCTATAATGCATTTTAAATCATAAATGTTAATGATATTGAGAATTCTAGTAAATACACACAGATATTATTAATATTTAAAAGAAAGTCAAATTTATTTTTCATATGGAAACATAGTTACACTTGGAAATATAAACAGACTAGAACTTGGATTACAAGAAAGAATATATCAATATTAAGCAGAAAACTCACCAAAACTCCAATTTGGCAGCATTATAGTTCCAGGATATATAGGAAAGCTATAAAATATGCTAGAGTGAAAGTAATTTTCATTCTCAGATTTAAAGTTCAAGGACATTCTGACTATACAAAAAAGAAAGCATGGAGCAGAAAATTCTTGAGAATTTTATTGACTGCAGTTTTTGTGAAACCACAGTTATAAATATTTATTCATATCTTTTAATCCCTGAAGTTTCTGAAATTCTTGACAAATTAACGTCATGGAAATTCTTTTTTTTTTTTTTTGAGATTTTTTTTTTTTTTATTATAGGTAAAAATAAAAATTCTCACAATACATACAAATATTTGCAAAATGATATATAAATATATAT